>JAJKKK010000070.1:0-331417 GCA_022432375.1 Nemania sp. FL0031 | reverse complement strand
ATTATAAATTTAATTTAAATAAAAAAATATTATATAATAATATTATAATATTTAAAATAATTATATAAATAAAAAATATTATAAAGCTATAAAAAAAACTATAATAAAAACTATAATTTTTATAATATAAAATAAAAAATTATTAAAATAACTAAAAATTATTAAAGCTAATTATAAAAAAAAAATAAAGTTTATTTTTTATAATAAAATATTAAAATAAAAAAACTAAATAAAAAATTTAATTATAAATAAATTAAACTATTTAAAATTAGCAAAATAATTTTAATAATTAATTATAAACTTTTATTATTAAAAAAAATAAAAATATATTTAATTTTTTATATATTATTATTTAAAAAAACATTAAATAATATTATATTAAAAATAAAGCTAAAAATAAAACTAAACATTAATAAATATAAAATTAAAAAAATATTAAATATATATTAAAATAAAATTTTAATAAAATATTTAATAAAATAAAAAAAATATAAATATTTTAAAAATATATAAAAACTTAAAAAATATTTATAAAATGTTATATAAAAAATAAAATGTTTTTATTAATAATATTTAAACTAATTAAAGTTAAAAAAGCAAAATTATTTATTTAAATAAAAAAAAAACTTAATATAAATTAATTAAACTAAAAACTAATAATAAAAAATAAATAGTTTTATTTATTTATTAATTAATTTTACTTTTTTTTTAAATAAATAAGCTTTTTTATTATTTTAATATTTTTAATACTATAATAAATTATTTTAATATTATATTTTTTTAAAAACAATTTTTGTTTATTTAAATAAAATAAATAATTAATAAAAATATAAAATTATTTATAAGCTTTTTTTTTAGTTTTATTTAACTTATTTTTTTTAACTATTAAATAATTATATTTTTAAAAAGTTAAACTAAAAATATTATAAAAATAATATATTTTTATATAAAATTAACATTTTTTAAAATTAGCTAAAATATAACAAAAAAAATTTTAAGTTTAATAATAAAAATAAAAAAAAAACATATTAAAACTTAAATAAACAATTAAATTAATATAAATTATAATATTATAATATTATTATAAATAAAAATATAATATATAATTAAATATATTATAAAATAAAAAACAATAAATAAAAAATAAAAAAAAATATATTATTTATTAAAAATTAAAAATAATAAAAAATATTATTTATTAAAAATAATAAATTTAAAAAAAAAATATTATTATAAATTAACTATAAAAAAGCTAATTAAAAAAGCTAAAAATAACTAAATTAAAACAAAATATATAAAAAATTATATTTTAATTAAAAAAATATATATATATTATATATAAAATAAACGTTTATAAAGTTTATAAAACTAAAATTAATAAATATAATAAGTTTATATTTATAAAACTTATATAGTTTATAGCAATAAACTAAACAAATAAAACAAACAAATATATAATTAAATAAAAAAACTTTTAATAAAATTATATTTATAAAAAAAAAAAATATTATATATAATAATAAAGTTTTTTATATAACTAGTTTTTTTTTATTTTATTTATTAATTTAAACTTATTTAAAGTTTTTAAAATAAAAGCTATATTTTATAATTATATTTTTGTTTTTAATAAATAAGTTTATAAAATAAATAAAATAAAAGTTATTTATAGTTTTTAATTTTTTATTATTATTATTATAACTTAATTAAAAAATATTTTTTTTTTATTTAAAATATTAATATAAATTTTTTTTTTTATTATATTTTATTAAATTAAAATAAGCTTATTTTATTTAAAAATAATATGTTTATTTATTTGTTTTTATATTTTTATATTTACTTTTATATTTTTATATTTTTATATTTATTTTTATATTTATTTATTTATTTATTTATTTTTATATTTATTTATTTATTTTTATACTTATTTATTTATTTTTATATTTATTTATTTATTTTTATATTTACTTTTATATTTATTTTTATATTTATTTATTTATTTTTATATTTATTTTTATATTTATTTATTTATTTTTATATTTATTTTTATATTTATTTACTTATTTTTATATTTATTTTTATATTTATTTATTTATTTTTATATTTATTTATTTACTTTTATATTTATTTATTTATTTTTATACTTGTTTATTTACTTTTATATTTATTTACTTTTTTTTTTTTTTATATATTTATTTTTTTTTTTTATATATATTTTTTTTTTTTTTTTTATATATTATTTTTTTTTTATATATACTTTTTTTTTTTTATATATTTATTTTTTAATATTTATTTATTATTTTTTACTTATAAAATAATATATATATATAAACTAACATTTTAATGCTTTAATATAAATATAAATGTTTTATTATTAAAATATTAAAAATATTTATTTTAATAAACAATAGTAATTTTAGCTATATAGCTTATATAAATAAATAGTTTACTAGCTTATTTATTTATATAAACTATATAAAAATTTTATAAGTTTTAAAAAATATAAATATATATTTTATATTTAATTATTTAATAGTTTTTACTAAATATATTTATAGTTATTAACTTAAATATTTTAATTTATAAGCTTTATTAAATATATTTATAATTATTAAATTAAATATTTTAATTTATAAGTTTTACTAAATATATTTATAGCTATTAAACCGAATATTTTAGTTTATAAGCTTTATTAAATATATTTATAGCTTTTAAACTAAATATTTTAATTTATAAGCTTTATTAAATATATTTATAATTATTAAACTAAATATTTTAATTTATAAATATATTAATTATATTAATTTTAAGCATATAAATTATATAATAAATAATTTAACAAATTAATAATTAAATTAAAAAAATATATATATATATAATATTTTTATAAAACTTTTTTATTTTTATATAACTATTAACTTTAATAAAAAATAACTTAATAAAATAAAAAAACTTTAAAAATAATTAAATAAAATAAAAAAACTTTAAAAATAACTAAATAAAATAAAAAAACTTAAAAAACAATTTAATAAAATAAAAAAACTTAAAAAATAAATTAATAGTTTGTTTTTTTAAAGCTTTAAGCATATATAATTAAGCTTAAAAAAAAAAGCATATATTTTAAGTTTATTTTAATATTTATTTTAGCTTTATTTTAATATTTATTTTAGTTTTATTTTAGTATATTTTAATATTTAGTTAATAAATTATTTATATAATATTTATTTTAATTATAACTTTAAGTTATTAAAATATTTTAATTATTTATAATAAAAGCTAAATAAAATATTAAATTGTTTATATACTTTTTATTTAAAACTTAGTTTTATATAATATAACTTGTTATTAAAACTATATAAAGCTATATTTATTTTAATAGCTTTAATTAAAAAAAGTTAAAAAACAATAATAAAATAAAAACAAAAGCTTTTTTGTTTTTAATTATAAAAGCTTTTAGTTTATACTTTTATAATATTATTATTTAATAAATTATTTTATAATACTTTATTTTAAAAACATACTTTTATTAAATATTAAAAAATTTTACTATTATATAAACATAAAGTTTAATAGTTATAATAATAAACTTTTAGCTTATATAATTTTTATTATTAAAAAATTTTATATTTTATTTTTAAAAACTAATAAATATATAAAATATAGCAATTTTAAAAAAAATAAACATATAATTATAAAATAATAAGCTTTTAAAATAAAAATATAACATTTATAAACTTATTATATAACTAGTTAAATAACAATATAACATGCTATGCTTAATGCTTTTTTAAAAGCTTAAAGTGCTGCTTTATAGCACTATTTTATAGCGTTAAACATAATCAATCAATTAATCAATTAAAGGAAAAGAAGATTGGTTAAAGTAATCGGGGGTAATCTTATAGTAAGGCAGTTTACGAAAATATGATCATTTCTTATATCACTACGCTTTAATCCGGTCCCTGGAATCTACGGACTATGGAATAGCCTTGGGGGTCCTTATACATCACACTTGTGACATTGCCTATTGCACTATTATCGACTGGGTTATTGTCCCTATCGTCTTGTGTCTTTGTCTAACCCTTACAGAATATCACCATCCAATTCATTTGTAATATCGTGGTTCAGCTTTTTCATAGGACCGCTGTCCGGCCCCTCCTTTGTATCGTAATCTAACTTCTACTTAAAAACCATGTTAGAGTCAGTAGTTTCACCTGTATGAATGGCGTTAATGTGATTTTGATGACAGGAACTAATGAATTACTTAAGACCCCTGCGCCGCCTCATCGTCATGATCATCGTCCCATGCAAAGCAGCAGTGAGGTTCGTCCCCCTTCCACATACAAGAGGTACACGTTGACGCAGTTCCAACTCACACTTGATATACGTACATTCCATAAAATCTAGAAAAACTAGAGAAAGGCCCTTCCTGCTCCATTTCGATCTCACTGAGAGCTAAACTCATGTCTGGCGTACCATCCTTCATTCCCACCTCTGATAACCCCTATTGCCAACTACCACCAGGCTCCCATAACTCTACTTCGTCTGTTGCACGATTGTCTGCTCGTGCCATGCTTGCCATATTGAAGTTCACGTTAGATAGCGCCAAATCGATGCCAACATCAAATTGCACCACATCAGCATCTTCTACCCCATCATCGATTTCTATAACCCTCTGAGTTGTTGACCTCTGAGATGAGGCTGAACAGTACGGCATCACTTGTATACCTGTGGTGCTAAGGCCACTAGGCCTAGTTGTGGTGAGATTCATGTTGTCCACCCAGCGTTGGGTCATGTAATCTGCGTCATAGGAAGCATTATATAGCTCATAGCCATCGTATTCGGCATGCCCATCCTCTCCGCTTTCATAATCCTCGCTTTCGTGATTTGAGTCAGCAAATTCTGAGAAATCTGAGGATCCTGTGCTATACCAGTCATCGTCTTCGTTGACCCGTCTCTTCCGGACGCGCCAATTATTGCTCGCTTCGTCATATCGAAAGTAAACGTTCCCATCCAAAAAAAAGCGCCTATCACGAAGTGTCTCATCTCTCTGGCCCCACAGTCCGTATTGCTTGAGGTAGTTCGCGATGGCGTGATGGCCTTCTTTTTCTGCAAATGCAACGGACCGAACAAAATGTGTTCGCATCTTTCCATCGATCTGTGCCTCCATTTTCAAAAGAAACTGTACCACTAGAGCACTCAGAGTTAGTTATTACTGTCTGGTGCGGTAGTTCGAGAAGCTTCTGGATACAATCTTAACCTATAACGGAAATTCTCTGTTCTAGAAGTCGATGAAATAAGGGGGAAGATAGTCCCAGGAGATACCTACTGTCTAGCCTCCCATGCTCCGCTGCGCCTTCGAGAGTCGTGCGGCCAAATTGTTTAGCTGGTGGCGCATTTATATTTGCTCCATAGGAAACCAGTAATTGGGCAATTTTAAGATGCCCCCAAATGGCTGAGTATTGCAGCGGGGTTGCTCCATGCTCCAACTGCGCTAAGGGATCCACTCTAGCTCCCCGATCGAGAAGGAACTTGACCAAGTGTAAATGCCCATTCGTCGCCGCATGTTGCAATGCTGTTTCTCCTCTCTCGTAAGTTGGAACTATAAAATCCACTCCGGCTCCAGCATCGAGAAGAATGCGAAGTATTTCAATACTGTCATATCTCGTGGCTATAACTAGAGGACTCACGTCTTCGTAAGGATATTTCGTGTAAGGCTCACAATTAAAATCTAAGCAATCGATTATTTTGACATACTCGCGGACTTTCTCTATGTTGCTCGATTCGATCGCGTAGACGAGAAACGCCCTATGGGATGAGAGGTCAATATTCTGTAGAGAGAGTTGATTCCAAAGTTCTTGGTGAACGGATTCGTGTGCAGCTTCCATCAATGGCCAGATATCGTTGTGGTGAAGGGTATATCCTCGTTTAGTCATTGCTTCGATAACATACTTGTTCTCAGACAAAAGGGCCGCGCACAGCGGCGTTTTGTCCCACCTGCAGTCAGTATCGCTCCAATCGGCATAAAGCTGTGACCCAGCCGAACCTGGAATAAAAGGGTCTTCTAGAAGAAGGGATACGAGGTCCCATTGACGACTTCGTATAGCGAAAATGAGTGACAAACCCTCACGGCTGTCAATATCTCCCACTTGCCGATGACTAGCTAACATCCGAGCTATTGAATGATCCTTCGACTCAATAGCGCGTTCTATCGCCACCCCCAGAGCGTCGGATCTGTAGATCCCTCCCAAAGAAAAGTAATGAGAGATGAATGTCTTATTACCGGTTTTAACGGCAGCTTCCAGGACGGTTTCACCACGTTTATCAGTCCACATGATGTCTGCGCCTTTGGAAATAAATTCAGAAAATAGCGCGTCGTCGCGCAGAGCAACTGCTTGTATTAATTCACTGCCCAAGAAACGTGAGTGAGGCATAAGAAGCCTCACTATTTCAGTTCTCTCGCCCGCCAATGCAAACTGGAGGGCGCTTTCACAGGTTGGTAGCTTCATTAATTGATCCTCATGACCACTCTTTAGGTAGCGTACATTGCAATCTGCGCCGCGAAGCAGGAGCTGCTGTACCAGGCGTGTATTCCCGTAATAAGCCGCAATATGTATCGGTGCAAGCCCACCGCTTCGTGTGGGACCGATATCAGCACTTAGTCTCAATAGAGTTTCAGCAATACTCGTGTCTTCTGTGTTCCAGGCCGCTGCAGCCAAAGGCGTTATCCCCCACTTATTGAATCGTATTAATACCTTGGAGTGTCGAGCTAAAAGTTTCGAGGCAGTATTTACATCTCCTGCAAGGCACGAAAAGAAAAAGGCTTCCCGAATGACATGCACAGAGACCCGAGGCGGGTATGATATGACTGGCAGGAGTAGTCTTCCAATTATTTCCTCGTTTCTCGTCATGATGGCAAGGTGTAAGGGCGTGAGGGCACTTCTAAGGGGACTTCTAAGAGCACTAGGTCCCTCGTAATACCAGCCTCCACAGCATCCACACCGTGAGTTGTCAGGATATTGAGGAAGGCTTGTATCGGCTTCTTTTTTTTCCACGAGAAACTTTTTAATCAGAAAATTTGCCGTGCAGTCGTCATCTTCAGCAATAGAAATCACGATTGGCGATATTAATTCGGAACTCGGGTATGGACAACCACACGACGCCGAATAGTCGTTTATTACACCATACTCTTCAAGTAGCTCGACGAATCCCATTGACGAAGTAGACTTGCCATTCCCCGCGCAAGCGAGCTCCAGAATAGACATAGGTTGGCTACTGAGACTTGCTCCAGCACGTAACAGCATCTTAGCAAGGCGGGTATCGCGCGTGTAGGCTGCTATCGTCACACCACTCTGCATACTATACAGACCCGGTCCCCTCGTGGACAGCACCAACAATCCACGCCTTAAATTTGCCGAAGGCCCAGATGAAGTGACCAATATCCTCATATCGGGATTCACACTCTTGGACTCGAGAAGGCGCGACACAATTGCATAACGCTTCTCTCGAATCGCGGATCCGTATACTACTTCTCCAATAGCTTTCGACGTCACACAGTCGTCAAAAAGAATGTGTGATAACATTTCCGGGTCAATACGTGAAATTGCTTCAACAAGGTGAAGCACGAATTGGTCATGGGTCTGGAATGCCCCGTCTTCAATTCGAGGAAGGACGAACTTGTTTGAGAGGCGAAAGAAGATGATTTTTAGAGTTTCTCTAGTTATCCATAGGGACGAGTTCCCTTGTGATAAAGTATGGGCCATCTCTTGTCCATTTATATCGTCGTCCGGGATTGCATTTGTGAGATGAAGTATTGTTTGGCGAAGATTGATTGGGTTTCTGAAAATCTCAAATAGAGAGGCAGATGCTCTTTTCCCCTGGTACTGTAAAGCGGTTGATTCGGAGCCAAGCGTAATGAAGAGAGTCCTGAGAAGGGCAGACGGATCTCGGAACCCTCACGATTAGTTAGCCAATATACGTAATTAAAGGAAATGATAGGAACTTACTAGGTAGTATTCTATTCTTGAAATGAAACCACGGAAGAGCCGGCCAAACGATATCATCAATGATGATGGGACTCTGGGCTCTAACAACAGTACCACCGAGAATCTCAGGGCTAGGTACTAAGAGGTTATTAGTGTGATATTGCAATATCTCTTTCAATCAAACCTACATTTCTTTCCAAATTGTTTGGCAGTAGGAATGGACGTGTAGCGCTGCGTTTTTCTGCGTACACTTCCCGGGGAAAGAGGGACCCCGAATAGGGTAACCTCTGACTGCTTCCCGGCTCTTCTTTCAAGTTGATGACGCAGATTCTCCCAATCCTTCTTCTTTGAATTCTTCTTGACACCCCATTTCTTGAATTGGTATTCATACTGGCTCTTCCTAGAGGAGAGTTAGAATAGTAAGCACACAAATGAAACTTACTTACTTTTTAGAAAAGTTATGCTCTTGTTCCATATAGTAGATGACCTCTTGGAGAGAGATTTTCTCGATCAGATACCGGTGCAAGATGATTGCTTTAAAACGTTCCCAGTCATTCGACGACATAGTGAATAGTATGGAGACAAGAAGAGGAGTAGGGGAAGCGTAGAAACTTGTGATTGGAACAAGATACAACTAGGTACAAAATAGCTAGGCAATATAGCTTGATAGAGAGCAATGGGTTCTATTCCTAACAAGAACACGACAGAAGAGAGGTGCGAGGCGCGTATCTATATATGTAATCGGAGAGCCCAAAAGTTCCTATCCCAGTGTATCTTTTGGGGGGTGATGTGATTGGCCAGTATCAAAATCAGAATGCAGTTTTCATGCACATGATCAGCTTTGGCTTGCTCTTCGATTGGATTAGACCAAAATCTGAATGCAGAGACAGAGAGGCGAGGGCTGAACGCCATGGGGGCCAGCTCTGCCTGATCATACATTGATCGTAGTAAATGCAACCCTTCTCGACCCGGTTGCCTTACTAAGTGCTCGCACAATAATAGCAATGATAAAACAAGAGCTTAAAGATAGTTCATACTCGGAGGTCTCTATGGGTGCTTGTATTAGGAAATTGTTCTCGTATGCCCCAAATGGTTAGACAGAGCTTGGAAACCAAGGTACCAAACCCTCATTCATCGGCTTCTATCTAGCAGCGACCCAACGGTGATCTGTCCTCACTCTCCTTAAGTAGAATCAAACTCGTACACCGTAGCAAGCCTATATATATTAACCCTACTCGCTCTGCTTGCCAAGTTAATCCATCCCCCTTTATCTTATACGTGGATTTCTATACGCTGTTGATAGCTTTAAAGGTGCCCGATTACGGGCGTCAACCTGTCGGCTGCGTTGCATATGAATTTATTACCCCTCATCTCCAAATCTGCCTGACCACTTGTCCCTATGCGTGCAGGCTCACCTCGTCGAATAAAGCCTTATCAGGCATTCAAAGTTGCGTAAGATTGTGACCGAATGATACTCTATATCAGTTCCAAGAGTGTTGAACTTGTTTCGTCTAACTATGTATTAATGAGTATGAGTTTACAACGTATTACGTATGTTACAGATTTACTAGGGCAAATCGCCAATGATTTCATATTGCAATCGCAATGAGTTTTGGCTACAGCGTTACTGATTTCCTGTCGGTGATCGAGTTGGCGATACGCTTGCGCAAACGCTTCGCCCAGGCTCCCGAGGAATTCGGCGCAATCTCTAATGTGTAAGCTACCTTCGCGTATATGCTAGCCTCGTCCGTTATTATTCGTTTGTTTGTACTGCGCTCACACAATTTCGATAAAAAAAATAGAGTCACAAGCCTCTCTAATGTCCTACAAGAGGTGGACACTACGACGCGCACGGTAGAGCTTATAGAGTGGCAAAAGTCTGCTCTTGGGGAAAATATCAGGGCGTGCCACAGTATCCTAGATAGGCTCAATAAGATAGTAGAGGAGAATGGCTGTTTGGAGGGAGCTACCCCGCACAGCTTGAAGGATCGGGCCATCCGGGTGTGGAAGAGAGCAAGGTTGGATGGCAATGAGACACACAACATCTATTCGCACATCAACTTCCAAGTGTCTACCCTCAACTGTTTTCTAGCTAGTGTAACCAGGTGAGTGGATTGGTCGGGTTCTGGTCGCATGCTAATATATTGTCTACGTAGCAAAGAGTCGCATTTGACAACGATCGGGGTTAGAAAGTTGCAGGGGGGCATGAGCAGCATGCAGATAGGCCTTGAGGCGTTACAGTCCAGCGTCGATGGCGTCCAATCCCGCGTAGACGGGGTGCAGTCTGGCGTCAGCATAATGCGGGCAGATGTTGGCACTACGCTAAACCATATGAATAGACTGCAGATAAGAATCGATGGGGTCCAAACCTCGATTCTGAAGCAACATGAACAGGAAAGTCTGCGACATAACCGTGATGCGGCCGGCTCGATACTATCGTGGCTCTCCCAAATCGACTTTGCGGATCAACAAGCGGATCTATTACGTAGGCGAGAACGGGGCACTGGGGAATGGCTCCTCAATTCCTCGAAATACAAGGACTGGACCAACTCCAGAAGGGCGACATTGTTCTGTCCGGGCCCTCCGGGTGCTGGAAAGACGATAATGGCCTCGATCATTATTGATGATTTGTGCAAAACTTTCCGATATGCTAGAGACATAGCTGTAGCATATATATTCTACAACTTCCGGTCTGAGCATGAGCACCAACCGGAAGATATTTTGTCAAGTTTGACCAGGCAAATCATCCAGGATCAGCCTGTCCCAGTTGAGGTCCGGGATTTGTTCGAACTACACAAGGCAAGAAGGACAAGGCCATCATCAAACGAAATTATCTCAACGTTGTCTTCCGTTTGTACCTCTTTCACGAGCGTCTTTATAGTTGTCGACGCACTGGACGAGTGCCGACCTGAAAATCGTGACATCTTCCTCTCACAACTATTTGATTTGCAGAACAAGGCCCCGGTTAATATATTAGCCACGTCGAGAATGATACCCGAGATTGACATCTTATTTAAAGATCATGAGCAGCTAGTAATTCGAGCCACGGCGGAAGATATTCAGAGATACTTAGAAACCCGAATATCTCGTCTCCCATTACACATTAGAAGACTACAGGGCGAGATAAAGACTGAAATCATCAATGCAGCTGATGGAATGTACGTTTCCTGTACATAGAGATTCGATCAGATTTCCGGACTGACCAAACGAGCAGGTTCTTACTGGCGCAGCTCTATGCCGATTCCCTTGGGGGAAAGAGGTCGACAAAAGCTGTGCGAACTGCTCTAAGCAACTTGCGGATAGGTTGTGCCGAGTACGATGTAGTATACAGTAGTGCTCTACAACGTATAGAGGACCAGGCGAAGGATGCTAGAGAGCTTGCGAAGCAAATAATTGCGTGGATTATGTGGGGGAGACGGCCCATATCAATAACTGAGCTCCAGCATGCCTTAGGGATTGAAGTAGGATCGTCTGTTCTTGATCGCGAGAATCTACCAGACGCAGATTATATGGTGTCTGTGTGTGCCGGGCTCGTCACAGTGGATCACGAAAGTCGAGTAATCCGTCTCATCCACTATACTGCGCAAGAATATCTTCGGAAAAAATGGCAACATCAAGCTGTAAAATTTGAAGCTGATATAGCTACCACTTGTTTAACCTTGCTCTCGTTTAGCGAATTTGGAGCTGGTGTGTGCAAGTCGATGGAAGAGTTGGACGCACGGCTTAGGGTACACCCATTCTATGATTACTCCGCATGGAATTGGGGACATCATGCCCGTATGGGGTTGGTTGTAAATGACCTACTACTAGGCTTCTTACGCGACAAGGCGAAAGTTGAAGCGGCAGGCCAGGTTCTAGCACTGTCTTATGAAGTGAATCAAGACGTGCAAGAAACAGCAACTGGCCTACACCTGGCTGCACACTTCGGGCTGACGAAAGCTATGAGGGTCTTATTGAGTGACGGGTGGTCGCCTTATGCGAGGGATGGCTATTTTCGGACACCGCTGTCTTGGGCTGCGCGGGAAGGTCATGAGGGCGTGGTTAGCTTGCTCCTTGAGAGAGAGGTTGACGCTTCTTCGCAAGATTACTTAGGACAGACAGCTTTGTGCCATGCATCAATAAGAGGATCTAAGGTCATTGTTGAGGAACTATTAGGGAAACAAGTGGATGCGGATGTGAAGGACAACCTAGGTAGATCACCCTTATCCTGGGCCGCTGAGAACGGGCATACATATGTTGTGGAGTGTCTGCTCGCTACTGGCAAGGTCTCGGCTGATTCAAAGAATGGGTTTGGAATTACGCCACTTTCATGGGCTACCAGACGAGGACACATAGATGTGGTCGAACAGCTCCTTCATATGGGGGCTGATCTAGACTCTTTGGACAAGCGCGGTGAATCGCCGCTGGCATGTGCCTCCCGGGGCGGATACGAAAACGTAGTTCGGCTGCTTCTACAAAAAGGCGCAAACCCCAATTTCAGATCCACGGATGGGCGGACGGGTCTTTCGCATGCCGCGGAGGCGGGAAACCATACTATTGTCGGGCTTCTCCTAGGCACTGCGGGCATCGATCCTAATGTGAAAGGCTGTTGTGGGCGAGGCCCACTCCTTTGCGGCGCCGAGGCGGGCCATAGCTCAGTGGTAAAGCTATTGTTAAATCATCCCGGAGTGGCGCTAAATGCCAGGGATGACAACGGCTGGACGGCGCTAATGGCGGCGGCGGATGCGGGCCATGAATCTGTTGTGGCTTTACTAATTGACAATGAGGGAGTGGATATAAATAGTAGAAATGTCTGGAACCAGACGCCGTTATCGCGGGCTACAAGAAATGGCCACATCGCCGTAGTAAAGCTCCTCCTCAGGAAAGAGGGAATTGAGATGAGCTCAGCTGATAGTTGGGGGTGGACTCCACTGATTCAGGCAGCCCGGCATGGCCATGACGGCGTCGTAGAGACCCTACTCGGGACTGGTCTCGTCAACGTTCTAGAGTGTGATTCCCTCGGACGAACAGCGCTGTCCTGGGCTGCCGGTCGGGGTCACAGATTCCTAGTTGAGCGCTTGCTACTGCAGTCGGCAGAGTGCCTAGCAAGCCTAGAGTACCGGGACAAGGCGGGTCGTACACCACTCTCTTGGGCTGCGGGGAACGGCCATGAAGCGGCTGCGCAGGTCTTGCTCCGAGCTGGGGCGTTAGTGGCTTCAGGCGATGACGGTCAGGCGCCGCTATCCTTTGCCGTCCTAAATGGACATTATGCTATGGTCCGGCTACTGCTTGATGCTGGTGCAGCCAGCAACAGTTGCCACGGGCTGAGCGGCTGGACAGCGCTGCAGCTAGCGACACTGCAGGCGGACAGAGAGATAGAATCGCTGCTCCAAGCATATGGCGCTGTAAGTGAGAGCATCGACTTTTTCGGCCTTAAGCTACTTTTCATGCCAGGCCAGTATTAGATAGGAAGATAAACACGTATGTAAGTGACTTAAAAAGACGTTGCTTATAAAATTCTGAAAGGAAGTGTACAGCAGTAATAGAAGGAGGTTAGCGCCGCGCCCGGTCCCCCGCAAGGGTCCCCTACAAAGGGTCGGGTTCGACGCGACTTGGGTTTTCCTCGTTACCTCCTATCTTAGGTAATTACACACCTAACTGCCTTTTCACCTGCGATACATAAATAGTGGGATAATTTACCTATTGTGAAACGAGGGTCACGATAATCCTAGATTAGAGAAAAGAAGGTTGTATTCTGTTGTGATAGGAATATAGGAAACTATGTAGGTCTATAAACATTTATACACCCAAAATGGGTTGTTGGTTTACCATATCCATCACGCATGGTCCTATGGCTTCCACTAGCTCATAGGCAAGCCACCTGCTAGCACAGGCACAGGTGCCAACACCTACATAACTAAATAATACAAGATAATCCAATGAAACCGCAGTATTACGTTGGGATAATTGTATGTTTTGCATATGCAGGAACCCCTATTATTCCACTATTTATATATCGGATGTGAAAAGGCAGTCGAGGCAGTTAATTAGATAAAGGTGGTGGTTTACCCACCTACTGTCCCTCGGGTCTAATTGGTAGTGGCCGGTCTCGCGCAGAGACGCGCCGTTTTCTACGGTATATACTCCGTAGAAGGAAAGCAATTCGCGTTTCGGGTTTTGCTTTTACCGAAGTTCTAGTTCGAGGCCGCCGGCCTTGCAACACCGCGCCGCCAGGCCTTCGGTTAAAGGTTTATGCTCTCCCCAATGTATGCATTCAACTACTCTGCTGCCGCAGCCTCCAAGTGAATAGATAATAAGCCATCCAACCTACACTCCAGATGACCAGCCAAGGACACCCCCAGTTGGTAGTATAAATTCTATCGACTGTATCTGTCAGAAATACTATGTAGTCCATATGAGTCCGTTGATGGTGCATCGCCGAAGCAAAGTTCGAGAGAAAAGACACATAAAGAAATGATCGTCTCGAGGCGCATGTTAAAGGCCTTGGAAGACAGCAACGGCCACTCAATGGCCCCAATGCGGGCATTGAAACGTTGGGGTTGGGGCGGAAGGAAACCCGGCTTTATCAAATATAGTAGAGATAATAAGGTGAAAGGCATTTTATTGTAATGGTATTTGTGAAGTCTAAAGAGCAAGTCCTAACCGAACAGCGGGACGTCTAATAGTTAAAATACACAGAGGTTTAGAGCATTCTACAAACACTATTCCACCGACTTCTATCGCAAGATATTGCCGCCCATTGTCGGAAGAAACCGGCGACCTTATAGACGACGTTCCGTGCGTCCCAAGTGCCTGCTCCGAAACATGCAGTGGTGTACAAAGTAGAGAAAAGAATTTTCTAGGATTTAAACACAAGTACCGCAGCAACATCGGACCGATGCTGATGTTATAGATTCACCAACGGGGGTAAAAGTACCAGACCTTTTAATGCCACGATAATTTCCATGTCAGGTTATGTCACGGGGACAATGAGTGCAGTACTATACAGGCCTATGAGCTCTAAGTACCACTTTATAGTACCACTTATAGCCGTATTTTATTTACTATTTAAAAGTTTTATGTTAAATTCTATGTTGTTTTATAATTAATTATATAAGCATAATACTAACAATGCATAGCGTAAGCCCTGTTGTACACCACTAAACCAAAAGGTCCGGCGATATCCCTCGACTTGGGATATCCGGGGCTTCCGTACGTTGTATGCTGCTTCCGAGCCTTTCGCGGCGCTAGCAGTGTAACATGCAGCCACAAACATACGCGTTACATACCTAGGTAGCTTTTTCACAGCTGGGCCAAAGGAGATTCTTTCCTTCCATCCTCCTTGGGCTTTAGTCTCGTACAAGCAATGAACATACGATCGCTTAACTTTGTTAACCTTATGTATTATACGCAACCTAAAGGCTTCCACTCCGTGACACTATTCGTGTGGTAATACAATGCGTTCATGGTGCATTTGCAGGCTGACCTAACGCGGCCAAAACCCACCTCGGCGCTTAATATTACGTTACCATGCAAAGGCCATCAAGTAGCCTATACAATAGTTGCTTTACAAAAAGCTTTAAAACTTATAATATTTTGCTTTGGTTTTTTTTTACTTAGTTATAAATTTAGTATATCGTCCCGCTTAAACTCTTATTATACCCGAATACACTCCACCATGCCCGCAATAAAAATAACTTAGAAGTGGTACAGTTAACTATAGCCCTTAATAATAATACCCCTTTTGTCCTTTGGGACATAACATCTTCTAGCTCAGTCGTTAATCCATACGAATCCAGAAGCGATCATATGACTTGATTAACGACGTTTTGCTTCATACGCCATTCACGCTGATGCTTGTCGCGTCAGTCCATGGCCACCAATTTGCTTTCCGTCAGACTTCGTGCATTGGCTTTTCTTTTATCGGTCACTAAACTACTAATTATGGCGACCTATTCTGGGACCTCATGGCCATCTACTTTTTCTTTAAATTCACCGACTCGGCCTCTTCAATCAACTATGCGGTCCTCTTCGATCAGTGTTCCCAAGCACCGCGTTTACGCAATTATATACTTCTACGAGGAACTAAGTTTCCCGCCATAGACATACTACTCTTGCGCACCTCGCCCTATCGACTATTCCAATCTACCTGAAGACAGCGACCTTGTTGCCGCCACAGCAGCCTCCCTACAACAGCTCAGCAAAGGATTCCCTTTTCGCTATCACCCCTAAGCCTAAAGCGATGACTACTCTTGAGACTATAACCCCCCCTAAAAAGATAACTACGCATAAAACGAGAAATTCGCACAAGGATACAACTGCGCCTGGAATCCGCTTAAAATGTCGTGGGCTTGCGTGAGTTGTCCATTTTTACACATTAGTTTCGCGAACATGGAAGCCTATTGACATAAATTAGACTGAACCAGGATGCAACGCCACGAACAGTGATAATCAGCCTACCTGCGGTGGTTGCGGGCGTGGACGATATGAGAAATCACAACAGCCGCCGCCGCCGCCGCCGCCGCCGCCAGTTCCATAAACATATATATCATTCACATGGTGAACATAGACAAATGATTCATGGGATTGCTTGGCCAGATGAGATGGTACACGGCATGTAGCTTGGCTTGGTTGTGGCTGGAATTTTTCACTTTTAGAGTACCGACGACTCAGTGATGTGGCTGGTGGGCCAACGGGGATAAACTGAGTCGTAACATTCATTTAGATCCGTAGTTGAATCCATTTCGATTCGTAACTCAAACGGGAAGGTTATTCGGTGATGCTGTAGAATATGTAACGTAACCGACCAACCAAACCTCGCCCATATGACTGATACCCACCCAACCCCCACTCGACCGATGACTTATTCCACGTTCCCTAAGACCAGCTAAATAAAGGAACTGTACAAGAAGTCGAAAGTTTGAACACGACTTAAAACAATCGAGGGTATCGAGGCGCTCACGCTCTGCGCCCCCTATCCGAACCCCAACGCCGAAATGACGATCTCCTACCTCTCGAACGGTAAACTAGTAAAATTAGCACGTGCTGCCGAGAGATGCCTCTCGCAACAGCCCCTAAGAGAGAAAAGCGTAATAATGCTCGAAGAGGTTGAAATATTCAAAGAAAAGGTGAAGAAAAGGTTGGCGCCATGCTCATCACGGTGGTTGAATCTTAAGAGACGTGGGGATTACATCTCCATGCGAGCGGCGATGTCCTCACTCACGCCTCTTACTGAATGAAGGGCCATGTCCTCATCCACACCCTCACTTTCATCATCCTCGTACTGATCACTTTCCTCCTCTTCGGGAGATGTATCTCTCAAGGGATCTATATCAACATCATCATCAGGGTCCCAGACCAGGCCCGGCTCGTCGCTAGAAGCATTCTGATGTTAGAAAGCAGCAGTAGTAATATGAATGGGTTGGATTATAGGGGATTCAGAGGAATGTGGGAGCATGTCGGGGTCAAGAGGTCGATTACAAGGTGAGAGTTTCGAGAAAACGTACTCCTCGTCATCGTATTCATCTTCATCAGTGATGATACGACCGGCAAGGTGATCGCCGAGCCAAAACCTAGCGCGCTTATTTGCGCCGAAACTACCGGCCAATGGGGCAGCATGTCGTTTGGCACTACAATTGCTGCCTCGTCTATGTGGCGCCAACGCAGGAGAGTTCATCACCACTGGTAAGCCCCTAACGTACAAGTAGGCAACCCGCCTCATCTTCTTATTGAAAAAGAAGTAATGCAAGCGCCATATAGCAGCCTCGTCGCCATCAAAGGGATCGTCCGGAGGTTGATAAGAGAAGACCGTGCAATCTTTTAGTGTCATCTCTTTGTCAAGCATATTCCACATTTGGGGACCCCAGGCGGGACTGTTCACGGGGAATGCGCCTGCCGCTGTTGCAGCGGAAGGAGAGTTACCATAGTCACGATACATGGCGACCATATTTGGCGAGAGTAGCGATGTTCCTTGCGGACGAACACTGTTTAAGGTGCTATCGATACTCGCCATAACATGGCGGAGGTTTTTCTCGCGACGGAAATCCGTCGGGCGTAAGACGTGCGAGAAATCATAGTCTGGATGGCTAGCGTTCAGCGTCGCAATGAGATACGCAAACGTCCGTCGGCTTGAGATCTCGCTTAGCGGACCGAAAGGACTAGAGCGCGATAAGTTCAGCGACCCAGCCATTTCCTTTTGCTGTGGAGGAGATAGAGAAGCGCCAAATTTCAGCAGTGCAGCATGCTGCGACTCGAGGGAACACTCGATTGACTTGTATAGCTTCTTATCGGAGCCGGCGGCCTTCGTAGTATATAAATCGCACCCACCGGTGACGTTACAGTCCGGGGTGCTGAAGTTCAGCGCCGAGGTGATGACGTCGAAGTCGCGAAGAGGTAAGTACTGTATGTGGTATCCAATTTAGCGTACGGCGCATCTTTGGGATTCCTATCTACCAAAATGTAGAGCGAAACAAACCTTCATTGTGGATGACTATCTTTGACTCTCATTCGAAATGATGGGGGAATGGCGGACGCGAGGTTTCTTGAAGTCTGGCCAGGTTGCTGACTACGCTCTATCTAGGAGTGAAAGGTGGAGCGGTCGGATGACGTCGCGTGCTTCGAATGGGCGGTCAATCGGTGGTTTCGACAACAGACAACAACTCCACGAAGACCAGTTGATCGAGGGCGAAATTGACGCTCCAAGTTGGACGTAGGAAGACCGTGAGTGAAATAGTAATTGGCTTGTCCTAACCACAAAAGTAGTCACGTGTACTATGTATAACGTGTTCCTGCGACAATAGTCAAGGAGCGGAACGATCTAGACTAGACAAAGGTCCGTCTAGTAAGCACAGCGACAAGAGCGCATCGTGCGATAATACCTATAAGTTGGCGAAGGGTTGAGGAAAGTGCTATGGTTAAAATGGGATGCACAGCGTCGGTGAGCGGATTACAGAGTATGCAGTTGTAGACTGTCAAGTTGGTGCTGGGCTGCTATCCGGGGGGAAGAAGCAGTATAGGCTTACATGAGCGGGAGGGATGGGTGCATTGGACGAATCAAGGAAGCAATAGAGGGTTGGAGGGGTGGATGGGTGCTGTGTGGACGCTGGAGCGATTGTGATTGATCAGCTGCTGCAGCTGCCGCTTGCTGTTTGGCTTAGTTGTCTGACAATCTTGGCCCCAAAGGATAGGAGCTAGGTGCCGGGTAGGCAGGCACCCACCGCCCGCCGCTCCTCCTGCTTCTACTCCTGCCTGCCAACGTGATCGGTCGGGTCGCACTAGGACCCCGCCGGTCACGGACTTGCTTCCAACCGACAACCTAGATCCCCTCCGCCCGTGCGATAACATCCACACTAATAACCTTTCAAATAACGACAGCCAATTGGATGCTCGCTCCTTCCAAGATCACGAATCAGATAACGTCAAGCCACCACGGGCATCATTAAGCTCCCTCCTCGCGTCAAGCTTACCCTCTCAAATCCCGCGTTGTTATGATGTCAAGATGGGAGCTCAACTGTTCCCACTTGATAAACGTCGTTACCATCTCTTCTTTCCTCCAACGATTGTGAGCGAATGAAATAGCTTCATAATGAATTATGCCTCTCTGGGTGAGTTTGGTTGGTTGGTTGGTTCGTTCATCGGCCTGTTTCGTTCCTCCGCAAGGCAGGTAGGTAATCTGCGGTTAATGTCCCATAATGTATGGCCCACGTTCACAAGTGCTCAGTTTGAAGTAGTTGGCGCATGGTCGAATGGGCCCTCCAGCTAGCGATAAGACTGGTCTAGGCAGACCCGACTTGTCTCATTCCAGTATCCCGATCAATCAAATAAACCCGGCTTTTCTGAGATTCGATTCGATTTCGTCCATATTCTGTAAATGATACTAAATGAGTATACTTGCAAATGCAAAGACTTGATACCTTCCCGTCTTCCCAGACGCCATGCAGCCAATCAATCAATCAATCAATCGATGAAGCGCCCATATTCGCTTGCAGTAAGTACATGGGTATCGTTACATGATCCGCGTCACTTCATCCTCGACCTGCCAAAAAGAAAATGCACGTCAGTGGTCCGAAGACATTCCAAAGACGCACGGGAGATATATAGCCACAGCCCCACTCAGATAGAAATGAACAAGCCGAAATGTGCTTACCTCCATATCTTCCAATGAATCTTGCTGCCCTATGCACCGTAGAACGTTCTTCTTGGAGCTCTCTTGGAGCTCGCCAGCGAGCAATATCTCGTCGAGGATATAGTATGCCTTGGTAAAAGAGAAGATGATGTCGAGTTCGCACACATTGCCGTAGTATTTATCCATCTGCTCCACGTATCGATGAATGATCTCGAGGGTAATCAATTCGTTATCGTCGGACGAGCAGCCGGCTATGAAGAATAGGGAGGCATAACGGCGGTAGACAATCTTGGTATCTAGAGTATAGGTCAGGAGACTATCGTGACAACGTGATTCGAACGGAGAGCAGACCTTTGTACTCAAGGAAGTTGCACATTCGAGTTCGCCTAGCGAGGACTAGCTGGGAGACGTCCTTGACAATCTTCGCCTTGTCCTTGGGAGACAGCGTGGTGAACCATTTCGCTAGACGCTAGAAGCATTGGAATGATTAGCTTCCAAGGCCGACGTTGTCATCGAGTAGGTATTAAGGTATGATATCATACCACTTTGCCCTGCCGGGAGAGCAGGATTAAGTAGCTGCCATTAATTTAGTCCAAGAGGTCTAGGAACAACGAATCATCAGAGGCATACTGGATAGCCATAATGATGTGTTCACATCACCGATGGTGCAAAAGACTCTGTGAGATTCGTCCTCACTGGTGAGAGAGAGGAAAAGCGGTGGTCGTTAGTTCGAACAAGCCAGTCTGGTGCCTATGGCGGTTGCAGGAGCAATTTCTCATCTGGTATTGGGGTTGGCCACGAGTGCTCGGACCTTAATGACAGGCAGATGGGGAACTCTCCCAATGACAGCTGTTGAGAATTGATTGCAGCCCGAGCCGGTCTGTTGAATTCTCCGCCTTTGTTAAATCCGCTCTCTTCCGTCAGCCCCTCTCAGCTGCCAGCCGTTCTCCAATCAACGAACTTAACGCATTTGGCTGGCTGCATTTGCATGTTTGTGCATGTCTTGCATTTCAATGCATCATAAAACATATGACCAATCATGTATGCGGCGCTACCACTTCGATCAAGCAGAGATAACGTCAGATGAACCCTTGATATCACCATGTATCTAATGCGTACCCCGTCGCCTGCTTGAGTACTACATAAACCAAGGCCAGCAGCAGGCCTGAGGATTGTGATTTTCACATGCGCATTACATACACATATTATACACAGACACATACACAAACACAGTCCCTCCATGACGGGCGGGCAAGAAGCACCTGTCGGCACATGTCAGATGGCAACATTTCCCTAAGTCGTAACGTGCTATCAAGCGGGCTAGCATCTATATAGCAGCCCCCGCGACCATTAGGTCTCCAGTCCGCGGGGGGGTCTAGAAGTCTTCCGACCACTTTCCGGCCCTTCTCTATCTATTTGCAGATAGATGCCTGTTAATCTGCCTGCTTCATCCAACTGATGTTGCAATCTCCGTTGATTATTAAATGTGCTTACAAAGTTACCCGCCATACCCCTTATTACCAATCCCAACAGTGTGTACTGCTGTACAGGGTGCTTCTCCCTCACATTAGATCGCTCATGGTTGCCCTGAGTCTTGCTCGTCCGACTGGCACGTTTTCACTAAACCCCACCTTGTACCAACCGACTCGGGTGTATAAATCAGAGTCTTCGTTTTTTTCACTACCCCTCTAAAGTCTTATATTGTACTTACCAACGCCCGTATACATATAATACTCTTCGTTCATACCGAAAAGACGGTTTAAACACTCTGCCAGTCCCTTTGCTATAACGAACTATAACCTTATCAACTATGACGCGGATAGTGTTGTCAACTGGCAACATTGTAACAGCCGGCCCTTCCATCATCCGGAAGCCTGGTACTTCCAGATCCAACCTTGAACTTACAAATTCCCTAAGGAGTAATTTCCAAGCTGCACAACAAGACTACGCTGCTAGTCCTGTGAGCAGCAATGGTAATGGACATCATGCGCAAGAGAATGGACACGCGGTAAACGGGAACGGAAGGCCGGCTACAGATGTCTGGACTGCCGTTGAAGATTCTGTCTTATACGTCCCGCGCATCGACTGGGCGGCTGCCGGACTGCAAGAGGACCGTGCGCAGTATGAGATCACTCTGAAGTTATTTTTCCTGCCAACCGCGCCAGCGGAAAAACGCAAACAGTACATCGACGAGGCATTGCGGCTGGTGATGAAAGAGCTGCGGATAGAGCACATCGACCTTCTAATTGTGTCGTTTCCGGGCATATCTTTTGAGGGCGACTGCGAATGGCAGGCGGATAAGATAAATGCGACCATGGGGAACGACGACGAAGAGGTCATGACGTGGGCTGCGTTGGAGAGCCTGTACGACCAGGGGAAGGTCACCCGGCTGGGCATTGCCGAATTCGGTACCGAGAAGCTCCAACGATTCATCGAGAGAGTCAGGGTGCGGCCGGCTGTCGACCAGATCAACACGAAGGACTGCTGCAACGTCCCTCCACCTCTGACAAAGCTTGCCAAGAGCGAGGGTATCGAGCTGCTGACTCATGGCGACTGCACCGATATCCTGCCGAGTGGTACGCTACGAGAACTGCTGGGACAAGGCGCACAGGGTGCTGGTGTTCTTGCCGACGACGAAAATACGCAAAATGGTCTCCAGGGCAATCTCATTCCCGAATGGGTAGTCAAGTATACCGCTTTCGTCAACTATAGAGGCGTAATCGAGAACAAGGGTTATTTCGCGGGGGCCGAGTTGGTGAAGGGATGATCCGTCTATAGTATTGACGTGCATCTCAAAAAGCATATTCGAGTACATATTCCCTTGGACACGCATAATT
Source organism: Nemania sp. FL0031 (assembly GCA_022432375.1). Taxonomy (NCBI): domain Eukaryota; kingdom Fungi; phylum Ascomycota; class Sordariomycetes; order Xylariales; family Xylariaceae; genus Nemania; species Nemania sp. FL0031. The sequence goes on along the minus strand of JAJKKK010000070.1, from coordinate 308,498 downwards.
ATTGGGCACAATGGCATCGAGTAGGTTGCATAGAATACAATGAGCAGCAGGACAAGCTTGGCCTTGGATACGGCTTGCTTGTAGCTTGGGATATGGCGATGATAGCGCGCATTACGACAAGCATTTATCACGATTTAACTTTTGGTTTCGCACTGCATAGCTCTGATAGATTTAACCCAGCATGCTTCTCTTCCGGCCTCGCATGCGGACATCTTCTAGCTTCCTAAGCACTATGTGCGCCTGCTTGAACGCTTCTCTGTACGCGCTTTCTAGCATGGCCGTGAACAGCTTTTCTGCGCGTGGATGTGTACTCGCAAATGCTCTCTCTAGGACGTATAGATCTACGGCGCGATCTTCTTCTGACCAGCTCTGGCTCGCAAGTCCGAAATCAATAATGACGATCTCCCCCTCCAGTAGCCCGTCGCCTCCCGCACTATGCCCGTTTGCAGGCTCCTTACCCTTTTCCCATGGCCTTAGCATCATATTGCTTGTCGTTAGATCCCCGTGCACGATCCCGACCTTGTGCATGTGTCCTACAGCGGCGCCTATGCGTCGTAGCAGCGCAACTAGATCCGCATCTTCTTCACTTGTGCCCTCGACGATCGCATCTCCTGACCTCCCTGCTGCACGTTCGGCATCACGCCTTCGCTGAAGCCACTCACTGATAGCGGCTCGTACGGGTCCCCCGCTCACCCATTCCATCATGAGCCAACCGGCGCTCTCGTCGGTAGCATAGACAGTAGGGACGGGCACGCCTTCACGGCGGCATTTAGCTAGGATACGAGCCTCGGAAAGAATGCGGTGACGTGTGAGTCGGGCATCGAGGACAGGGTGCCGCCATGGCTTGGGAGGGCGATATTTAAGAGCACAAGGGATCGAGGGTAGTAGGTATGTCGACTTGTATAATCTGCCCTCGGCTCCTTGAGTGATGAGCTCTGGTGGGGTGGAGGAGGGGTACTCTAGGATCGCGGGGAGGGGAAATTGGTGGGTGGCACCGTCAGCTGCCATTTTGGTGTGCGGTAAAAAAAAATACTAGGACGTTGTCTTGGAATGCCGTATGATCTAGACTATCGTATTGCGTTGTCTTTTTTGAGTTGGCAGCACGCCATACATGGACTGAAGACCGTAAATGAATGACTTTTTGCACGATGATGGGCTGAGCTGAGCTGAGCTGCCCCGCCGTCTTTTTTGATCTTCCAAGTTTTGATCGATAACCGGGACGACCTGGTAACAGGTCTCTAAACCTGGCTACAGCAACCCGTCAGCAGGTACACCTACCTAGGTACTGACGGGCATTGTAGCATGCCGCGCATAGGTACTGCAGTACTTACTATACGCCTGTATAGCCCCGCTCCACTCGCACCCCCGACACTCCGAGTCGCTGCAACGGGAAGGCACAGGTAAGCTACCGCTACATTTCTAGTAGTCGTCGCGCATGAGTTTCAAGTGGAAAGCATGACGTTAAAAGGGACAATAAAGAAAGCAAGAAGGTTGCTCTTTAGATTTTAGGACTCGTGTGTCTATGTTTAGAGTATTAGATTAATAAAGTGTCCATATTTTCCCCAAAACATCTTCATTTCATCCTCCCCTTTCTCTCCATTTCATTTCATATTTATGCTGTACATCGCCCTGTTTCCCCCTCTCCTCACTCCAACTTCCATGTTGCTCAACAATTGCGAAACACACCGCTTTCCCGGCTCTACGCGCTTTTATTGGGTACTAGGGCAGTCCGATCATCGCACGATGCTCCATTCGACAACATGTGGCAGCTGCCATAATAGATTCTGTCTAGTGCAGCCTGCCAGGGACCGTGTCTCCATAGGTACCTAGTATTTATGTGCATCGCATATGCCGAGACCCCCATTCGAATGCGTTAGAAAGGGACCGACGGAAGAATAGAAAGTCGCTACCTATTCCCTCTGGCGAGACGCAAGACACCCGCCGACGGTGGACTCTCTTTCTCTCTCTCTCTTCATTTGGTGGCACATGCAGGCAGACAGACATACAGACAGACAGATACCTAGACAGACCGAGAGACCTACATACATACATAGATCGATCGTATTGCCGAGGTTTGTCTGTCTTACTGTCGTTCGTCGTTCTTACGTACGGGATAAACAATGCGAGGTCATTTGTCTCACCACACGCCCAACTGACAGAGCAGAGAGACTGAAGAGTTTGCTACGCGTTGTGTACTACCTGCACGCAGCCTTCTAGCGCGGCTGTTTAGGGTTAGAGAGGAGCTGGCGGAGCTGGCTGCAGGAGGGTTGAGCGAATGTGATGAGTGTACAAGACGAGAGTCGCATTTTTGCCCCTCTTGTCCGAGCCCAACCCACCAGCCACCCTGACCTAGAACCGCCCACTCTCACGCACACCAGCACTCCCAAAGCACTCCCAACGCACATCTGCACTGGAAAGGGGAGTGCTGAACGTCATATTGGTCGCCTTGTCTCTCTCTCGGCCTCTCGGCCAACTCAGCCAGCACTCTCCGCCAACTTCCCCATCCGCAAACCACAAGGCATAGCTACCTATTATTATTCTCTATGGTCCTGTATCGGCTACGGCTCAAGTTCGCATTATGGCGGAACCCTCCCCTTCGCTATTATGGTCCATAGTCCCGATTGTGAGCGCCATTTCGCTGGCTTTTGGAGTCATCACGCCAATCATCACCACCCACACCATCGCGTACATTGCTGCTCCTCGTGAGATCTCCATCTTCGTGGACACCGTCGAAGACTCAGTCGCAGAAAACGAGAACTACAACTGCGACGTCGCGAAAGTATCGCGGTTGGAGGATAAGGTACGCCTGGACCGGCTCATTCGTGAAATCCAGCAGCAGGGCGACGACTTGCGCGAGGAACTGAACCGACTAGTAGTGAAAGAAGGGGGGTCCAAGTTGCGCACCAGCGCTCGTATACTTTGGGCGGAGCATAGAAAACAATTAGAAGACCGGGTACGGCGGCTAGATATGTTGCGCATGCGATTCCTCGTCCAATTCATGGGGGTTATAACACATACAGCGGGGGAGCGATCGAAGGATGCTGCCAGGACAGCGCCCAAGGAGCCAGAAAAGCCGATTCCGCCAGCTCCGCCGCCGCCACCGCCAGCACCCCGGCCGGGCATAAGCAAAGCATACTCCGAGGGAAATCAGCAAACCCCCTCAAGACGACTCACGACCCAGACAATGGGGTACAGCGAAAAGACGGAGCATACACACCGAAGCGGCTGGTTTGGTGTCGTTGCCGAGCTGCAACGATCTCCCATACTCCGCCAGCGACACGCCTCCATCGAGGCCGCCATGCGGTCACCCACACCCTTGTCTCCAATGGGGAGTCCACTATCGGGTCTAACACCCATTAAAGAAACATCGATACCAGAATCATTCGAACTATTGTGATTCGGTTTCGATGTCAACGACGTTCATTACGATTCTGATGCGACAGTGATTACACGAAATGGCGGCGTCTGGCACAGCCCGCAGGCATAAAACCGAACGATTTAAGGCCTCATGATTAAACGAATCACACGCGACATTATAAGACACTTAGTCTTCTTTCACGATAATAAGTATGACCGTCCGCAATCTGCGGCATGGCAAATCTGGCCGGGCTAGTTTAGACGATCAACGGATTTAATTCTTCTCCGTATGACACTATACGCGCCACGAAAATTTCCTATTCATTTCATAAAATGATACCCCCTTATTTCCTCACTTCATACTAGTTCACCTCTTCTCATAGACATCAATTCCGCTTCGGTATTATCCACCCTTGAGGGTTCAGTGCTTTGTCTTTGATCAAAACTTATTCTCGGTCCCCCTCCCCTTCTCATCTCACCTCACCTCACATCACATCACCTATCATTTTACCACCCCTTGGCTTTTGATTCAGTCCTTATTTTAGATATGAGTATGCATCGAATATCAGTAGTGTAGGCGAGGCTGAATCGGGAGTCGGAATAGGTAGACGGTGTGTCTGGGGCGGCTGGCATGGGATTGAATGTATTTAGGACTGCATTGCATATACTATTTCCCCCCTGCTATGACACGTGCCTAATTGGTGAATACAAGGATACGCGTATTACTAAATACTCAAAGGCCCTGCCCTTGCTTTTGCAGTTCCGAACTACTTTGAGCCGCGTTCACCGCCTCAACGTATCTCCCATCAGCTCAGTGCTTAACCTCGTCAGGTCCTGTGCCATTTCTCTCACCCACTACCATGCTGTTAGAATATCAAATACGTGATTTTGGAAGAAAGTCAGGGGTCTTAACATACCGTCTAACGCAACAAGAAATCTACTAACGCAGTTGTAAGCCGCGACCTGTCGCAAATTACCCAGTCAGCCAGTGCGCAAGTGTCATCTCAGCCCATAACAACAACAATAATAATACATAAACAAAACAAAACGGAAGACAAACAGGGATTCAAACAAATGAAAAAAAAGAAAAGAAAAGAGCAGAAGCAGGGAAACCCCTCACAGTAGCAGTAACCTCCACAACCTCCCTCTCCCCACAAACCCCCCTCAACCTCGCAAACGTCTCCTCCTCAACGCGCACATTCCTCGTCATCTCATCCGCATAGCACAGCACCGCCCACTCCTTCTCCCCCAGCCCATCTTCCCTCGCGCCCTCCCTCTCCTCCTCGCTCACGTCCCCTAGATCTAACACCTTCACAACCGCCAAAGCCCGCGGTCCGAGCCCGGCGGCGGCGGCGAGGGGCGCGTGGTGTCCCCATTCGTACCACGCGGCATTGCACACTGCGACGCGGCAGATGGCCAGCTCGCGGAGCGTAGCCGGGAGGAGAGTGCGCGTGCGCACGGCGCCGAGGAAGGCGTTCCAGCCGTCTGCGACCGGGGGACTGTGCAGTAGGGCTAGGTCGAGGGATTGTAGCGGGCGAGGGTGCCGGCGGGCGGCGATGCGGGCGATTATGGCTTCTTCGTCCGGGGTCGAGGCCGGGGGTGGGTTGGGGACGTAGGGGATGCGCATTTTGAAGGGGGAATGTGAGATAGATGTATGAGTGGTAGAGATGGGGGAGGTGGGTATGAGGTGAGGTAAGGCTGGCGCTTTGTTGATGGTGAGTATTTATCTCCTGAAGATGTTATGAGTGCTTTGGTATGAAAGAGTTGATTTGTGGGTGGTGATTAGCGGAATATAGTGCTTGAGTTCTATACGTAAGTTGCGTACCCTATGGCGGACAATGTAGTTCTCTACCTAGACGGACTCACAAATATCTCACAGGAATCGGGTATGAACAGCTTCAAAAAAATAAAGGATTTACTCTTACTACTCGACTTGAGTCCAAATACTCGCATATACAAAATAGGCAGTATACCTATGCCGAAGACCGGATCCGAAGGGGGGAATTCTTCCCCGCGTGAACGCTTTGCCGGGTCCGCCGGTCTTAGCCGAAGAACCACATCTTTTCCGATGAACCTAATGCGACTAGAGACGGTATCCGCACGTCATCTCTACACAAAATGACTGTGACACAACTTAATTTTATATGTATGCCCTTTCTATAGAGCCTCCGTTTGCATATACGTTTATGTAAGGACATGCCGACTTGGACTAGAACGAAGTCCAAAAACCTTGGTCCGCTAAAAGGCACCTATATAGAGGGAGTGCTATCTTCAGAAACGGCACTTAATCGCTCAGTGTCTCTAATCTTAAGGCAATCTGAAGCCCGGTTTAGTATTTACAGCTCGAATGTTCTATCTTAGGCATTAATGCACCCAGTGAACCATCCCCGGCGCACTCTAGCGCTTTCTCCCTCGTAGATACGAAAGTAATGAAAATCTTGCATCCAAAGACGCTCCGAGTATGCGCTATAAACCCGTAGAGAAGTCCCAAAAAAATCAGACCCGTTTTGTTGAGCAATAAACCAGTCCAGACGCCATCCACACCAAGTAATGAACTCTCAACCTTTTGTTGCCCATCCTTGCGTGTACTCCCACTAGTTTCGTCAATCAAATCGAAAACAAAATGCTATGACCACAGAAAACGCCATTCGCTCACAGTGCTAACTAAAACTGTAATGTAGAGGTACAACATGGCAACGAAGACGCAGAAGGAGTGAAAAGCGTCTAGGTAGAATGGAAGAATGATGCTGTCGGGTATCGTGTAATATTGTTAATGAAGAAGAGAGTCGGCTCTGGAACCGTAGCAAGAATAATGCGCAAAGTATGGCTATGGTGCTGCAGCAACAGCGATAGACCCGTTCGAAGGGACAAGCTCTTTAGGATCAACAAGTTCGGGCGAGGCGCGTCCGTTTACAGCCTGGCTCGTAACCACAGGGCTGCCTTTTTCCGGCGTGGGTCTCCTAGAAGCTGTTTCGGGCTCCTCTGGGATGGTTGCAAATTTCTTGAGGACCCGCTTAAGCGCCGGGCGGCGGATAGGCTTACTCAGAAATTCATTCATTCCGGATTCCATGCAATTTTTAACGTTGCTTTCGTCGGAAAATGCTGTCAATGCGACAATAGGGGCAGAGTAACCCATTTTTCGTATCAGGCGGGTACTCTGTAAGCCGTCGACGTTGGGCATTTGTATGTCCATAAAGATCAGGTCGAAATACAAGTCATTTTCCATGTCAGCCTTGACAAGATCAACGGCCTCTTGTCCATCTTTGGCGATCGTAACATCGTATACGTCCTCTAACTTCAGCATGCGGCTGACAACTTCGATGTTGGTAGGATTGTCCTCCGCGACCAACACACGCAATTTGCCCTCGCCCTTATTCGCGTGGACCTGCTCGGCAGCTTTCATTTGATCATCAGGCGACTGAGTGGTCCTAGCTTTGGGTGCCGCGGCGAAGAAAGGCTGACTTAAGCCGACAAGTCGAGGTTGTTGATCAAGAACACTAGCCTTGGCTTCCGCGGCTGTCTGTGGCAGAGGGCTTCTCCGTAATTCGCCGTCAGAGGAGATAATACTGGCTGGTCGCGACTTGATACTGCTAGAGGCAGTACTAGAAGACCTGAATTAATTATTAGCTGCTTGAAATCTTATCTTTCTGATGGTGAGTGACCTTACCTATTCTTAGTATACTTTAGAGGGATGCGCATAGTGAAAATAGTACCGACACCAAGTGTACTTGTCATTGTTATAGAACCACCCATAAGGTGGGCCAGCTGTTGGCAAATACTGAGACCTAGCCCAGTTCCGCCAAACTTTTTACTGAGACCTAGATCTCCCTGAACGAAAGGTTCGAATACTCGTGTTTGCATATTCTCTGGGATCCCAGGGCCACTATCTTCCACCTCAAACTCAAATAAGAACGGCTTGGCGTTTAATGGAGGCGGTGTTTGAGACCGGTCAACGTTGTATAAATGCGGCGTCACTTTTGGATCCAGAGGATTGATTGACAGAGCCGTTCCCGATATAGGTGCCTCTCTAGAGATTATTGAGGTGTTCGACACGGACCCACCTCGCTGTGGAATTCTTCCCTGGTAACTCGACGTATTTCTTGAGAAGGAAGAGGTCCTGCTCTCGTCGCTAATATCGGCCTCGCCAATACACCTGATGCGGACAGACACTTTCCCATGAGCTGGAGTAAACTTGAGACTGTTGCTAACGAGATTTATCAGAATTTGCAGAATTCTATGCTGGTCACCCCAGAGGCACATGTCTTTCAATCGACCCACTCCTCGAGGGCCGAGGACTGGAAGCCTCTCGTCAAACCCATTGCTCTCAGGATTTTGGTCCTGTTCAATATCGGCACCTAAGAACTCAACTGAGAAGGTAATGTGGCCCTCCCGAACCTGCTTGTCGAAGATGGCAAGAACTTGTGACCGAATATCTCCCAATCGGAACTCCTTCTCGTCGAGGCTTAGCTGATTGTTACCGATCTGGTTTTTGGAAAAGTTCAGGAGATCCTCCAAAAGATGTAATAGCAAATCGCCTGATTTGTAAAGTACATTCAACGATTGCTTGATTCGTGCGAGGTCGTCTTCTTCCATACATACGGAGGCCATGCCCAAAATTCCGTTCAGTGGCGTTTTCAACTCGTGGGAAATATTAGCAATGAACAAAGTTTTACTCTCATTGGCTGCTTCTGCAGCCTTCTTGCTCTCCTCAAGTTCGCGTGTTCTTTGAGCGACCTTATCCTCAAGTGAAGTATATTGTCTGAGTAATTCATCGCTCATCTCATTGAAGGTTGTAGTTAGTTCGGTTAATTCGTCTGTGATGACATGCTTGCGGTCTGCAACCTTCCCAGGAATTTTAAAGATGCGGCGACGGCGATCACTGGGATGCTCCGACGGCGCAATCCTCGGCTTCAATTTTTTCCTGTACCATCTCTTGAGCTCCATTATCATACCATGTGGCATACTATTGCTGCTCCGGCCAGACGTGGCATGATCCTCATCATAACCGGCGCCATTTAAATACTCAGCGTAACCCGGGGGCGCAATTGATTTCTCGGTCGCGGCTTTCAATCGTCGAATAGGCTGCACACTTAGATGAGCACAAGGGACGATGAAAAGCAGCACCACTCCGGCAGTACCAAAGACGGTACCTAACAGAATATGCTGTAGCGTGTTGATGGGTACAAAAGCCTCGGACCTCGCCTGCTCAACGATGAGAGTCCAATTCACCAACGCAGTCGGAGGGCGTGCATAGCCAACAGCCACAGCAATTCCTTGTTCGTTTGTTGTTGAAAGCATGCTACTAGCATTATTGACCGTGGGGTTCTTGGCTGTAAAAGCCTTGTATGCCGCGTTGTACTCTGAGACCTTGAATGGTTGGCCGTAGTTACCGGAAACGAAGTCATGTTCAGGATGTCGGTTCGTTTGGCCCTCTCTAGCTACGGGCGGGAGAACAAATTGTACATCGACGCTTGAAAAATTGGCGGCTGCTGGGTTGGTCGCGTTCGCTGGCAGGTTGTACTTGCTGAAGCGATTCCACCCGGTAGAAGGTCCTATGAGCAAAACATCTCCGGTGTTTCCGAGCCCTTCTAGAGAGCTCACAATATCGATAATTGGGGTTGCTTCGGCAACAACTGTCATGTACCCAAGCACAATCCTGGTCATCGAGGTTTGTCGAACCGGTAGTGTCAAAGAAATCAGAGCGTACGATTCGTTGATAACGAGGGGCCCCAAGACAAGGCCATCGACGCTCGAGTCAATGCGTATATCGGGAAAAGGCCTAGCTACAACGATGGTATTATTTGGCTCGAGGGGATCGGGGTCTGTACTAGGGTAGTATGTAATGTTAGGGTAGAGCGTCGGAGGGTAACCAAGTGTTGAATTTCCTAAGTAGACATCAGAGCCGTCTGAGGCTTTGTACGGTAACAATATATTGGAGATGTTGTCAGCCGTAACATTAACGAGACCGTAGGGATTGCCGGTTTCGTTTCGTGAAAATAGTTTGGCCTGTAGTAGATTGGAGGCACCGCCAGAGTTCAGGGCGGTCTGAAGATCTTGTATAGCGTTAGCCCAATTGGCTGCCGTAGAATTGCCCTTGTAGAATGCAAGAAAGCCACCCTGGACCAGAAGCCGGGTGGCAATACTAGTGCATGTTGTCTGAATGAGTTCAATCTGAGAGGCGATCTGGGCGGCCTTGAGTGAAGCTGTCAGGGAAAGGCGGCCGGATTCGACATCGACTACGAAATTATGGACGTAGATCCACGTTGGAACAGATACAATGGTCAGAGCGATCAGAACAGCCAACAGCACTAGGGCAGCCAACTGCTCTCGAATGGCGATCCTCATGGCCTATAATGAGGGAAGAGAATGGTGACGCGACGTCGGCATCTGCATGGTTGTAGCCTGACTGTCGCTCTAGGATGCGACTCGACGTGATGCCAGGTCAGGATAGAAGGTGCATGTAAAAGACCTCCCAAATCCAACGAAGCTCAAGTAGTATTCCTCGATAAGAGCGAGACGCTGGGCCACCGCGAAAAGGACGAAAGGCTATGTTAGCGCGCTCTTATTTCCCTCTTTTTTTTTTCTTCTTTTTCTTTCTAATAATATTGTTTATTCTCCCCTCTTAATTTTTGTTTCTTCCATACGATAGACCAGGCTGCTTGGTGTTAATACCTATGCTACCATATGCCCGAGGAAAGTTGTCAAGAGTCCGTGGATAGGTCGTCGTAAAATTGTCCAGCGAATGCGATTGGACGAGCCGAGAGCAAGCAGGCGAGCAGGCAAGCAGCTTTCCGTGGCCAGTGCCGCTTTCCTCCACGATTGGCCGAGCTTGAGCTGCTCGTAGACGTGAGGACTGGATAGTCCGGGAAAGATCGAGTGAGCGGAAACAACAAAAAGATGGATTGAGCGCGTCCTGGCAACGGGCTGCTTGCGAAACGACGATGATCGTTGTGCGATGATGAGAAGAGCTGAGGACAGGACGAGAAAGATCGGCAGAGCCTACACTTGCTCCAGCAGCACTAGTACTGTACACAGACACCATACTAAACATTAGGTACTAAACACGTGTGTATGTACAAAATACAATTCACACTACGGAGTACCTGCCTACTCCAGTTCTGCAGCGTCCTAGTGGCGTCTTAGTAGACGGGTAATTTTGGGGTGAAACCCATGGAACGGCCGATTCCAGCACTAGTCACTACTAGAAAAGGACTAGCCAGCTGAAAGGCTCTGAATCGCTGCCGTTCCTGCTGAAGTGCACGGCACCGTGTTTGTACAGTAACGTACGAGTTAGAGTTACTCTGTACCTCTCGCCTCTATCTGTACCTACAGTATTCTAAGGTAGGGGGGCTGGTAGGGGATATTGCCAACCTTGGGAGATGCGGTAGTGTCGCTCCTACAATGTAGGTATCAAACTCTCCAAGCCATCAGCACTAATTTGCGCTGCTACTATACCTATCTGTATAAATATGCTCCGTCCCTGTTGCTCTAATTTTATTGTTCCTATTGTCTACGAAACTCTTCTTTATTTTTTGGTTTAGTTTTGTTGAAAACATTATTCTTTAAGTCTCGAATATATCGCCTGTTGCGCTTCCTGACCTGATACCTATTAAAAGCCGCCTCGACGTCGAACCATAGAGAGAACGAGATGCATTGATCGCCGATCACCACCCAGAGAGAGATGAGCAGCAGTCCAATGCCTGTTCGCCTAGACCTGCACGTACCATATTCGCACGTACCCACAGCACCACTATAGTACCTCGGTCCCAGTAACAAGAACAACCGCAAAATAGAATGACGATATTTTCTTTCTTTGCTAGATACTAGGCATACAATTCCATTGTGCAGCAAATGCCCTTGCACATTTTATACTCAGTAATTTCTTCCCTGGTAACGAAGCATGTTGCGGCTATCGAACATGCAGTAGGTACAGCATATCCACACCATCCCTCCGGATACAGTGACATGGGCTCTGCATGGGTAGCAGCATAATGTCTGGAGAGGCCGGACCATGCACCCTTGGCAGAACAGGGCACCAGAAGCCAATCCATGCTCGCCATTTTTTCTACTGGATGCTATGGGTCTGCCTATGGGTAAACCCAAGTACGGTCTAGACTCTTCACATGTTCAAGGGTATTTATTAGTGGAACCTCATCTTGACGTTAAACGATTCATAGCCCATCCACATTTAGGTAAGTAGCAACACTAGAATAATGAGTCCTTGCCTGTATGTGGAAAGTATACCGGTCAGTAACCGGTATGATGGATGGCATACTGTGTAGCTGAGTAGCCGTATCCAGGCAATATCAAGGCAATATCAACGCCGGCGCTGTATTAACGCGTAAAGTATGACGAGGGTTGAAATTGCCCGTAGAAAAATGCATACTTAGTGCGATAATTATAGGCCAATAGCATGGGTAGTATGTAACGTTTAAAGTATATTTTGTATTGCGCAAAACGCTAGGTATGTGTTCTGCCAGTAAACTGCCAGTCTTGAACAATCTGTCTACTGTAGTAGGTACTACTATACAGTATGGTAGGCGTGCCATTAGACCGGCGAGGCTCGTAGCAAAATGTCCGCTTATCCCTTAACCGACGAGACATGGCTTCTGACATGGCGTCTGCTGATAATTCTACGCCTCATACTTAGCACATAAAACACAGCCAAGCACCTAAAAGCCAATACTTGGCATCTTTTTTTCTCCTTCAAGCAGCCTGGTGCATATGCGTAGGTATTTTGTTTGGGTTGTATGTAGCGGAATGCCCGCACGCCAGCTTACGACCACACCTCCATGAATTCGCCACTGATCGGGGTTTATACCTAGATCTAGATAGCGCAGGCCTGGAGTACCTACCCTGCTAGATCAGGTAGTTCTATAAACAATTTACAAAATAAACAGTTGCACCCCCCCTTGGCTGACTTGACTGGGATATTACTTGTGTATGAATGGTGTGCTAGGTATGCGCCGCATTCAAGCTTGGTGACAACAAACCCTAACTATCACCTTTTTACTTTAATTATACTTGGTTAAGGGCATACTCGTCTGCACGGTCACGATCATGATCGATACATGGCTATTCCAAAGCTTCCACAGGTTGTTAACATATATATCATGTCATATATACAAATAAAACAGCCTTATCACAATCAAATTACCTATAGCCATAATGTGATCAATCGCAACCAGAAAAAGGCACGGCCCGCAGCGCGATATATTTAAAGCAATACCGACCTACGAGATGTTGGCTTGGTCGTGGAACCGACAGATTGGGACCCCTAGTACGAAGAGGCCGAAAGTGATACGATGGCTCTCTAAAATGTGCACCTATCTAGATCACAGCGATAATGAGGTGTTTTCTATTGGTCTATGAGGAGCTCCTGGACCGCATTCTCTATTGTCCAAACCGTGGAACACAAACAGGCAAGCCATATCTTTCTAGGGCGAAGTTATTCCAAACATATAGCTCTTATAAATATTTAGCTAGATGTACGTATAACAACACTATCTCGAAACCTGCTTTGATTGAGCCAGCTAACCAACTCACCTGCCATTAGGTACGCGATACTAATCACCATCGAAACCCACGTGATATGCTACTTGCCGGTCGAAACGCGAGGGATGATGTTAGGGCGACATCGCATGGGAAACGGGAGTACCCGTCCACATACATGAAGCAGATATCCCTTAAAGGGCGCCCCTCCTCTCCGACTTCTTACATTGTCCAACTCCATGAAACCCGTAAGCGCGATGACCGTAGTACGAAAACTATACAACGAAAAAGGCCATGTGCCGCTGTGTTCTCTCCCTAGCTCGATCTTTCTCGTTCGTCACGCGGAATTATATACGGACTTGTGTAGACACTCGCTTTATGCTATCCGATATAGAAGCTTGGAGATACAAAGGCATCTATTCTGAGAACCCTCCATTCCGAAAGTAGCCAGCATTGCCGAATACTTCAAGAGGTCAGATGTTCCAAGACGTAGATACGATGCTAGCAACCGCTAAACCTTGTCGAACAACTCCTGTTGGATTAGAGGCGAGCACACGCTTCGTACGTCGATTCACACGGCAGTCTAGGAGTGCAAGGAGGCGAGAATGGGTGTTATGCAGGTGTACAGCGTTCAAAGCAAGCCGCCGCCCCTATACCACGTGTGCGCGTGGCTACAAAACCGCCATGTTGCCTCTCATAACTCATGAAGTGATTCATTTTCTCTATAGTTTCTAGATAAAGTCGCAATGTTGCAAGTGGTACTGTCACGGCCTAAAACCATACAGTAGAAGCGATTTCTGCGCAAAGCATATTACTAAGGATAAATGGACGTCATGGCGCCAACTCTACCGACACCAGCTCCGGCGCGACACCTCAATGCTGAAACGGAGGCTATACCATGTACCTCGATCATAACGTCGACATCGAAAGTGAGCCCACCACTTCGAACGGTCCCGTCACAAACAGTAAGCCGACCACTAACGACGATCTTCACGCCGCCACCTTTGTGCGAAAATCGCTACTATGTCGAGGCGAAAGCGAATGGGTACTTCACAGAGCGAGGCATCTTCAGCGATACAGGCGACAGGCTATACCAGCCATGTCAGCCAGACCCAAAAGCTCACGATAATCACTACAGCCCAGGGGCTTGTCCGTCGAACATGGAGATCGCAACAGTTTTGTCGTCTGCTTCCGACGGCACGACAGACATGACGTACACGGATATATGTTGTCAAAGGCACGTATTCCAACATCTTTTCGCAACATGGGAATAGCATTGTCTAAAATGGCCGGATCACTAACACGTTATGTTTGGAAATAGCGGGTTTGTCTGGGATTTGCAGTCATGTTACTCTATGGTTCCAACATCGACGACGGTCTTGGTAGCTCCCACCGTGTCCACGCTGGATGAGTATGTATCGGTTTCCCAAATCCGAGCATGGCATCCTCCAGTCATGGCAGTATGGCAAACGACCGATCTATCACTTTTCCCTTCCGACGTGATGAGCCAGAAATCGAACATAGTGGAGTACGGATGGCCACCACACCCAACTAGTCTGACGACACCAACACCATTCGCTGGTAATAGGTCAGAAGAACCACCTAACAACGACCCTGATACGGGAACGTTGAGTGTCCCTGCAATTCTTGCTATTGGCGTGGGAAGCGTCCTAATAACTTGGTTTGTTGCTCTGCTATTCTCCCCACCTCGAGAACGCCGTGAGCCCAGTCGTTCCAACTCGACTGTCTATACCGGTCCCCAAGATAGTCAAGCAGGGTATACATGGAGAGTTGAGGTGGGACCACCACCGCCAGACCAACTTGATCTTCAGGATATCCGATCAGTTTGTGATAGACAGGGCAAGGAGGAGCAGGCAGCAACCGAGATAGGTAGCGGGTCAGCATTAACTCCCGCAAGCAACCATGGCATGGAGGAGGATGCAGACATCACATCGCCAATCTCTAGTCACGCCTAGCAAGGTTTCCTTATTGTTCGTTTCAGCAAATAGGTCCGTAAAGAGAGGGGAGGGATATAGTATTCGAGAGGTTGTCAGAAGAGTTGAGAAGATTTTAAATACGCGGTGTTTTTCGGCACGTGCTTTCAAGACACTAGAATTCTAGGTCCGAGAACAATTCGCTGGCCCCGCGTGCGTCATCATTAGGGATATGCTAGAAAGATGATTATAAATCCGCTTACCGTTCGCACCATGTTTCTTGATTGCCTTATTCACCCTACTGATCCCATGTTGCGGGCTGAATACCAGGCTAGTAGATGTAGATTGCCGGATTCACCAAGATATAGGGTTACGCTTCGGGCCGGAATTTTCCACGCTTTTCTCTCATAGCCTGGACCTTTTTCCTATCCTCGTCAAACTTCTTGAGTAGCTCCATTTGCTCGGCCTTCCTCCTCTCACGTAGCTGGAAGCGGTAGAAATCTTGTGTATCGTCCTTTTTCTTCTGTTGCTTGTCGAGCATTCTCTGCTTCGCCTCTTCCGCCTCATCCCGTCTAGCAGGAGCATTACGGCCACCCCTGGTAACCATAACAAAGCCATCTTCGTCCGGCTCGTTGCGCAGCCTCTTGGCCAATTGCTGTGCCTCCTCCTCTTTTCGGTTGAATACAGTGAAATACGCGTCCACCACGGCCTGCACGACATCGTTGCCTGGGTATGAGAGCTTGTTGTGGGTTTTTAACCATTGCGAACCAAAATTTGGCACGCTATCTTTAACTCCTTCTCCCCATACTGGATATTTCTTCGACTTCTTGAGTTTTTTAACGGCCTTCAGGACCAAATCGACGCTTTTCTCGTCAGCAAGCAAGGCAACAGCGGAGCTGCCGCTGCGGTGTAATTCTCGTGTCCATGTGTCCGGAAGCTCTGCGGCGGCTTCCTCTTTTCTATGTTGGAGCTCCTCGTCATCCCTTTTCCTCTTCTTGTGATGCTTAGCTAGTCTTTCTGCCTGCGCTGGTTCGTGTGAAGTCTTGGCGCTCTTCTTCTCCTGTTCGAAGGTGATGCTCTCGAACCGACCCGCCCCAACTAGACTCGAAAATAAAGCACGGAAATGAGCTTCAGTGCTATCAACGGGGACGTTTGCGAGATATAGGCTTCGGGAGTCGTCCGGGGTAGCTATTTTGGGGGCATTTCGTCGCAGATATACGTAATGCGTCGCGGGGATGGGATAAGATGGTAGCGGGGGAATTGAGATCGGTAGTGTAGAGAACTCCTCGGACGAATTTGACTTAGTAGCCATCTTGTTAATCATTCAACCAATGCGTAATTGGAATCGCTTGATTAAGAGAACGGCATCAAACAATGGATTCGAGTTGTAAGGTATGCTGAAGGATGCTAAAGGTAGGTAGGGAACCTTCAAAATTTTAGTGGAGCTTGGGATATTAGCTCGGCGAAGATGGTAACAGCCGGGAGAAATGCCGCCAGCTGTTGCAACATGTGGGTACCTAGGTCCTAGGTAGTCGTCTAGTTTCGGAGATAAGAAGCAACTATCTACATACATCATACACCTTCATTAGGTAATTCTTCATGAGGGGGAGGACCGGCAGGAGGTACATAAGGTGGTACATCATGTAATACTTCTATGTAAGTAAATCAATATACCTATCATCCGGGAATAAGAATCATGATAAAACAAACTGCTAGCTCATAGAAGCAGTCCTTTCAAGCCACGAAAATGTATCTTCTCCCCAGTCTACACTATTATATCTATGTCTCCATATTACTTCGGCTGGGTATACTTAGGTGGTCTAGTTTGAGTCGGCCGCACGCACATAGAATTCGGATCTCACGACGAACTAACAACACCCACCCACCATATGAACTCCACGCCGAGAAGGTCAAACGGGTGCCGCGGCGCGCGCCCTACCCACTTATAGTCGGAGTCATAACCGGAGATCGAATAACCCGCCGTACGTATTTATAAACCGTCCGCATTGATTTTTTCTTGATGTATATATCCGTATTTGGTTGGCCGGCGTTTCATGTGAAAGTTAAATACCCCCGGTATGAGGCTCTCTTACTGCTTCAAGATCCGTGTTTGAGCTGTAAAAGTTTCCTATCTGTATATTTACCGGCTTTGAGCCAAGAAAGAAGAGCGGAACAATGGCGCGGTTCGCATATGTTCAGCAGTTTCTCTCAGGTGGGACGGCGGCAGCATCCAGCAAACCACCTTACCTCTTGTCCTTTCGCTCTTCGACCACCCTTATAGCCTCCACTGGTATGTCTTACACTTGAACAACATCAGTTGAATATGAATATCATTTTCTATGAGGTTGTACATTTGCTTACACTCATACCCAGTGAACCTCGCCGTCTTCGCCGATATATTCTTCTACTCCCTAGTTGTACCTGTTCTTCCCTTCGCCTTATCAGCTCAAGCTGGTGTTCCTCAGGATGACGTCCAATACTGGCTATCAATATTACTGGCGGTGTATAGCGCAGCCTTGTTCATCAGTAGCCCCGTTTCCGGCATTTACGCAGATCACACATCCTCAAGGAGATGGCCGCTACTCCTAGGTCTACTTGCTCTTGCCGGCTCAACCTTATTGCTAGCCTTCGGTAACTCCATAGGGCTTTTTATCCTGGGCAGAGTACTTCAGGGAGTAAGTGCGGCCGTTGTATGGAGCGTAGGCTGTGCTCTACTCGTAGACACAATGGGGAGTAAGGTTGGTGTGGCCATGGGATATGTCAATATCTCGATGAGCATTGCTCTACTCCTTGCCCCTGTAATCGGTGGTGTTGTCTACAATCATGCTGGATACCATGCCGTATTCTACGTTGCCTTCGGTGTCGTAGGATTAGATGTTGCGTTACGTTTACTTATGATTGAGAAGAAAGTCGCTAGGCAGTGGATCAAAGAGCCCGAGGCAGAGAGTCCTCAAGTCGACGCCGAGAAGGCTTTCCCCGCGAATCCCGCTGATGGTAAACCTCCCACAAACTCTGCTGCTGCTACACCCAGCACTGAGGCTCCGATAATAGAGCCAGGTGCGGACGCCAGCGATCGTGATGAAAACAACAATACCACAGAAGTGGATAAAGAGAAACACAGAGGCCGCCCAATTATCGCCCTTTTGAAGTCTTCGAGGCTTCTTGCGGCTCTTTACGGCATCCTTGTTGAATCAGGGATATTGTATGTCACCAGCATCTTCTGAGGATCCCGTTAATCTACTGACATTATAATAGAATAGGTTT
The DNA here is from genome assembly GCA_022432375.1 of Nemania sp. FL0031. NCBI lineage: Eukaryota > Fungi > Ascomycota > Sordariomycetes > Xylariales > Xylariaceae > Nemania > Nemania sp. FL0031. Next base: position 290,451 of record JAJKKK010000070.1, on the reverse strand, counting down.
TGATGCCGTCTTGGCGCTCTTTGTTCGAGGACTATTCGGATGGAACTCGACCGCCGTAGCGGTCCTCTTCCTAGCTCTTTTCATCCCTGGATTTGTAGCACCACTAGCAGGATGGCTGTCGGACCGCTACGGAGCTAAGTGGCCGTCATTCGCTGGCTTTGTCGCCACTATCCCAGTCTTGATCTCCCTACGGTTTGTCACCGAAAACACTATTCAGCACAAGGTTTTGCTAGCAGTATTACTCGCTCTGGCAGGCGTTACGCTCCCGTTCTCTATGACTCCTTTGATGGCCGAAATTAGCTATGTTATCGAGGCTAAAGAGGCCGAGAACCCTGGCATTTTTGGAGAGAAAGGGGTCTACGGTCTCGCATACGGGCTATTTAATTGCGCTTTTGCATTAGGTGGTATTGTCGGCCCTATCTGGGCTGGTTATGTTATTGAATCCGCCGGATGGGGAACATTAACCTGGAACTTTGCTCTCGTAAGTAATCCTGATTCTTTATTTCCATGATCCTGTTGCTCTACGCCCATTCCGGATAAGATTGCAGTCTATACAGACTCCGAATAACTCAATGGTCTCCCTTAAGGTAACAATAACTGATATTGAATGTTATAGTGGTCCGCTTCAGCTGCCGTAGTGGTTTTCATTTGGGGTGCCAATACGCCACGGGCTCCCACAACGGAGGATGCGCCTGTAGAAAGTACATAACGGAACTATTACGAGATCATGATATATATGGGGAATCTTGTGTTGATAAAGGCAGATTCCCACTCAACCTATGTATTTGTATAAACGATGCTTATAGAAGCCTCAGAAGACAAACTCTCAATATGATACCCAACAATGGCCATATGCCCAAAATACAAACTGCCCAGTTTCACTCTGCGGTATCGCGGCACTACTCGGACAGTCCAAACAGGCCGCTGCCCTGCCGCTCTCAGCTATGACTCCCAGGCATCGTGGAAATAGCGGCTAAGACGGGAAAGGAAATGCAGCTAGGGGATGCGGTTTGGTATCAGATCGTTTCGATGACGAGGCGGCAGGGGTAGGTGGCGACTCCCCCGTGTCTTCAACCCTATACACATATTTGACAGCACTAGCTTCACCATCCCTCAACTTCTGTAGCCCCCTCAGAACACCATGCAAGCCACCAGGTACTATCTCAAAGGGGTGTGCCTTCAGTCTGCCATCTCCTAGTAGTCGTCCAAGATAGCGCGACCAGAGGTACCCGAAGTCCTTGTGCGTCGAATGTACCCGCGGGAGAGCGCTGTTGATGGCTGTCACGCCGGGCGGATATGTGAAGTTCTCTTTATCCTTAGCAAACAGGCTCGGAGGCAGAACGGTGCTCACGATACCTCCGTTCGCGTCGAGGAATCGTAGAGTCGTTTCGAGCGTCCCGCCCTCGCTGATTGCGTCAAAGACACGGGGGACTTTAGTGCCTAGCGCTTCTTTCTTGAGGATTCCCTCGACGCTTGAAACAATGGCGTCTTCACCCTGACGGTAGTCGACTACATAGTCGGCCAAGGTCCGCGCGTAGTCGCCTGCTCGACCGGCGATTCCAATGATGGGGTACAATCCCGACAGGCGCGCCAGTTTTGCGGCGAACGCTCCCACAGCGGACGTGATGCCATATATTAGAATCGGCTTCTTGTTGCTCGTCGAGGGCTCCATCACCTCCCAGGGCGCAGTGATCTTCATGTCAGCATAGAGCGCAATAGCCGCGGTCATCGCCGCGATAGGAATGGTAGCGGCTGCTTCAAAGGACACGTGCTCCGGAATGTGAAAGGTGACCCAGTCCGACGCGACCGAGTATTCTGCATAACTGCCGTTTTCCTTCCCGGATTCGTGCATGGCCGCGACGCGATCGCCTGGCTTGAACTCGTAGACGTCTTTGCCCACCGCGTGCACAATACCAGCGATATCATCGCCGCTGTTGTGAGGCCAATTCTTCCTATTGTAAGGTTAGGGTTCTAATCTTGGAAGAAGCTGGTTTATACATGGGAATGCTTACCAGAGGGGATATTTCCAGTCTTTGGGGTTCGACCCGCAGACAATCACTTTGATGACAACCTCTTTATCCTTAGGCGTAGGGATAGGAGTGTCGATGATCTCGATTGCCTCAATAGAGGGTTGAACGATCACTTGCTTAGGCATTTTGAAGGGTATTTAGAGCAAATGAGTAGGGGATTTCTCGACGTAGTAATTGTAATGATTTCTGTGTATTTAGCTATGCACAACCGAACCGTCACAGAGTTCCGGGATATCTATCTTTAAATCAGAATTTGGCCATGCTAGTCTACTGATGTTAGCCATTATGACCAGTCTGCCTCCGAGAGGCGACTCCGCGGAGGTTGTTTCGACTCTAATAGGAACCAATTCAATCCCCATGGCAGTTAGTACGACTCCATTGAGAGGAAATCGGTCACTTGGTCTGCTCGGCTGGCAAACCTCACATTGATATTCGGATAACGCCCCTGTATTCCAAATGATGCCAACCTAATGCCTCAGGATGAAGATAAATGACCTTCAACTATATTAGTAATCATCCGAATCCTTCTCGCGGCTTACAAAAGCAGTCCGGACCTCCGCGGACCACCTCCCCTGAGCTCCATGGACTCTTCCCATCTACTTCCCATCTCCTACAAAGCTTACTAGTGATACCCATCTCTGAAGAACAATGCATGGAAGAAAAGGCCGACCCGAGCCTGTGTCCTGCCAGCTTTGCCGATCCAAAAAGCTGAGATGCAACCGAGTACAGCCATGTTCTAATTGCGAATCTCGCCATGTCCCATGCCATTTCCTCATCCCACCTCCTAGAAACCAACGAGGTCGAACACCCGGATTGCAGAACAATACTGAAATCCTGGCGCGTATTGAACGATTGGAGGCCATAGTCTTGGCGGAAGGCACCTCCGGTCAGAAACGCCTAGATAGTCAAACCACCCTCACGCCCTATTCCGGGGGTTCCGCTGGATGTGACGTGCAGCATGGAAGAGATGAAGATTTAACGTTGCTCGAGAATGTTGGAGTAAGAGAGGATTCACTTGTAAGTTCTTTTCACTAGGTAAATATTTCTGCTGGGTTGTCTCTTAAGGCCTACTGACAAGCCTCCAGATTTCATCTCTATCAAGTGATCTAGCCTTTACCATACGCAGTGTAGATGAGATCCTCCAAGAGCGAGAGTCCTCACGAGATGTTTCGTCAGCATCCGGTAGGCATGCGAGCAAGACAGTGATCACGCTTCCAACTTATAAAACAGCAGTCATGCTTTTCGACTGCTTTGAAGCCAGTGTGGATTACATGTGCCGAATTTTGCACCTCTCAACTGTCAAGTCACTTATCAAGACATCTTATATACGGGTCAGTCGGAACGAATCCATTCCTCCAGGCCAAGCCGCACTACTCCTTTCTCTCTTCGCCCTAAGTGCGTTCTTTTATCAACACAAAGGAGATATGGAATCGGTAACTATTGGGAATGCCACGACTTGCCTTTCTAAATATTGGAGTAGGGGTGCTTTGGATGTATTAGAATATTCGGCTCGCAATACTTCAGGCACATTGGAGGATATCCAGGCATTGATCCTAATGACTTATGTTACGTATCACCTAGACGGATTTACGGCTAGATACCGTAATCTATTAGCTCTGGCAGTATCGATGGCCCGAGACCTCGGATTACATCGACTAGATGCTGATAGGAGCACCTCAGCAAGCAAAGACTCAAGCCTACGTGATTTAATCGACCATGAAGTAAAGCGGAGAGTCTACTGGCATCTAATAGCATCAGACTGGTGAGTTAAGCTTCGTAAGTTGCTTGATACTAAGGACTAATATCCGGCCAGGGCACAGTCGACGATGTCGGGTCCACAGGAAGGCACATACCTTATCCACCCCAATCATTTCCAAGTCAAGCTCCCAAAGGACTCCGAGGGCGAGAATATTCCCCTAGTAGGCGAAAGCGAGTCAACAACCGAAACCCAGCCAACAGGCATAACATTTCTTCTCGCCAGAATCCGCCTTGCACAGTTATCTAGGGAGTACACGGATACTATTCCCTTAGAGACCTTACAGCTCATGAAAGTCCCCTATGATCACATTATTGCCCTAGATCAAAAACTAAAGGACTTCCTCACGGAGCTCCCCTACTTCTTCCGGCTCGACGAAGAAAGCCGTCAGAAGAGCAAACATCTCGAGGTCGTGTACACGAAGATACCTATGATGCGATACTGTATCTTAGCTGCCGCACATAACAGGCGATGCAGGTTGCATCAGAAATTTCTCATAAGAGCGGCGTCTGATCCGCGATACGCGTATTCGAGACAATCATGCCTAGAGTCCGCGCGGGCTGTAATCCAGCTCTACGAAGAGCCGAAAACAGAAGGGGAATCACCCTCGATGGAGACGGCGCGGATGGCCATGGCTGTCCATTACACACACCTGGCATTAGTGATTCTTGTCATGGACCTCTGTTTTAATAAGCATGAACCCGACCACGAGGAGAGGAAGAGGGAGGTTCTCGCCACCCTGCGAGTACTTGAGGGCGCTAGGTCTATCTCCCCCCTTCTGAACCGGTCTCTAGACTCTGTTGTCGAGGTACTACGTAAGCATCGGGTTTACCTTGCCGGAGAGACTCTAGCGGAAGGCGACCATGATTCTAGGACTGCTCGGCAAGATGACGAAAGCAGCGCATATGCTTTTGAAGATGCCGAGAAATCTCCCCCGTGGCTTGACCTAGATGTTGAAGGCTCGCTTACTATCGATCCTTCCATAAACGAATTCTGGCAGAACGTGAACCAGTCACAGATGGATTTTGATATGTCTACCTGGGACACGCTATTTTCGAGCTTGGATTCGCGGCCTTTTTGATCATACCCTACGGTATTCGGCACTAGAACGGCGGAAACACATGTGTTTAGATTTTATAAGCTTACCGTATTACACTCCAAAGGCATTATGCCACTTGCCAGCCGAAGGAATCAAGAATTGAGACTGAAACTATTAAAAGGCTTTCTAAATATGGGATGCCGGACGTAAAGCATGAAGTGTAAGTAACTATGCAAGGGCAACCGAAGATTTGTGTGCGATAGCAGATCTGTAGAACATGATGTATTAATTCGACGCCGAGCCACTCGCTTCACTTCACTGTCACCTCCTAACAGTAGCCGTTCATGCAGTATAGCAGTGCTGGGTCATAGAATATCACAGGAACTATATGTTTCACGAAGATACGGCCGGAACCAGCCGAGGACGCACGATATTGGCACGTCAAAGAAAATGAATGGTCTGGTCATGTGTAACATTGCTATCTGGTACCGGTTCAATCCAGCCACAAAACACACTAACGGTCACCTATTTCCGTGTCCTTAATCATATGCCGGCCGAATAGGAGGGACTAGCCCGCGGATTCCGTTTTCCTGGGAGATGTATGGCGTCAGGAGATGACGATACGTTCAGTAGTATTGTGTATATAGTCTGGTATAACGTTTTCTCAAAGCTTCTAGATGTTTTCCTCGCCGTGTCACCGTGGTAAGCGTTCGGCTATAACGAGGAGCGTTGTAACCCATCGTAGCGGGAAAGGAGAGCGACTGCATTCACCATTCTCGACCCAGATATTCAGAGAGAAAACTCCACGTGGCTACCCGCGTGTAGCTCCCGTACCCCAAGGCGATACGCTATGATGTCAACTTGTTCATCCAGATTTGTCCTAGATAGTTGTCGCCGTCCTCTAACCATAGCGATATTTGCCCCATATTCTGACGTATGAAGGGTACACTATTGACTTCTAAGGACTCCGGGTAGCTAGAAAGTAATTCCCGGCGTACTGGTCCAGACAGATTAGGTAGGTGAAGAAATAGTATAGTGCAGTCTCGCGCTAATGTTCTTGACCAGTGATCCTACGCATGGCAAACTGAGGCATAATATAAACCTACCGCGGATCCTTTTCGGTAGTGAAAAAGATTTCCAGGGACAAGAAAAAAACTAGAACGAATCGGCTCCATCGTCTCATTAAAGATTTAAGACATATACTTAACTACTTACCTAATAACGTATGCGATGTCTCTCATCAGTATTTTAGTTGTATGGATAGGTAGCTGTGACAGTGACGGGAGTGTCACGGACCGTCACAAATTAGACAGACTGCTAACCAAGCGGTACCAATCGTGGTAGTTTTCGGAACCTAAGCGCTGAGGCTTGAATGACCAGCAGTTTTAGGCACGTCATCGCCAAGATCCCTTCCCTTATTTGGCTATTCAACGGACCGAATCGGTCTGTCATTTCCATAAGACACTAGGGCATCCTGCTGCACTTCCTAACGGCAATAGAGCATGGCGTGGGAAATTTTGTGGCTGTCGAATTAGCGAATGAGATGTACCGATTGGCCCACGTACATTGGCTGGGTACCTTGTTTCGTTTCACGGCGTCGGGTCCGCCGGGGGCAAGCTGCACTCCCCCACCAACGCGGCACCAACATTGGTGTTAGTGCAGCGAGTTGCACTGCAGCGGATGCCAGTCCTAGCGAGCCCATTTGCCAGCAGCTAGGCGGCAGCTAGGCAGGTCCGGGCATTTTTCATTGGTACCGACCTCCCCAGAAGGGATAGAGATGTGAGGGATCAATGCCGACTGGACTGGGACATTCAGGGTTGGGCGGGGTGTGTTTCTTTTAAGTAAATTATTTCTCGATTCTCTCCCTCTTCTTTGGTTCGTGGTAATACACATAGTATGTTGTTCGTTGGTATTCTAGCGTTTTCTGCGTTTGCTATTCAACAGTCTCTACCCATCTTATAATAATACCTACCTAAATACTGCCTACTTACCTAAATAAGAAAAATAATAATAAGCAGCACGCGTTGTCGCTGAGAGGCCATGTCTCAGCTGCCTGAGGGCACGCTTGGAGACGCAGTTGGGGTCTTGCTGTTTACCTTCATCTGTTTATTTACCGATGTTCTCTTGCTATGGCTATATTGGATAACCAACGATAGGTTGGGCTGTAGGTTTCTTTTATCCTTTCTTAAATTTGAATATTCCTCCATTTAGCTCTGAATGCTTTTGACTAATTGATATTTATGTATAGACATAGCTTTAGTAGGGTACTTCGCTCTGTTAAGTACCATTAGCAGTATCATCCAGCAGATTTACAATTATACGTAGGTCCTGTCTTGGCTATAATCTGACAGAAGCCCCGAGGCTGTTGACTTACTCTGACTAGTCTCTGGGATGATCTTCTCTGGCAACAATTGGCATATATAAAGGCAAACTACGAAAATGCCGATGTTATTTTCAATAATGGCAATTTTGGGTTTATGCGGGCACTGGCGATTATACGTATGTCGAGGGCATTTATGCTTGAGTGTCCATCTCTCTAGCGTGGCTAACACGCAGCCGTTAGGATTATTCTGCTACATCGTAGAGTCGAGCTATCTGTTGGCTTAGTAAGTCACCTCATTACACATGTGGGCATTTCTAACATAGACTCCAGTTGTATCAAGGTAACAACAACAGTGTATAACTTTTGGGCAACCAGGCGGGATGCAGAGCGTATCTTTACTATTGTCGCCAGAGTCGCGCCAATAATACTAGCACTGATCACCATCGGTTTGCTCCAAACACGAGCAGTGCAGAGCAGCTTTACTGTGTATATGATCGTAGCGAATGTGCAATGTGAGCCCCATCCTTTACCACCACTTCTCCTAAGGTCACCCTAGTTCACTTCAATTCATCGTGTACTAATTTAAGTTAGCTATTTTGAGCTGTGCTATTAGTATTGTACTACTCTTTATCATTATCCGGCTGTATATCCAATCGAAGCTCGCATGGAGACGAGTGCAGGGGTTCGAAGAGCCCGGTTTCTGGTCCCGCCTCAGAAACAGTAGTAGTAGCGATAGTTCCAAAGACCAGTCTTCAATCACCCCCGTGTATTCTTCGCAGGCGACTATTTTCGACGACAATTGGGTAGTGATTCGGCTCTCAATTGCAGTTGTCCTCATTTCGTAAGAGCGCCTTTCTCTTCTTTGTGATCAGCGTCAGATTGGACTACATGCTGACAATTGTCAGAGCGTTTATTGTAGCAAACATCGTTACACACCTACCCCAAGCCGACGATGTGGCTAGAGATGCAAAAGCAGATCGCCCAGATCTAAGCCCCGAGCGAGCTAGGTCAAACATCATTGGTTACATCTTTGGTGTGACGCCTGGTCTGGCCATTTGGATAGTCTTCGGTCTCACTAAGGACTTTCGGCAGATCATGTATGAGACATTTATCCCTCGAAGTTGGCGCAGATGGGCGCCAACACCTGCCGAACCTCTCGATACCCCTTATTCTACGTATGTAAGACAGCCTGCCGATCTGTCCGGAGTTGCAGTTGAAACTGGGATTCAGCTAGATAACATGAAAGACGGACCTAAGAGGCGTCCAATGTTAGATGTGACAGGCGCGTTATGACCGGTAACAAAATGGAAATTAGGAATGGCTCAAAAAGGACGGGTCTACTTTATGAGACGGATGGAGGTATATTTTGGGCAACGCTACGGCTTATGGCATAAATAGCTTACGAAAATCACAATTTTGGGTACAGGCGGAAACTGGACATGGAGTTATGGTTATTGGGATCTTGGGATTGGCTTGATTCATGGTTTGTCCCTTTTTATTTTAATTCATGTAGCAGCCCTACAATTTTATTCTAGCGGTCAATATATCATTGCCAGCCGCCGTATTGATATTGTAACTAGAGCACTACCGCCAGGCTTGAATACTTACACACAGTTGCATTTCGAGTTGTAGCTGAACGTGATGGACCTGAAAATAGAGTTAAGCTAGACTATTTTGTATCTCGATAGACACTAGGTGATCTATAAGTGGACTGTTAGCACAGCCAATCGACCAATAGCACCTATCATTGCTTTTAGTTACTTTCTTGGCAACGTCCTTAGTTCATCTATCGGATCTACCTATTAGAATCTCTGCACTAACTATACATACTTGCTGGACTTACGAGAAGCTCCGTGGTTGCAAACTGCGCGTTAATATCTGAGACTAGCAGCTCAACACTCAAGGAATATAAATTAGAGCTGTATGCAACACGGGCCTAAGCTGAGCACTTCTATCTACCGCACATATTCAGCTGATAGGATTGGTCTAGCGAGCCTACTGAGCTCTCAGCCTGAAATACGGCCTTAAAGCTGTTTAATCCCGATTCTCTTGCCCTAATTGTCTTGTTTGCATGCTTTTAGTACAACAATAAAGATGCTTGGTAAGTCGTTGATAGCCATGACGTTACACCTTCCGGTTGTCCGGGTTGTCGGGGACCCAAGCCGTCTCCAGTAATGCAACACGGGAAAGTCCGGCCGAGCTTACATGTACGAGGCTGATCCGCAGCTTTGGAACTAAGCTTGTACATATAGCCGCATTTTTAATTATAAAGGGCTCGTTATAATAGATTCTAGAAGTCCACCTGCGGGGAACCCTGCAGGATTGTTGACTTAGTCCTCGAAGCACGCTTAGCTGATGAGGTTGAAATTAACATGGTGATGATAGGACATAAAGACAAAACACACTTCTACTATGAGCATTGTATGTCCAAAATGCTTCGTTCCTTCATCACACACTCCTGGATGGTAGACCAATGATCAGAAAACTGCGCCGCACAGCTGCCTCCAACACGAGTATAGGCAAGAATGCGGAGAATCATTAATTAATATTTAACGGCACAACATATCTGGTAATGCGGGAAAGTTGCATCGAGAGGCAAAGGGCGTTCCCCTCCTTATTCGGAGTTTATTGTATTGTCCCTCCAATAACAACAGAACCGCTCGCGTCGTCGTACACGGGCCAGACATGTACCATCGCAGGGCCCCAATACTACTTTATCCCCCAGCTTGCTGTCGAAAGCGGCGCGGATCAGGCGCTCCGGCTAAATTCGAGCCCACATACAGACGACGTATCTGGACATTAAGCGGAGCCCAACAACACCACACCATTTGTTCAGGTCCAACATGCGATCTCTATTACCTGATTATCCGCCGAGCAGCCTCCGAATTGCTATCGGGCCGGGGCGCGGGCTGGGCTGGGCTGGGCCACGTATATGAGAAAATGCGTTTCTCCCAATGTTTGCCTAGCTGGAACTCTCTCGGTCTTTGCTTTGAGGCTCGCGGGACTCGTTTCCTTCCTGAGAGCAGCTGAACTGAAGTTTGCAGCTTTTCGTTGTTAACAGACAGGGTTTTCAAAGAGTAAGGAGGCAAGATGGTTGGCGTCACTGTTCAAACGGACAATCGCGTCCACCGCATGGCGGTGGAGGACCCGATCCCCTGGTATCGCAAGAAGAACCTGCGTTACTTGTACTTCATGCTGTTCCCCTGCCTCATGGGCATCGAAATGACCTCGGGGTTCGATTCGCAGATCATTAACGCCGTTCAGCTCGTGCCTGCTTGGACTAATTGTAAGTGGTGCTCTGACCCCAGCGAGCTAGGTTCGCAAGAGCGAGGGGAGCTAATTGTGATGGCAAGATTTCGGGCATCCTACCGGGGGTTACAAGGGCATCCTCGCATCCGCACTCCCGCTTGGAGCAGTTATTGGATTGCCCCTTATCCCCCTCGTCAACGATAACCTAGGTCGGAGATGGTGTGTCATGACGGGAAGTCTGATCATGATCATCGGATCTCTTATTCAAGGTTTCGCGGTTAATGGTGAGTTAGGCTTACGGGATACCCCTGACCTTTTTGCTAACGTGTTATTAGCCCCTATGTATATCGTTGCTCGATTGATCATTGGATTCGGACTTCCTTATGCCATTGTCGCTGGCTCGAGTCTGATCGGTGAACTGGCATACCCGAAGGAGCGTGCCGTCTTGACATCGCTGTTCAATGCTGCTTACTTCGTTGGCGCCATCGTTGCTTCTGGTGTGACGTATGGAACACAGTTGATCCCGTCCGATTGGTACGTCACGTCGTTTTGATGGCAGCCATAATTGGAAGCTAACGTGTCACCACAGGTCTTGGAGGTAAAATAACACGCGCCTCTGACAGCTCGCTTAACTTATACTTACTTTCAACAGGGTGCCTTCCTTACTGCAGCTGTCTCCATCTTTACTACAGGTTATCTTCATCTTGTATGCTTCTCAACTCATGCGATAATTATGTATTCTCTCACTAGTGCTAATTGCTCCTTTAGCTTCATCCCGGAGAGTCCTAGATACCTCATCAGTAAAGACAGACACGAAGAGGCCTTCAAGGTAATCGTCAAGTACCATGCCGAGGGCGACGAGAACTCCGAATTCGCCAAGGCGGAGATGGCCGAGATCAAGACGACCATCGCCATCGAGCTGGAGCACTCGAAGCGGTCCTGGCTCGACATGGTCGCGACGGCGGGCAACCGGCGGCGTCTGCTCATCGGCTCGCTCGTGGGCGTCATGACGCAGCTCTCCGGCAACGTCGTCATCTCGTACTATCTCGGGGACATCCTCGCGCTCGTCGGCTTCACCGACCCGCAGTTCGCCGCCAAGTACAACATCGGCAACCAGGTCTGGGGCCTCGTGTGCGCCGTCATCACGGCGCTGATCGTCATGCGCTTCCGCCGCCGCACTATGTACCTCTTCGCCATCTCGTGGATCCTCGTGGCGTACGTGGGGTGGACTGCGTCTGCGGCTGTGGCTATTGAGAAACATAATGATGCCGCTGCTAAGCTCACGCTGTTCTGGATTTACTTCTACCAGCCAGGGTACAACATCGGCTTCAACGCGTTGACGTATAGTAAGTGGTTGAATGAGTGACATTGAGGTTTGGTGTCAGCGCTAACTATTCTATACAGCATTCTTGGTTGAACTGTTCCCTTACGCGATGAGAGCTCGCGGTATCACCGTCTTCCAGTTCTTTGGCAAAGCGGCGCAGGTAAGTTGAACTAGACTGGGACTTAAAATACACTACCTCATTGCTGACGCTGAATTAGTTTTTCGGCACAAACGTGAACCCCGTCGGCTTGGATCCTGTGAACGGCATCGGCTGGAAGTTCCTGATCGTGTACTCGGTGTGGATCCTCGTCGAGGGTATCCTCATCTACTTCCTCTGGCCCGAAACATCCGGTCGGACACTGGAAGAGCTCGCTTTCTGTAAGTTTTACTGATTTGAAACCTTTTTGAATTAGACTGGTACTAATTTACCGCGTGTAGTGTTCGAGGATGATGAGCGCGTCCGAAAGACGGTGGAAGCTGTTGAGAATGAGATTCATCATAATGACTCTGTTTCTGACGAGAAGGTGAATGTGAAGGACGTAGTCTGAGTCTACAATGAGGGGTTAGATAAGGGTGACTAAATGGATGTAATTAAGGAGGGAAGACTAATTACTCATGATAACGATTATATACGACTTGTTTCAATAGGCTTTATGACATGTCTTAGGCTTGGCACTCATGAGCTGTAGTCCTATTACACTGTGTAGACGGATTACAGCTTTTCCGATAAGTAGTAGGCGAAAGAAACTCTGAATAACAGTATAGTGTGGTAAGAAATTGGGTAGGTAAGTTAAGAGAAAGGCTGACCTTCCATCTTTCATATACGAGCAGTATGCAGGGCGTGATGCAGGTAAGCTGCAAGAACTACATACCGGATTGAGATGATAATATAACCGATTCTAGTAGGATTTTCTAGACTCCTGATCTAGTTTTCCCTTCCGATCTCCTTATAGCTGCCATTCTCATGCCCCCCGACATGTATAAACGGCTCTGCCCACCCCTATCATCATCTAGGGCGAAATGTAAAAGGATACTTGAACTCAAATCTAAGAGCATCGATATCCTTTACATCCTCACCCCTGATCTTTGATCTTCCAAGCTTCAAATTATGGCGGTAGACTTTAAAGAGTGAGTTGGCAATGACCTGCGCGTGGTTGCACAGACTATGTCTACCCTTTTGCATCGCTCTTGTGCCTCTTGTCTTGATGTCCACTGGCACTGGTTTGGTTTTGTCTCTTATTTTTATTCTTCTTGTTTAGATTGCGGGTCACTGTATCGGCCGTTACACCGCTGTCACCGCAATGCAGACAACGTTCATGGTAGCAAGACTGGCAGGTCCCCCGATTCGTATTTAGCTGGTCACATTCGATATGGCAACAGAACCAGTAGTTCTTGTCGTGTCGATTTTCACTCCGATTATCGCTCCACGGTTCGCCGAGCATTATGCTTGTGAGACGTATGAAGTAGAGGTTATAAGTGCCTGGGTGACCGGGAGGTTCAAGAGTCAAGGGTGATGTTGGCAACCAGCTCGTCACACCGGTGTAAATGAGTTTGGGGTCCAAAATGCCCGGTCGGTCTTGGCACACAATTCCGATTATTTCAACTGAGGCTGGCTTATCGTATCTCTGCTGGCTAGGGCAAAGTACGAATGAATGGGGGTAGGCCAGTCTATGTTTTTTCGGTGTCGCGAGAGGAAGTTGGTGACAAAGGAGGGCGCAAGGAATGTAGTTCGCTGGGAGCAGCGTGATCCTTTTATTCTTGGTGACATGGGGCCTCTTCAGCACTCGAGTGTCACAAGATGAGCATAGAATGAAACGTTTATTTTCTGTTTATATACATACAGCAGGGGTTCGATGGCCGTAGATGGTAAGGCTTCGCCAGGAATGGCTGTCATTTGTGTATAGCTCGGTATATGGTCGTGCGAATTTGTCACGAGGTGACGTCTCAATACACACAGGACGGAGCCGCGACTTATTTTTCTCATTATTATGATCATGACGCCTACGTGGCTGCTGAGTACTCCGAGAGGCTTTACGCTCGGTCTATTGGGTCGATATGAATTTACGAAACGTAGGGCTTGCGCACGGAGAAAACTATATAATGGAAAATGATCTCTCTGTCCTCTAATGATCGGAATACTGACTAGTGCATGTTATTGGTTATGCTGCCGTCGAATGGGCATTTGCTGCTCGCGAAGGACAAGGTGGTAAGCAAAACGGAATGATTGGATTCAACATCGTTCGCGGGTATTCCCGCCTACTTTAAAGATGTGCCAAAGACTACAAGGGCGTATTTACTGTACGCACCCGAGGCGGACGGAAGATGTTGAGCGAGCCAGGGTCTGCCACGTCCCTGGACGGATGCGGGGGAAAAGGCCTTGAGATTAATGCAGGGGCCTGGATACTGACCGATGAAGAGCAATACCTACTTAAGCAGGCTAGGGGCATAAATAGGTTACTACCGGGCGTTTTCAGCCTCGCTCTCGCCGCCATTTCTCCGACTGAAACCCTGGCGCCTGATAGTGTGACTGGCGCTTGGCGAGCACTAGAAGTTTGGGACGTGCGAGATACTCTTAAGACTCGTGATTTGTGTTTATGCTGTTGAACATTTGACGTGTTTCCTCCAAGGGTACCGCTTAGAACCGTGTATTTATACCCGGGAGATATGATCTAGTCACCGTTACTACTCGAGATCTGGAGTCAAATGGATAGTCACTTTCTCAGTAGTATATACATACATAGAGTGCTGAACTAAGCTCTCATATGCAGCCGTTACCCGGGTTCCTATAAATAAGCCGGATGCCAAAATTCCCGCGCACTGGGCTGAATCAAATCTAGAAGTAAACCACCTTCTAAATTACACTGACTAACGCCCCATAATCAAATCTCTTCCATATCGACGGGGATGCGAAAAATTATGTAATGCGCATAACGGGCGGGTAACGGAGTTTTATAATGCGTAAGCTGAGCTACTGATTGATGAGTAGCTAAAGGCTGAGATTGTATTCTCGGTCGAGTTGATATCGGAGATTCGTATCGTCGACAGGGAAATATACGGACGGGTGCGGATCCCTCTCTAGTGTTGATATGATTATGTGTCTGGCCCTTTAGAGTGTTGCTGCTGCTTCGACGGCGCCCACGGCCTTGAACGCCTTCTTGTTCGTCCAATTAATCTCTACGTTATGTGTCCATTCCATATATCTTGCCCAGCCTGCACAGAGAGGTCAGTAGTCTGTCCTGTGTGTTGTGTTGGAAACACTCGTTATGACGTACTCCAGTATGCGAACTTGCGGCCGAAATATTTCCCAGCGAAAGGTATTAATATCATCGTTAGGAGGAGCTGGAGTTGCTCCAAGCTTTGCTCCCATTCTTTCTGGGCATTGTAGTCTTCGTCGTCGGACTCAAAACTCTCGGTAGTTGTGGAAGGGAGAGAGTCGACGTCGTCTAGGTCGGAGACGGACATGTCGGGAATGGCGAACGAGTCGGAGAGCGACATGGTTTCGGTTGGTGGTGGTGATAATATTATGAGTTGTAGTAGTAGGTATGTAGGTAGTTCGGGGCGGAGGGCAGCGGTGGAAGCGCTACTGGTTGAAAGGCTGATGATGCATCGGACTTGGAGATACCGACAATCGCAACAGATAATCAGGTCACCGAGAAGAACGAAAGGGGAGGTGAAGTGATGGTGATGATGCGACGCGTGAACCCAGGGCTCCTACGCATAAACAAAATGGGTTGCTCTCTTGAGGGATGTCGTCAATAAGGCTTGGCGGCGATGTTAGTCTGGGGAATAGACAATAGGCAAAGTGATTCTGGTTGCTTTGCGGAATCGGAATCGGAGATAGTAGCTGTTGGTTTAGCTAAAGGTAATTGCTAGCTAATATTAGGTACCCAAGGTACTTAATATATGGGTCCTAGTTACTGTAGCTACTATGTAAGTACAGCTGTATCCTTCGGCTTGTAGGTACATGTCCTTTGACGGGCCGTCAACGCGCGGCCGAGGTGCATATGTAGGTTCGCCGTAAGCTTGTCAATGAGCCTTAATTGTGACTCACGGGTGGTTCCAGTTGAGTTAAGAATGCGTGGTGATGTAGCTTAACAGCTGCCCAGCACAGCTACTGTAGGTACCCCAAGTCGCCTCCCTCTCTGATTTATTACCTTCGTCATCGCCCTATTGCGCGCCCACCTCTCCCAACTCTTATCATACAACAAACAACACAATAACCCTCGAGTTCGATTGCTCGAATAGCAGCCTGCCTTCGAGTTACTATACTCGTGCCACAAATCGTCCCTTATCTCGGTCATTTCCCTATAGAAAATAGGTCGTACACACTATTCGGACAGGTACCCCGAGTCAGGTGTTGAAGATGGATGCCACTGAGACAGTAAGTGTCTTGTTGCGCCTGTGTCGCACTGTTTTTCAATTTCCCTCTTTTTTTATCTTTTTCTTTTTTGTTTGGCCTTGCTTCGGTTACCTGGGTTTTCTTGTTTACCGTCTACGTTAGACAATCACTGCTACCGCAACCCCTCCCTGTTTACATCTTAGGTAGTACCTATTTACACGTATTCCCCTTCCATACTATTCTGTACCTACCTAGTGTCTTATCATCTACCTTATCGCCGGGTCACCCCACACTGCCCATAGCGCCACTATCGTATCCCCCCCTGTCAACAGCCCGTGAAACTTTGCCCCTCCCCCAATCCAGTTCCCAGTCTCCTGCCGCGCCCCACCAAAAACACCGCCTCTGTTAGAAATTCCTCGCTCAAGCCCCAAAAAAGAGTCATCATCAATCATCAGCCGAAATACCTCTGAGACTCGGCAAAGTCTCCCCACGCAAACAACATCACCACAGCACTAAACCATCTATTTGCTCTAGGACTCTCGGCCTTCTCTCCCCGATCGCAAACAACGCAAATCCGTCGTCTTCAGTTCCGAAGCCATTGTCGTTCAACCCGACGGACAAGTCACCATGTCATCCACCGAAGAGAACAAGGAAGCTACCGCCATCTCCCATTCCACCCCCGCCGAAGAGGATGAGCAGTCTATGACACCACCTGAGGATGGCGGCGCTCTAGACCTTGGAAAGAAGAAGAAGAAGAAGCCAAAGAAGGAGGGTGGTGAGGACGGCGAAGCTCCCGCTGAAGAAGCTGCCGCTGATGGCATTGACATAACACTCAAGAAGAAAAAGAAGAAGAAGCCCAAGGTTGCGGAGGACGAGTTCGCCGCCAAACTTGCCGCTCTAGATCTCGACAAGAACGGCGAGGAGAAGTCAGACGAGCAAGCTGGTGATCAGGAAAAGGGCACCGGTATTTGGCAGCACGACCAGACGACCCCCATCACTTACAACCTCCTACTTGGACGCTTCTTCGATCTCCTTGCCGAAAAGAACCCCGACCATGCCTCTACTGGTTCTCGAAGCTACAAGATCCCTCCCCCGCAGTGCCTTCGTGAAGGCAATAAGAAGACTATCTTCGCCAATATTGAGGACATCACTAAGCGAAGTGAGTGCCATCAGTCCTGGTTGCTGCACTGCACGTCTTGTTAGCTGTTTACTAACAAATTACTACAGTGAAGCGAAGCTCTGAGCACGTAACTGCATATCTCGTAAGCGCCCCGCTCTCATCATACACATGACTGATTGCTAACTTTGTCTAGTTCACCGAATTGGGTACAACGTGAGTTATATTCTAAGGAGTTCCTCTTCTGCTTGTTGGCCGGCGTAGGCAGTATTTTGCGTGCCAAAGCCCTAGCTTGATCTTGCTCTTCCGCAATCTGCCCATATGACGCATAACTAACTTATCTCGTAGTGGCTCTGTCGATGGATCAAAACGTTTGGTTATCAAGGGCCGTTTCCAACAGTACGTCGTTGAATTATCTTAATGTTGATACTACAGCTAACACCACTAAAGGAAGCAACTTGAGAGTATGTTACGAAAGTACATTATCGAGTATGTAACTTGCCGTACCTGCAAGAGCCCCGACACAACTCTCGAAAAAGGAGAAAACCGTCTTTGTGAGTCTAACCCTCCCCAGTACAACATGTACTCCGGTTAGGAATCATATCGTGAGACTGCGAGTTACGCCTTGTGGTTGGCATCGGATCCTGAGATATTTCCTTCCCCGGCCCCCATCCGTATTTCATTGTATACGAGACCAGTTTTACTAATTATGGGTATTTTAGACTTTATGACTTGCAACAGTGTAAGTATACCACGAGACTTGCTGGAGCTTTCGTTTCTGTTTCTATATAAAAGCAGAGAAGCTATGCAGATCCTCGCTCCCTTTCACTCTTAAAATTTCCGAAAAAAACGTAAGACTTATTACTAACATGACATATAGTGCGGCTCACGCCGTTCCGTTACGGCAATCAAGAGTGGTTTCACAGCCCAGGTCGGCAAGAGGAAAAAGATGCAGTAGAATATTATCGTTCTTTGCTTGGGATTCCGGTTATTCCGGTTATTCCTTTTCGGTCACATGGTATCTATTTCTGGACGCATTGGTCGGCGAATGGGTATGCAACGACAGCTATGAGATGACACGACCTTTACTAAGAGACGACATTCACTCTGTGCTCATGTTCTGTCAGGCCGAATAGCCTGTCTATGTTAAATATCAAGTCGACGAGGCCATTCATAATTCGCTGCCTGCAAGCGAGACTACTTCTAGAGGTATCGCAACCGACTTTGCTAGTTCGGGATTCCTACGTTCGGATAGCGAATAAAAATTGCAAACTATCTAAAACTTAATGCGTACTATTTTACAGCCACATATTACCGTTGATTCACTTGATGGGTTAACGGCGTCGTTCTTCCATTCCAGAAGCAGTTACTAATATGTTCGCTTGCTACCCGACTTGTTCATCTTAGATGAACGACGTATAGTCCGTTATTAATCATAATCGATACCTTGAACACATCATATGCTAGTAACGATAGATTTTGGGTGCCCTCGACGTACGACCTTACATTTCTTAAAGAACTACTGACTTCGGGGCCATCTAGGCACAAGATGTTCATATTGCTTTTGTTCTAATAGGGGCTTTCGCTGAAATGAAGAAGGCTGGTACACTCTATCCAATCTTTTGGCATTCCCACGAGGGCCTCATGTAATTTGGTTGAATTTCTGCGGATAAAACTATGGGTTTGGGTCTCGTCTTGATATACTAGGTGTGGTATTTAGTCGATTGCTGAAACTGATAAGTTTTACCAATGTCCCATAGTAGCTACGAATGTTCATGATGAATGAACCACAGAATAATGGCGGTATGAAGTAATTCTTGTTAGTTAGCCGTTTTTATTCTAGCACCTTCGGCCTGTAATTGAAGTCCGAGCCAATGCGGAAGCTAGGCTCATCTTAACAGTCGTTTTATACTCTAAGAGCCAGTATATTTATGTAGGTACCGTCACAATGGATAGGAAATCGTATAGACATTACCAATTCGGAGATGCTCGAGTCTTAGTAGTATCTCTGACCCCTGGGATAAACCATCTGGTACTTGTAGCGACGTATGGAACAAAGAATAGAGCGATGCCTCTATGTGCCACGATGCTACCGCCCGTTCGTTGTGCCGGGTTTTTTGGACCAGATCCTTTTCGACCTCCGCAACTTGACCGTATCTGACCGTTTTCTCTTGTTTCTCTTCCTCTTTGCCGCCAGTTGATTCTGATCATTCTTACCCCCATTGCTTATCACTCCTTCGCGTGTGCCTGAGTTATCTACGCTCTCGTCACCTGTATCTCCGTCGCCCGCAGCTTCTTCGTCCGTACTTACTTCCTCTATGTCCTGCCTATCTCCATTCTCTTCATCGCTGCTGTCTTTGTTTGTGTTCCTCGTCACTGCGATGTCCAAAACATCCGCGAACCGGTGCATCTTATCACTATTCGGCCCATCATCGTCACTACCATCGTCGTCGTTATCGTCGTCGTCGAAGTACATTCGCTCAACAGATACTCGTATATCTGCAATACCGATGATGCTGAGTCTCCACTCGTCTCGAGGTACATCCATATCGTATTTATATTTTTCGTTCTCTAAATGATCTAAATAATAATCCCATGAAAGCGTCACGGATGGGAAACAGCGTGGGGTGTAACGCTCTTTAGAGGTGTGCGACCCAAGGCCTTCTCGTTTGTCAAATACGCTGATTCGAGTGCTTGGAGAATGGCCTGGCTGTGATACGTAGTAAGCGTATACCACAAGCCTCAGCCTCCCACATAGACGGGCCTCAGAAGGATCTGTGTGCAAATGAGCTAGATCGTCGAGCCGTACTACTACGATTGCGATGGTGGGCCCGTAACTAAGGTCGAAGTGAAAAAAGAGTATCGCCCCCGAAAGTGAGTTGGGGACATTGAAGACAGAACTCATCGAATTGCTCACGACGTCGCTTGTAATGAAAGGGGAATATGGACAGATTGCTTTACATCCCCTCACTACTAAATCTCCATTTCCTACCGAAGGCATCAACCAAGGTTGAAAGCGAGTTTGGATTATCATGTGTACCAAGTTTGCGATTGAATATTGCCGTTGGGTATATTGACCATTAACGATTATTTCGTTCTTCCTGAAGCCTCGTTTTTCGAATAAAGCATGTGGAATAGTTACGTATTTAAAGTGGGTATGCGACTGATTCCATAGCCCACATAAGAGTATAACAATGTTAACTTAAGATAATTAGATTAGATGAATAGTTCTACAAAGTGCAGGGACCTACTATACAATCTTTTTATTTATAATATTAAATATTTAGGCATACTAAGCTTAAATACTACTTAAATTTAACGTGCATTTGCTTTTATTATTACTTTAGTTTTATATAACACTAAAATTATTAATAAACTGTTATATTTAAATCAAACAAAGCAAGCTTTTACTTAATAAAATAGTACTATGCAAAAATAACTTTAAAAGCATATTAAAAACGCTAGCTTTTAAACTTATACTTAGCTAAATATTAATAAAAATTTTGCCTAACTTTTTTTTTTAGCTAACAAAAAATAATATAAGTATTATTTTAAGTTTAATTTTATTTTGCATTTAAAATAAAAGCTTAAATAAAAAAGCCTATTTTAATATAGCTAATATATTGCTTTTTACTAAAAAAAAAATTTATTAATATAAGCTATATATATATTTTTAACGTTTAAAATATAAAAAAAAAAAAAAGCTATATTATATTTAGCTTAAAGCAACATTTGTATTAAATATAATTTAGCTTTAAAATAATAATAAAAATTATAAATTTGCTAAAATATATAAGTTGTTTTTTATTATTTAAATAATTATAGCTTAATTTTTAAATGTTAACTAAAAATAAATTATAACAATTTATTAAAACAAGTTTAAGCTAATAAACTTAATTAAACTATATATTAAACTTAATTTTAGCTTAAATTTATTTATATTGTTTTATATAAGCTAAATAAATAATATTATAATAAAAACTTTTTTTTTAAAATTTAAATAATATAGTATTAATATATTAATATAAATATATTATTTTATAACTTTTATTATAGTTTATTTATGTTTATTTAAATTTTAATTATATATAGCTTTAGTAATAAATAATTTTGCTTATATAATATATAAATTAAATATAATTTATAAACTAAAAATAGTTATTTTATTTATAGCTATTTAAATAAAATATTATTTAATAATATTTTATATATTTAAGCTATAATTAAAATAAAATTAAAAATAAAAATATATTTATTTATTATTAATAATATTAAAGTTAACAATATAATTAAGCTATAGCTAAATTAAACTAAAAATAAGTTTGTAGTAAAGTTTATTTTAAAAATATAACAAAATATATAATTATTAAAATAATTTAAATTATATAAAAAATAGCCTATTTTTTTGCTATAAAAAATATATATATAAAAGCTATAGTAATATTTATAAGTAGCTAAACTATATAGCTAAAAAAAAATAAAAATTTATAGCTATTATAAGCTTAAATATTAGCTAAAGCTAGCTTTTTATTTATATTATATTTATATTAAAACTATAAATAGCTATATATATTTTGCTAGTTATTAAAATTATTTAAAATATATTTTTATTTAAGTTAAAACTTTTAATAAATATAGTTTTAATATTTTAAATTTTTAATTTTAATATATTTAATTTAATAAACTTTTTGTTTTTTTTTTAACTTAAATACTAATAAAAAATATTTTATTATTATTTTAATAGCTTAAACATAATAGTTTATAATATTTTAACGTATAATATTTTATTTAAATATATAAATTTTTTATTGTTTAGCTATTTAAATAACTTATATTTAGCAAACAAAAACTATTAAATTATTAAAGCTTAAATTGTTTTAAATTTAGCTTTAAATTAAATTATAAAAGTTTTAACTATAAAAAGCTTATTTTATTTATTGCTTAGTTTAATTTTTAAATTATTTAATAGTTAATAAAAAATATATTATTTATTATTTTTTAATTTAAATTTAATAAATAACTAAATTTTATTAAATTATATAAAACTAAAATATTTAATAGTTTAATATATATTTATAATAGTTTATATTATAAAAAAAAAAGCTTATTTAATTAAAAAAAACTTAAAAAATATTTTTTGCTTTATATTTATAGCAATTATATACTAATAGCTATTTAAATTTAAGTAAAAAAATAGGTTTTTTTATAAAAATTGTTTTTTATTTAGCTTTTATATAGCATTGTTTATATTTAATTTTTTTGCAAAAAAGCTATATTAAATACTAAAAGCAATTTTTTTGCTAGTATTATTAGTTTATTATTTAAATAATTTTATTTTTATAGTATTTTTAAATTAAATTTATTATATTTTAGCAGTTTATAAAAAATATTAATAGCTATTAAATATATTTAAGTTTATTTTTAACGCTAAAAAAAACAACAAAAATATATGCTTTAAAATTTTAAAAATTAAAATTAATATAATAATAATATAAGTTTATTTATTTAAAACAAAGCTATATAAAGTATTAAATTTAGTTATTATAGTATTAAAAAAATTATAATTAACTTGCTATAAAATTAAAAAACTTTTAAGCTTTTTAAGCTTTTGTTTATTTATAGTACTTTTTAAACGCTTGTTTTTTTATAATATATAAAAGTTTTTAGCAAAATTTAATATATAGCTATAACGTTATTTGTTTAAAAGCATAAAGCAAAATTTAGCTTAATAGTATAATTTATTTTAAAAGTTTAATAAAGTTTATTTGCTAGTTAACATTAATTATTTATTGTTTTATTTATTTATAAATATATTAAATATAAATATAAATAATTTTTTTTATATAGTAAATTTAGCTTTAATAAACTAATAATAAGCTTTTTTAATTAATAAAAATTAAGCTTTTAATTATTTTAAACTTTTATATAAAGCAAATTTAAACATTAATATATTTAAAATTATAATAATTAAAATTGCTTTTGCTTATTAATATATATTTTAAACGTTTAATATAATAATTATTTATATAAATAATATAATAGTTTAAATAAGCTTAGCAAACATTTTTATAAAAAATTTTTTTTTTTTAAATTTGCTATATAATATTTTTATATTAATAGCTAGCTATAATATTTGCTTTTAAATTTATTAAATTATATTTATAAACAATAGCTTAACTAATGTTTTTTTT
Source organism: Nemania sp. FL0031 (assembly GCA_022432375.1). Classification (NCBI taxonomy): domain Eukaryota; kingdom Fungi; phylum Ascomycota; class Sordariomycetes; order Xylariales; family Xylariaceae; genus Nemania; species Nemania sp. FL0031. Next base: position 267,083 of record JAJKKK010000070.1, on the reverse strand, counting down.
TAAGCTAATTTTGTATTAATTACTAATATATGCTTATTTTAGTAAATTTTATCGAAAATTAGCTTTTTTTATAATTTTTAGCTTATATAGCAAAATATATATAATATAAATATAATAATAATTATATAAAGCTATTATATATTAGCTTAGCTAAATTAACCTAAAATAAATATAAATTAACTATATATATATATAAAAACTAGTATTAATTATATAATATTATATTTTAGCTAATTTTATTTTAAAATTTAGCTTATTATATATATAATTAAACATATAGCTTAACTTAGCGTATAATTTAAAGCTTTATATTAAACTTATATATATTTATTTTATATTTGGTTTATATTAACTTTTAATTTAAAATAAAAATATTTAAATTTTTTTATATTTATAAGTTAATTTAAAAAGCTATATATTTATTTTTTTATAAAAAAAATATATTTATTAAAATATTAATTTTAATATAATTATTAAACAAACTTATATTAAATAAAACATATAAAAATAAAAACCTTTAAAATATATTAATAGCTAATATAATATTTATAATAGTTTAGTATAAATTTTTATGCTTAAATAAAATAACTTATAATAATTTTAATATAAATAATTAATATAAATAAAATATATTAAGCTTAGCTAAGTTAGTTATATAGCCGTTAAAAAACTAAAAATATTTTTAGGTATTTTTTTATAGTATAAAAATAAACAAAAATTATTTTAAAATATATATTATTTTAAAAGCAACTAAAACTTTATTTTGCTTAGTTTACTATATAAACTAACTATTAAATTAAAATAATAATTTTAAATATTTATAAAACTTTATGCTTTTATTTTAGTTTTTATATAGTATTTTTTTAAAACAAAAAGCTAAGCAAATTTTAAACAATAAACTATTTTGTTTAAAAATTAACTATAATATATATTTAAGCTATAGCTTTTAAAAAAATATAGTTTAATATATTTATAATATAAATATAAACAAAAGTAATATTAAATTTTTTAATTGTTAGTTTTTAAATATAGTAAAATAATACTATAAAACTTTATTTAACAAAAAATTTTAAGCTAATAAAAAATTTATATTTAAAGTAATTTTAAGTAAATTATAATAATAAATTAATTATTTTTTAAATTATTACAAAATATTTATTTTATATAAATTTAAATTAAATTTATAATAAATAATAGTAAATTAATTTTATTTATTTTTAGTAATTTAAACAATTAAAAAATTTAGCTATATAAATTTAAAGCTTATTTATATTTACTTTTTTTTTTTTTTATTTTTAACTATACTAATTTTTTTATTGTTAGCTAATATTATAGCTAGTACTAAAAAAATAGCTGCTATAGTTATATTTAAATTTTTTATATAATTAATAGCTTTTTATAATAAAGCTAAAACTAATTAACAATAAATTTAATTTATTTTTATAATATTATTTATATTTAGTGCTTAAAAAAACTTTATATATAGTTTTATTAACTTAGTTATAATATATTATAATATATATTTAAATAAATAAAAACTATTTTTTTTAAATATTAAAATTTTTAATATTAATTTAAAAAAGTTAGCAATAAATTTAACTTTAATTTATAATAAATTTATATTAATAAATATTTTTTTTAACAATTGTTTTTATAAGCTTTAATATAATATATATATTTAAAAGTTAACTTTTTAATATTATTAGCGCAAAAAGTATTTATATTTTAGTATAAATTAGCTTTAAATTTAACTTAAATTTATTAGCAAAAATATTAAATATTTATATAAATAACTTAATAAATATAATAAATATATATAATATAATATTTTATAAAAGCTTTAAACTTTTAGTTTATATAGTTAAGTTAACAAATTTAAAAACAATTTAAAATAAATTTATATACTTTTATTTTTTAATAATAATAATAGTAGCTTAAATAATTATTGCTTAAAAAAACTTTTTTTAAAAATAAAAAATATAGCATTTTTTATTTTAATAACTAAAAATAAAGTAAAAAAAAAGCTAGCAAAATAAAAAAAAGCTGCTATAAAAAGTTAGCATTTTAAATTTGCTTTAAATTTATACTAAATTTTTTTTTTATTTTAAATTATTAAAATTAAAAAAAAAAAAAAAAAATTAAAAGCAAACTTAAAAGTTGCTTTTTATATTTTTTACTTTATTTTATTTAACTTAAAGCTTATTATAATTTATATTTTAATTAATTATAATTTACTAAAAAATTTAATTAATTATAATATTTTTAAAGCATAAATTAAATAGTTTTAAGCTAGTTTACTAAGCTATTTATTTATATAAATTTAAACTAGCTATAAAAACTAGCTAAATAAGCTTATACTTTTTTTAATATAACTATTTATTTATTTATTAATTAGTATATTTAATTATATTATAAATAAATAATTTTATAAAATATAAAAACTTATTATATAATTTTTCTATTTATAATACTAAATATTTAAGTATACTAAGCTTAAATACTACTTAAATTTAACTTGCTTAATTATTTTTTACTTAAATATATTATGTTGTTTTTATACTTATGTTGCTTTTTTTTTATATAAATAGTTAGTTGTTTTTAGTTATAAGCAGTTTTAGGCTAGTTTATTAAGCTATTTACCTACATAGGTTTAAACTAGCTGCGAAAACTAGCTAAATAGGCTTACGCTCTTCCTAATATAACTACCTACCTACCTACTGATTGGTGTGCCTGATTGTGCTGTAGATAGTGTCAATCAATACTTATGGGAGCAAAATCATTTGCAACGAGCTTTGTGGACTTTAAGCTACTTACCGACGGCTGGCCGCTTTAAATGGTTGGCCCAGTAATGAGGTGTACCCACCCCTGGTAGATTCAATTCCACGTCATTATGGCCAATTAGATTCACTGAGATCACACGAGTACCTTGGAAATATCCAGCTGCATTTGGGGCGGCTACAAATCGCCCCGAGTCCTTAAAGTCCTCGGGGCTGTCAGCGAGCAACCCAGACCATTTTTGATCAACTTGGTTCGGCTGGTGTTGTATAGGCTTCGAACCCCATATCTGTTCTTTATCCTCTATGCAGTTGGAGGGTTTCTCGACTATCTTGCCCCAGGCAAACAAAGTATGATCTTGGGGATATTCGCGGACAAGTATCTCCTGTAGTCGTTGAAAGGCTTTTAGCCCCTCCCCATAGATAAGCGGCATATTCACGTCAAACATGCCAAGTAGGCAGTAAGCCACATCCTCTTCTCGTGAGGTCTCTCGTTTGGCCGCCCATGACATTCGCTGTGCGATGCTAGCTTTGTAGACGCTTTCTCCCCGTAAAAACCTTTCATTGATACCGGTAATGTCTGCGAGAAGGGCTGAGTGTGTAGAACGTGCTCCAAGACGTTGCCAGTCACTCGAGTAGAAGACGACTTCCCTAGGGGCGATCAACTCCTGTAGGGTCCAGCCACGTTTCACCCAACGGCATCTCGCTAAGTTAGACTCGATGTCGTCTGAGACGTCGAAAAGGTAGGCATAGCAAATATCAGCGCTCTTATACCACTGGAACATGGAATTAATAGCTTCGGACAACTCTGCACTGCTGCGCTTGTCGATGCAGCAACTTGGTAATACCAGAAAATTAGCCTCTCGCTGGTCTGGTCTACGTTTAGCTTTGGGGTACTTACGTATCAACCCAGATCCATTCGAACCCATCGGCAGCTGCTTGCTGTCGGCACCCATTGACCTTATCGAAGCCATGTTTTGTTTTAAATTTGCTCAGATCATTGCTTTCCAAATCTCTGAACAACACTTCATCCTCTCCCCAAGTGTGTGACAGAATGGCGTAGCGTGGCGCTTGCTTGTGAGAGATGAATTCCTTCAACTCCCAGGTGCGAGAACTGAGTAGCCACATTGCGAGTGGTATATATGTGGCAATATATTATCAAGCGATGATGTCCTAGTGTAAAAGGGCGATAGATCACAGGAGCAAGGAAGTGTAATGGCCATTAACCCAGCCGATTTTGGTGCGGGGGTCGGTCCTGGACTGTCAGTTGTCTGTCATTAGCGTAGCTCCAACTATTGGCTGCCTGATATCCAGACTTCTGCGTCCGAAGTCCGGTGGTAGGTAGCATTAGGTGTTTAAATACCTCTAAAGGGCCAATGGATTGAACGCCACTTAAGGCAGGCAGAAATAAGCGAATGTAAGAGAACCTTAGTATTGGCTCGCTGTTGAAGGCACCCCGACCTTTGGGGGCTGGATCTCATTCTGCAGCGGCTATCCTGACCCCGCTCGAGGACGAACGAATAATACATTGCGGTTTCTATGAGCTACCTAGCTAACACATGATGGAACACCTGCCTGATCTAGGAGCGCCTCTGAAGGACGTATCTCTCTAAATATCACGTCCTCCTGCCTGCTAATCACGTGACTATTGTCATGTCTACGAGTTAGACCTAGCACAGGGGCCAATATGGAAGAGTAGAAGGAGCAAGTATTTAGGCGCCTTAAATAAATGATATTATAATAGATATAGTGGTGTTCAAGCTATAGACTAATGAAAAGAAAGGCGAATGCCATGCTTGCTACCGCTTTGCGATCCGACTACAATAGGAATTTATACGGCATATACTTTTTGAAGTCAGGTTTTATCACGATAATGATAGTATTTTCAAACAATATCAGAAATCCTCCTACTAGAAGTATATATTCGTCTCTTACATATGTAAGTAGGAGAATACACTAAGTCATTATTATCGATCACAGGTTAAGAGAGACTACGTATTGTGATGCCCTATGCGCCTAGACTACTGCCCTTGCCTCACATGGTCCATGTCATCAAACACCTTATTAGAACTCCTCATGAGACATAGTTTCAAGTAGTTTTGAGTACTAGGCTGTTAGTCAACTGCCGCCTGTACCCCTTCGCGAAACCCCTTTCCAACTAGCGTTGGTTTCTGCGGGCTATGCCTCTGGTTCTCAGGTGAGATAGCGCAGTGCGGCTCATCTTCTAACTACAACGCATATCCTCTAGACTTCGGCTAGTCCGTCAGGTCTTCCTAGTCTCTCTGCCCTATATGGGATACAGTCGATATTTCGGCCGCTAGTCAGCGTGCGTTGCGCATATTCTCGTTGACTCTGTCTCATTGGTAAGTACGATGTTGTAGACGACGACGATGCGGAAAGGCACTGTCGAAGGCATCGCTGCAACAATTAACGCGAACTATACTCAGTGCAGCCCGGTATTCGGGCGACTCCTAACTAACGCAGTCGCAATCCCCTCGGCCTGCCGGTCCGCATTGTAAGCGGCGGTTAGGTCGGCGAACACATGGAGGATAGCTGGCGGCCCGACTAGGCGTCGATCTCCGCACTTCTAGGCTTCTAAGCACCGGATACAACGTTGCACGTAAACATGAAAGCAATAGCATGGGCTCTTATGAAATTAAGGTAATTTGCGAGAGCTTTTGTCAGTCACCATGCACTAGTATATATTTTTAAGAATTTAGCATATCTATCGTAGGAATCATTTCCTCTTAAGCTCTTCTCTTTTTATTCTATTGTGTCAAGAACCTTGTATTAGAGAGTAGGGAATTGATGTTGTTGTAGCGCGAGTGGCTTCTAGGTCATCTATCTAGATACATAACTATCTATAGGGTAAGCCTTCTTTGTCTATGTGCCTTGCGATAGTTCTATCTCTTGGTTTGATCGCTAGGTCTGGTCATCTGGTGGCTACGGCTTATAACACACTGACAGACTTCACACTTCCAATGCTTGATTAAATCTCGATTTCATCACGTAGCTTAGATAGAAGAATATTGATATAGTTGTTACATGTCCCAATTTAATCTGCTTTTGTGTCGTAGTGAAATGCCTCGATTTTGTTTTTAATCTTTTCAGCCTCTTCCTACCCCACCACAAAATTAGACTAGTTCTATGTATACCAGAACACACAGGTATCCCCTAGGGTTTGACGCTCATAAGGGATGTAATACTTACAGTAGTGAGGGCTCGAGGGATTCTACATTTGAACCAGCCTCTCTCATACTTATCACTTGTTAGACCCCTCTTTGACAAGGTTGAATTGGAAGTCTCACATTGATCCTAATCCTCTGCTCTGGAAAGATTTTCAGCAGGCACCGGGTAATAGGATCTTCGTCAAGGTATCTACCGCGGAATAAAACCATATGAGTCATCTTATAAAATTAAAATATGGGCGTTCAGACAGAACTTAGAAAAGGTGGCGCGTTAAAAGAAATAGCGTGTGAAGGTGGGATAACTAATTATCTGAGAGTATCTAGAAGATCGACTGGGTCAGAAAATGCCCGAGGTGGGTATCCTACGTTACGGATGATATATCACTTCTAGGCGGTGTGGATTAGTTTGTTAGGCCGTAGGACTCCCCACAAGTTATTATACCACTGATCTAAAGGAGGTAGCCTTACCGCGAATATCACTCTTTCCCCGTCCACCTTCTCTCCTATGAATACATTACCTATAGTCATCAAACACAGGCAAATTATCGTTGGGCAGCTTGTCCTCATTCAATGGAATGGGCACGCGATAATATGGGAATCAGACCCCATGACTTGAACTACGTCTACAAATATGGCCGTGGCCAAACCACCATTGTCAAAATATTTGAGACTGGAGATGTACGACCCTGCGGTTGCAATCCCCAGTTTATCGGCTAACTTCACTAACAGCCGGTCATTGAAAAGCATGACGACAGTTCGACACTAGAAAATTCTCTCTTGGTAACTGTTGTCCCCATTGAAGGCATGCTCCCACTAACTTTTTGTGCGCAAAAGGAGATAACTGCACTTAATAACCTAGGCGATAAATCGGGCCTCGTTCTCCTGTAAGAATTCCTCATCTATCTCTCATTTTATACTCACAATAGCGCAGCATAGCTCAACGCATCAATCGGAGCGGGATGCGGGGCATGGGTCCTGGTGGCGGGAACGATAGCGTTGAACGAGGAGGACAACTCTTAACACGTATCCTACCATTCCCACAGGCTGTATTCGACATTGTTTCGAAGTCTTTTTATGTACACGGGTCGATTTCCCCCGCCATCAGCCGAGCTGATATTCCATTCTTCTCGTACGATGAGGTAATAATGAAAGATAGCAAGGGCATCGATGAAAAGGCATGGGGTTAGTTATTTATCCCGTGTATAGTTTTGCTTTTTCCATTAACACCACAGAGTGTATAATTGCCGATCCTCAAATGCATGGGGTAAAGACCTGGCTACGACAGTCACTCATTTCCCCCATCAGCGACTCAGTTTCGGTATCATCTTTGGTTGTTCAGAGTCACAGCAAGAGTACATAATCCAGCAAGTGCGTGGGGCAGCAAAGGAATCAGCACACCCATTACTATTGCCGGGAATATTTGCTGAGATCGAGAGAAAAAGACATCATGACATCTTTGAGTCCGCGATTGGCAATCTTGAGAGCGCGATGCCAAATGAGGAGGTTGGAACAATACTCACACACCACCGTGCACAGATTGACGATCTCGAGCAGAGAAAACGGGAGGCGTATTTAGAAGTCTTACACCTCAAACACGGCCTAGAGAGCTGGAGTACACAACTACGGAAGATGGCCGATAATGCACAAAGCTTAATGAGTCTGTATGCGCGTGTCGACCATAACGAAGGAGGCCTCTATAACCTACGCGCTACTACACAATGCTCTTCTAACCGGAGCTCACAAGTCTTACAAGGAGACGCAGGACCTTGCACATCACAGGAGAAGGTACAAACAGATTCTGTCATTGCCCCTGTTGCCAAGTCTCCTACTCCTGAAAAAAGTAACGAAATCGGCAATCGACTAATGGAGAGGACAACTGGTAAAATAACTAGACGTCTCCATGCTATCATAGACGAATATGGCGACAAGATTAGAGAATGCCAGATAAGATTCGACGGTATCACAATAGCGACACAATTAGTAAGTGACACAAGCCATATCGAGACGAGTGATAGGGAATTAATAGACGACTCAGTTTCAAGGGGAGACAAACCTACAAGTAGCATTGGCAACGAATAAGGACTCTCGGCACATGAAAACTATAGCGTTGGTAACAATGATATTTTTACCAGGCACTTTCTTCGCTGTAAGTTGAAAAGTCTCGTTGTTGTTTCGCCTGGTTTCTTTTGCTGTTTCTAATATGGGTTGTCTAGACAGTTTTTTCCATGGGCTTCTTTAATTGGCAAGGAACTGGCGGCGAGCCACAGGTATCACCGTCTATTTGGATATATATTGTATTCAGTGTTGTATTTACGGTGTTTACTCTGCTAGTATGGTACTGCTTTGGGACTACGAACCCGAAGCTTTTTGAACGTTCACAATCGCCAGAGCTAGGCAATTCAGTGTAGTTGCTTCAGTCAACTAACATCTAGATTAACATCAACTCTAAAATTACAGCTCCTAACTAAGGGTAGCTTGTGTAGAAATGCCTAAGAAATCATTTCGAAAGAAACATCATGTTTTGATTAAAGCCTATTACTCCCTAAACAGTACATATCAAATATAGTCACATACAGGCCTCCTTGCCCGCCAATCTACAGCTCAACTACCACAAAATTGGACGGTCTATTTGAATAGTACTATGTGCCTATGATGCTGCCATTATCGTACCCCCGCCTAGTTACTTTCTTTTCACATACAATCCTAGGGATACATAGTGTCAAGCCAATATAATTCAAACAGAGATTGTTGATCGAGTCATTCCGTCGACTGTTGATGTGTGCTTATCATATAATCTACTTTTAATACATACACATTGTCAACCTATGAAATTCATCTTCCGGATTTTGTTCGCCAACTTAACCCTAACAGAGGCTGTCCAGCTCCTTATTCATGAGAGCAGCATATCCCGCACAGAATACAGGATTGCGTCACGATAGTTGGAGCTCATTTTACCACAACCTTGGTTGACGGGTGCCCAATGGCATGTTCCTAAAGTAAACTGAAGAAATAATTACCCCCACTCTTATATATCTTTAGGCCTAGGTAGGTATATACCTACTTAAGTAGGTACGGAGTATCTATCGGCGATTCTATCTTAGGGCGAATGCTTAATCCGATTCGGTTGCTTAGTCACTCTTCGTCTTATGTTTAGATAGAGGCTGACCGCGGGAATGAATTCCATAGTCACATGGATCTATAACTACCTACCTAAGATAACACGGAATCGTCACGATTAGCCGCAACCCACTGTATACTTTCGAATGAGGCTATTATTTAAATCTGGAGTTTTTATTCACGCCCGGTCTCAGCGGTATTCTTTATAACTCCCCTTTGTCCGATCCTGCTCCCTACGGAAATAGATACGGGGACCTGAACGCCCCCTAGACTCTCGGCCCCATAGCTCTTAGCTGCGTACTACGAGCTTCTCCTTGGCGAGACCTTCAATATAATTAATCAGCATCACCAAACCAACTTGCGTTATTAGAGGAAATACACTAAGTTGTAAAGCGCGACATGCCTATCGGATCTTAGGGTATACATCCGTGTCGTCGGTCACTGTATTGGGCGTGTTGATCAGAGCCGCTGTCAATACGCTTTGCTATTCACATGATAGTCCTTCTATGCGACAAATCGTGACTTGCCTCTCGATATCACACCTCAAAACTATCCTAGAATCTCCCGGCCTTGATCGGATTCTCTCTGGATCTAGTCCGGAGTCTGTCGGACGCGCTTTAGGCACCTGGCTTCGTCTGTTTCACTCCTAGGCATCTGCACCTGCACAATGCTCGCTTCTAACACAAGTCGGGCCCAACCAAGCAATGCGTCGACTGAAATGCCTCATTACCTACGACAGCTTCATAGAGATCCTCGAGCGCCATCCAGAGACCATCGAAGGATATAGGGATACACTAGAAGTTGTCAAGACTGCCATGAAATACGAATTCGAGCGATCAGTGATTGAAGGAGATGAGAGTTGTGGTCTTATTCATGGGGACTTTTGGTCTGGCAATGTGCTACTTCCTAATGGCTTATGGCAAAAGTCCCAGACGTTAGCTTAGGAGCCTGAAAGCTCTTTATTATCGATTAGGAGAATGCTCAGTTTGGCCATCGTGCTGTCGATGTTAGTAGAATTCTAGCCGACTTATACAAACATAGTCACTTCAAGGGCGCCGCTACTAGCATTCGTGTGATGAAAGGCTTCATGGATGGCTACGGTTCACTAAGTGACAAATTCGCATATCGGATTGCTATCCACGCTGGAGTGCACCTGATCTGTTGGTATTACCGGCGCGATCGAAATCAACCCCTCCTACATCCCTTGCCTACAGTCCTAGCCGTCCTAGAATTGGGACGTGACTTGATCCTTAAGGCATGGAGGAGGGATAAAAGCTGGCTCCAAATTACTCTGCTCGGTCCGCTGTTTGCTAGGAAAAGCTTGGTGTAACGGTAATTGCATGGTTAAATGTTTCACTCTAGGTGAAGGTAGTTGTAGGAAAAGTTTGAAACTGTGATCGGAAGTACTATTAATACTTAGCAGTGCATAAATACAACACCCCTCGAAGATACACGAGCAAGTCTTCACCGTAGTTCAACCCGCTTCTAAACCAGTGAAGCATCATATCAGGTCAAATTGCTGGATCTCAGTAGAGCCTTCCCTTATGCCTTCCATCATCCCATCTACGTAGGCTTCTCCAATCAACTGATATGAATTCGTACGATCCGAGACAGCCCGCAAGACCACTGGTACAGGGCATCCAAGCAACCAACACAATAAGTCACCGGGCTTGCTCGCTTGGGGCGCTAGAACGGGGAACCCCTTTCTTGAACCCACCAACTGGCGCTTTTGCATCCATACCGCCAATGAGGTGCAAAAGTCATTCCTAAGATTCCTATCGCTTGAATTTACAGCGTGATTCTGGAATATCGAGTTCTGGGCATATGACGTGGCCCAGAAATGCACCGCCCGCCCTCCGATTACGATGTCTCGACTCGATCTCCACCAACTGTCGAAGCTCATACTTCCGGCTCCCGACTGCCCCCATGATTGTGTGTCCCGCGGCACCGAATCCCCTTGTTTGAGTGCTATTTCTGACATAAGCGCTTGGATTGCACAAATTCTCGTAAAACCCGGAAGGTCCGGTGGTGCTTCTGCTGTGGCGCTCTGGTTCGCCACGATAGTGCGGCAAATCGCGGGAAACATAGTTTCGGGGGATTTTGGTGCCATGGGCTCGCATTTGGATTGCAAGATCTTATCGCTCCGGGCGGGATGCAGAGGCGCAGAAGACTGCACACTGAGTTCACCAATGTAGTCAATCACAAAGCCCTTGACTGAAGCTATATTCATATCAACTGAGACCTCGAGGAAGAAGTTCTCTTGGGCTGTAGTGTTCGATAGGCTGTCAAGAAGAATCGGGCGCCTCCCGTCCGCTCTGGACCAATCTGGCACCCAAGATGGAATACGCAAAGAGGTTTCGCCCGTCAGGCCAAAAAAATATAGGCTCCTGTGCCTCTGCATATAGACTACAGCCAAATGTTTGAGCATTTCTTCTACGCTAATAGTGTAATCTGGCCGGAAGCTAAGAGTTTCGGCCTCGAGACTAAGGCTGAGCTTAGCATATACGGAGTCCCTCGGATCACTGAGTTTTGCATTCCTGGTGCGCTGCAAGACATGGACTAAGGGGGAAGAGAAACCTTGAGTTCGAAACTCGTTGATCTCCTGAATATGTCGGGCTGGCGATGCAGCTGTGGGCCGATCATGGCGCATCATGGCTTTGAATTCATGTTGCTGATATAATTGCATGAACTTCTCCCACGGCACATGGTGCTCGCCGCACACTATACGTAGCTTCAGTGCATTGGCGATCTCCTGTATCACCCAACCTCTAATCCAGTAAGGGTTCTGCAGCAACTCGGTGAGTCCGGGCAGTACCGTAATGGGGATTGAATGGTCGGTCAGGTCTTTATCCCGCAAAAAGGACATAGCGTTAGCTACAGCCGGAGATGGATTGCCCAGGAAAATAAACACCTCGTTTGCTTGTGTATAAATCTCTCTCATAAGGCCAACCTAGTGACCTCTCTCCAGCGCGTCACGCTGATTAATACAGAGCGCGTCTATCCAGATGGTCGTTCGTCCATGCTAAATTGCACGCGAATAAGCTTTCGCGTTTTTCATTTGCAACGCCGTTACTAACCTTGAAAAGCCACTTCAGTGCCCACGACAACTTGGATCCAATAGGTAGACAGTGTCCGTCAACGACAACTCTGTTCAGATTGCCATTTTCGACGTCGTATACTTGGCTCTCATCCTCCTGCCAAGTGTAGGATAGCGCTGTATAAGGTGGAAAGTCTTGCAGACTGTACCTCACTGACTTGAAATGTAGTGTCCAGCCTTTCGGCGCGTCTACAGCAAGGTGCCATTGGAGTAGCCGAAATTCAGACGGTCCTAGATCATCGCAGTGGGCATTTGTGCCGGGGTCCTGATGAACAGGAGAGCGGGATAGACTAGCAAGCCAAGCCCTTCGGAACTCTGCCCAGTAACCATAGGTTGCATTTGGGCCATAATGCTCGAAATAGCGATAAATTCGCATATCAGAGAGTCGCTCCCGACGCGGTTTGGGGCGGCTCGTCGTTTTATCCGCTCTGCTGGGGGGCATGATGAAAACTCAACGAAGTATACCTTGGTGCAGTAGGTATAGCCATTTTTCGAGGATTAATTCCCACTAGGACTGCTAGGAGTCCTTGCGGATGGCCTCAGGATTATAAGAACAAGGTGGGCCATGGCCGAGTGCCTGCCTGGAGGTTAGGTCAGCTGCGACAGCATAGCCACTATCCGCGATTGGACACTAAATCAGCGATACAACCCTCTAGGTGGGGTAGGAGTAAGCATTACACCTAGTTCCCCTTCTCCTCATGATAGGTACGTAGACATACGAGGTTAGGTGTAGAAATGACAGTGGCCTAGGGGGCTGATGGATGGAGCGGGATTGGTTGTGATTAAGAACGGGGCTGGAAAGAAGTAGAAAAAGGGGGTAACGCCACAACTATTTGCCTTGACCGTTAGGCGACAATATAGTCGATCCCCGGGGTGGCTATATGTATATCTGTAAACTTACCAAGACCGCGGGGGTTTAGGAATCAATTTTCATTGCCAAGTTCATACTTATGCCTCTATACACTAAAGATCTTGTCAAAATAGATCGTCACCCCTTATTAGTCAAGCACTACTGCTTCCGTGCGTTCAGTTGAATGTAAGCGCATCAGCCAGTCTCATCTTGCGATACTCATAGCTCATTTACTAGCTTTAGCCACAATGGCCGTGTCCTCTAGCTTTCCGTTCCCCAGAAATTTCTCAGTCAACTATTTAAGTATCTAGCTATGTCGCATTCTCGTCCTCTTTAACAAAAAACTCGGCAGCCGCCACCTTTGTGCTCAGAATGCCGGCGACATCAAGCTGTGTCACAGCCTTGCGGCCCTCAAACTCGTACTCTTATGATACCCTCTATAGAGGATTACACGGCCGAGACTTCCAGTAGCTTTAATCTTAGCTTGATGACATATAAAGCCACCTCAATTAGGTCCATAGTGTTGATTCACACGTCCCGTCCCAATTTCAGTATATGGTACCCTTCACTCCTCGTACTAGTGCTCTTGGCCCCCTTAAGCCCTATCCATTTGCCACGAAGCGTACCGCGTATAGAGAGATCCTCTATGAAACCGCCGTACCGAAGTATCTTCCTATCTTCAACCCTTTTTCGCCCCTTTACCCTCCTGAGCCCACTCACAAGCCCTGCAACACCCAAATTCCTCAGAATTCCAGGTTCTGAAACGGCCGTTTGGGCACAATCCTTTAGGGAAATTTTCGTTCTTAGCGCGCTCGCATTGGATAATACCACCCGTTGGAGGCATCACGTTGCGACCACATCTATAGCACTTGACTGTGGTATACGACCCAAAACACATGATAGACTAGAATTATGGATTGAGGAACGCGAGTCTTTGGAGATGTGCAATCGACTATCACATAGATTGTTAGCTCTAGCAATTTTAATAATATGAATAACAGTACGGGGTTATTAGTGTTACCAAAGTCGTATGTCAAGTGGATGACAGTTAGGTGAAAGCAGCTTTTCTAATATGGAAATTATATTGTTGACTGGATTCTGACAGCTTGCTGTTCCTATACTTTGCTGGATCTAATACCAGGCGAAGAATGTCCTGTTGAAATTTATATATTCGGGTAGAAGCGATGGTTGCTTACATGTTGAGCGTGATACCTGTAAACCTTAACCACTGCCAGTCATATTACCAAGCTGAAACGAGTCGATACACAGTAATGTGTGAGTATGTATCGCATGAGCCATCACATGGGGTTAGAAGAAAGTCATGAATATACTCATATGGGTGGAGGACTTTGATCCTGAGCTCCCTTACATAGTTTTAACCGAGTGGCATGCAACACAGGCTATAACTGAAACACGCAAATATGAGCGAAGCAAGGCGAAGATATTAGGGTAAACTTTTCGGTAATCCGAACACCTCTCCAAGGTATATCAGACGCCATTTTTACAGTCATTGTTTTTCTGGCTATGTTCGAGGAGTCCTATCCCTGGTGGCCCGCTGGACGCGCTCTAGGCCTTTACAAGATATTAAGTGCTCGGTGGTACCTCTATTGGTAGTACGTGCCCTTCGTTGTGACATACTTGTCCGGTTAGTTGAAATGGTGAAGGGCAGAGAGCACCAGAGTGGGGACTGAAAGAAAATACGATCAATCAACGAAATCAAGTGAGTACTCGCCGATGATAGGAATCTCATGGGGTGGGCTACACAGCTTTCTAGCCTTACACTCCTATCAAGCTCACTAGTCTGCTTGATTAACACGTCGGTCAACGATTGAACAACTTTGGCAGGGGGCTCGTTTTGGGTAAGCTAATAACTATTTTTGAAGCTAGAATGAAAAACAACAAGCAAGATGATGGCCACAGGTTAGGCGCATATTTACCTCATTGTCTCGCCCCAGCTAAAAATCAGCACCCCAATAAAAAATAAGCAGACTCTCGGCCCTAAGCTGAGACATAGGGTGAAGAACGAGAAAAAAGAACGTCTTAATAGTAGTGACAAGAGTGGGACTTGAACCCACGCGGATTGCTCCATGAGGAAATTGTGCTAAGATTGGTACCTTAACCTCACGCCATAACCAACTCGGCCATCTTGCCTTTGTTATATGACTAATACGAAGTCAGTAGAGACTATAACGCCAAGGCTACTGGCCCCCCAGCCGTAATAGCGAGACAATCGGACGACCCAAGCACAGCCAATGCGACAACTACGTGTATTAGTTGAGAAGGAATCTGCCGAGAATGCTACGCCTATATAGGAGGAGCAGCTGAAAAGCTACTAGAATATAAATATTTCAAGAGACTGTGCGTCGGCAAAGGTTACTGGTGGCCACGGCATAAGGTTTATAGCACATGAAACTAATTTATTGAGATTTTTGTGCGATTAGTATATCTCCTTGCAGCAATATTAATGACTGACGTGAAAACCGCCGGCTGCGAGAACTTTAGTGAAAGCTGACAATGACCTCGTCGAATGCAGCTATTCTTGTTGATCCCATGGCTTCTATATTTGACCTGATAACACTTTACAATCCCTTCACCCTTGTGTTTACCGCGAAGAGTATCGCTACTAATAATAGTGCCGGCGGCAAGACTGCTGATGCTACCATTAGCTGAACTGCCGCCGGGCGACCCCTCCATGTTTACCATATGTCACTATCATAACCTACAACGAGTGGAGTTTCAGAAGCAGTGCTTTGATAGAAGGTATCTGAATCCCCCGTTCCGTTCCTCCAAGCCTTTTAAATGCTGATTTTTACGCAGACCTGATACAGGTCTTGGCTAGCCTGCAATCATAGCCTTCTAATAGTTGAAGCAATTCCTAGTCTCAACTGCCGATAAAACGACGAGATTGTTACTAACTAGCTTAAGGTTTGATAATTGTCTCTAGGAATGCTGCGTGAATGAGAAATACAACAATTTTCATCATAATGAATAAATAAGTAGTCCCAAACTAGTAGAGCACAGTATGAAGTCCTAGATCGAAACACATCACCAACACGTCTTCTATTCTAAAGACAACATTTTAGAGTACGATAGGAGCGTTGTTTTTCAGACATATTATAGACTTGACTTATTTAGTTTTATGAGAATTAAAGAGTACAAGAAATCCTACATATCAACCGAACTGTTACTCAAGATGATTGGGAGAACTTTACGTAAAAGACTACCACATGGCCAATATATGCCTTGGAAGACGAGCGTGCGCAAGGGAGAACTAGGTGCTCAACATCTACCTGGCAGTTCATACTATGGCTTCGTGGTATCAACCTTGCTTCTCTAAATAGTGATATCTCGCCAAGGTTTGTCGCCCGCGCTAAGCTCTCTAGACGGACTCACGACAGCAACCGTGCACGCGCCTGAATTTAAACGCTGACCTCTCTCTGCGGGCTCCACACCGTCCCTTCAGAAATGTCGCAGGGGGTAGCATGACACTCGTTCCAGTCGTCAACCGGCAACTCCTTTTTACACCAGACGAGGTACGCCCAATACCTAATGGGCCTTGACCCATCCATCATACTGGAGCTGTAAGATCCAGAGTTCCATCGCCCTATACGCTACCCACCTGTATAGTATAGGTGCCGATCGACAAGGTAAACTGGAATAGTATCGAAGGAGCGTCGATAGAGATGCGCGCTATAGCACAGTTCTTATATAAGATGGTGGAGTAGCTGCACACCGCGAAGAGAGGACTAGCCTCAAAGTACTGGTATTAACTCCCTCATCTGCAAGACAGCGGATTGTATGTGACCTTGAGGCAGATGATCTATACATGGAGATACAAGTCTTGGCGGGGCAGATACAAGAATCGGGATGCGAGCGATTGCTTGACCTACGATCTAGTTAGCTTGTTGCTGATGATTGTCCTCCCTTCCGTCTTTGATAGATATTATACTGTCAGGTTTATACTAGAAAAACTTAAGCCTATGCGGCCTAGAGCCATAGTTGCTGATATGTCATATTGTGCTGTACGCATCCGGCTGGCAACAATTTGCCGTGCTGCCAATTGAAGATGACATAAGTGCGTCTCCCAGTTATTAGGACTTCCGAACTATTATGCACCATCTGGACATCCTAGGAGACTATCCTTGAGATGCATGGCTGATAATGCGCAGTAAGGAATGCGCTATCATATCCCGGGTCCCACAACCCGGAAGAAGATACCTGAACAATGGGCCAGCTGTTGCAGAAGCTTATTGTCAGATAATCCCAAAAGGACGAACTGGTTACCCATTCCGCAGTGTGGACGCAATTGGTGCAAATAGGGAGAATGGCGCGTAGTAGAGTGAATCAAGGAAAGTAAGCCCTATGAGGTCTCTTGCGCCACAAGTTCCCCCTCAGACAGGAATTATGAATACGACTAGACCTGTGACTGTATTAGAAAGCCTTCTAAGGAGGCCCCGAGGGGGGGTATCATACGATCTCCCGCATAGAGGGCTTTCATACCTTTGAGGGAGAAAGCACAGGGGGCTTTTGGTGTTCGGTTACCTAATAATAGTAGCCACTAATTGCCCCCAGAAACCGCAAAATGGTCACAGGGGTAGGGCATCGCAACAAGATTCTATCACAGGAATGAAATTGTGACCACATGACCAGACAAGAATGATTTCATTTTGAAGATAATAAGGGAGACTTTATGAGTGGGAGTCTATAGCCGGAGATACCTTTTCCTATAACGCTGTAAGGACGTGCACAGTTCTGGTCGTGATGAGTACATGATATCACTATTCGTTTGTGTACACACCACTACAATTTCGATAGGTGAGAACATACTCTATATACGCGAATGGGTGTATTGTAGTACGCGCAATGTATAGTCACAATCTCGATTATGTTCTTGTTAGTATTCTCATCTCACCATTTGTGTCTTCTGTATGATGCTCAAGCTGGCCGGAGATATACTTTTGTACAAGACTGTAATTTTTTGCTTCCGGCCATTTTACCTTTTGAATGCCAGATAACTGACATCCCTGGACATTTGCCGAGATCTTCACCAACCTATTTACCTCCTGGAACGAGAGCTCGCTATCTCTTCTATTTTATTGGCGTGTTCGAGCAATATTTCGCATTCGTGAACTCTGAACTTCGGGTCGTATAACATTCCTAAGTAGATAATTCTAGCACGCGATTAGCGAACCAATAGCTCTACTACGATAATCGAAGAGTAGTGAGCCATCTCTGCGATTCAAAAGGTAGCCTTCCTTGACGCCACCACTTGGCTGCGCAAGCATCATTTTGAGGTTGAAGGTATGCTTAATGTGCGTCATGCAGGACATTGGCTAACAGGACGCGGGGAATAGATTTCAGCACCTCAACCCAGTAACCATATGTATGATAACATTGTTTCCCGGTATGTACGCTTAATGTGCAAACACAACGAGCCAATAGTTTCAAAAGGCAGGTGAAGAGCCGGCCCCATCCCTACGAACTTAAACTCCCACACCCAACCGGGAAGTGGGCAGCGTAACAATGTGGCAGCCATGTGACATACTCCATAACGTATACCGCGAACTGTGAGGTGGCTGGTACAGTAGGCTCGTACTGTTTGTGATGCGAAAGATCTCCGACGGACAGATCTCGGTATGTAAACTGGAGTATAAGGTTTGCTCTAGAAGGCGTCTAAATGTTTCTAGAATTGTGAGATCTCGTCGCGTGGATAACGGCTAAGGGCGCGAAGGCAAAATGGTGGCTTCTAAGATGCTCACTGCAAACAGGACGAACAATGGTTAGCACAAGAACGACGATAAAAGCGAATTAGTCCGAAGGACGCACAGAATGACACTTACATGGTTTTAACTCTAATGTGGCAGATCACATGGAGTCTTCCCCGTGGCAATTGTGGGATGTTTGACGCCCACAAAGCAAGACTGATCCGGGGGGTTAAAAGCCTAGCTCCGCCTCGAGGGGTAACAGAACCGGTGCGAGTCGTTCGTAAGCTGACCGTGGCGTTTCAAATTTGAACTACCTCTAGTGGTCAACGTATCTTGATCTAGACGGCGCGTCCTCCCAGAGGCGAGATTTCATGACTCTGGTAGTAAGTGTCAAGGCACACCCGCGTGCTATGTGGAGACAATCTAGAACGGCGAAAGGTTAAATGTCATTCTAGAACGATTCTACCGCCATCGAGACACGTTTTAGCTCTGTAGATCGCCTGGGGAAAGAGGTTTGTTTGTCCACGCAAGAACTTCTTTGCGACAACAGTTCTCCAGTTAACGGGCATACCGATAGTTAGAGAACTACTAGCACGCCAGCACTTTTAAACATCCATAGTTAAGCCGAGAAGACGGCCGCTCCATAATAGTTAGTTCTTGTCATGGAGAGAGTGCGAAAAGGCCCGGCGATTAAACAGTTCAAACCTGAAGCTTCGTCATTGCATTCAAGCTAGGAGAGGTCATCCACAAGGGCGGGTAACTACGGTTGTCACCTCTGGTGCGCCGCTTGATTTTGAGTCAACAACCCGTGAAGAACTCGGGTGATTAGATCTGAATCGTGTGTTCGTGGGAAGCGTGTAGCTATCATGAGACCTCCTACTGAACAAAGCATTTTGGACACATTAGCAGAAGACATCGAAACGGAAATTCTGGGGTCCTTGGAAAGTCATGCTAGACCTATACCCCGGATTCTAGTGACGAGGCAAGAATTTCTGGGCACCTACTATCAGCCAGGTTGAGTATCTCTGTTAGTGATACTAAACAGGATCTAACACATTATCCGTATGACTCGACGGTAAGGCCTTTTCGTCCATATCAGATACGAGAGCTATGCCGGCTTGTGACAACATTTTGCTCGTGACTATTGAGGTCATAGCCCTATCTCGACTTGCGTCTATTGGCGCCCGAGCATTCGTTACCACATGTTAAGGACAGTAGGGAGTTCTAGGGCCTACAGGTCCGGTCGTGGCGTACCAAACACCAGCCTTCACTAGCTGAAAGAGCATCATGCTGAAGAACAATACGCCTAGTAGGAAACACGCGTTTGGTTCTCAGGGGTACTTAAAGGGTTGCAGGTTACGCTGCCCGCCCCCATTCCTTCTGGTCAATATACGTAGGCACGAGGCTATAAACCAATACGCCTTCTCGGTATCTCTTCAGGGGCTCTAATCGATAATTCGTGAGCTAAAAAGAATATCTCAGTCTTGGCACGACGCATTGTCTGTGGCTTAGCCTTGAATGCCTGAGTAAGAAGCTATCTTATTATGACTAAACCGTAATCAGAGAAAGGCGATGACGGACTGGGCTCGAAAGCATCACCCGCGTCGGGGGTATGCCTAGATAGGTAGAGAAAATAAGACAATGATGCACCTAGACAATTGAGGGCCCTACCCTTTCCGCTATTTCTTGTGTAACATGAAGGCAACGAAACTAAGTCTGCATCACTGTAGAGACGGTTTACAAGTGGAGTCTGTTTTGAACTTCCCTTTTCGCGATTGCTGACTGGTTCATTTTCTCTCATGCCAATCAATATGGAAGCTCGCTTCATGGTTCCTTTACGCGTTTTACTAATCATACACATAAAAGCTCGGACAACTTGAGCCGACCGGCAATAGGCACACTACACCCTTCATAATAGATTTCAAGAAAAGGGTTTCCCTAGGAGACCAAGCATCAACTTCTAATAAAACTGAAGGCCGTCTCTAGTGTTTGATAACTACAGACTACAGGTGTTAATACAGTCCGCAAGAAACACCTAAACAGGACTAAACTTTAGTGGACTGCTCCTTGCGACTACCGAGATGATGTGCAGCGCCCAAATTTGGTGCAAGGTGTCCCCCGTCTCTAGGATTCTCCTTGTAGCTACATAACACTACGTGACGAGGCAATCTCAATTGCATAGGGGTTCGACCCCGGCCGATAACCTGTAGATATACGCGGAGGGGTAAGCCACAGCCACAGGAGCACTATTAGAGCCCTATTGTCAGACGAGTAGCCTCTCATGCCCTTGGCAACCAGCCATGAGGGGTCTTATATAGGCTAAATGATCACACTTAACTGAGCACGATGACTATCGTCATGTTTATAGAGGCCAAAGATCAATAGCTTAGGATCAGCCCAGTGGTATTTTGAGAAAAAATATCCTATAGGACTTTGGTCAAATTGTAGCAATTGCGTTTTCTTTTAGCTCTGAAGGCCTTTCTGGTGTCGAAATCGGCGATTAAATTGACATTTCTCGATGAAACGGTTTATTGAAACTGGCGGTAACACAGATCTAGTATAGTAACGGTATATACATCTATATATACAAGTCACATTTGTTATTTCGATGGTAGTGGGTATAATACAGCAGTGATGCTAGCAGACACCCGGGCAATCCGCGGGGGTACTAAATACTTACATCGTGCAGTATAGAGGTATGCTAGTAAGAAACTAGCTTGGAGAAAAACAGCACATCATCGAATTACAAAGAGACAGCCAAAATATCCCGGCAGCCCATCCTCGACGCTAGACAAGGGAGAAGTGTTGGTCTGGGATCAACTACTGCGTGAGGTGCATGATAAGGGGTGATCCCTGGACTACCACTGCGAACAGACGCATACCGCAGTAACTTAGCGACAAACTACCCTCACATATTCTGTGCTAGCGGGAACTCGCTGATGAAGTTTCATACCCGGGAAACTTTCATTTTTACCGCCACATACATTTAACTTCCCGAACCACGTGCCCACGGATGGGGAGGATGGCAGCGAAGAAGCTTAGTATAGCTTGAATTTTGACGTAAGAAATTTGTAACTGCTATGACCACGGCCAACGTGACCTCTGACGGCATTCTTTCGAGTTATCAAAGACGTTCTTGGAGTATAGCGAACTAGGTCATCTATCGCGAACACGCTCGTACAGGAGATGGAAATATTACGTACTTTACTTGATATTGAACTTCCGAAGTCGTCATCTTGGGTGGCCTTGTTTCTTAGAGCATCCTTCAATTGGCAAGAATAGACGCGCAAGACTCCCAGTGCAAAATTATTAGGTCTTACGTAAACTCTCGGTTACCATCTATGGTGTTGATACGTTACTCTAGGCGATGGTAGTTGGCGCGTATTCTCGTCTGCAGCTTTTCGCACCAAGTCCCACTGTCCCGGCAGCCAGACTAGTTGAACTATAATATGTACATCGCCTACTTCTGCAGCAAATCGTCTAATGATACGACGGCTGCTTATCTCATTGGAATGTTCATGTACGTCTGTGCAGAACAGGATTAGACTGATAATATAGACGAATAGTTGTACTTCGTATACAGAAGCTGTGCCTCTTCCGTTTCCCCATCACAGCCTGATATTTAGCAACAACAAAACAAAACTCTTCCTGCCCCTGCACGCAATAGCGGTCCCGGCATATCCAGTCTAGTGCTCCGAGTGGATAGAGGGCGTGAAGTGCACTTGTTGAGCCCCCCGGGCGTTATACTCCATCCAGATAGTCCAGGCGTAGGCATCCCACAGTCCCCTAACAGCCCAACGCGTTCTGTGGGGCATATCTGCCTACCATATATCCTCGATTATGATGAGGAAGCCAGGGGGGGAGGCCTTGGAGCCGGCCCAAATCACTTTTTGCTCATTGTCTCATATAGGAGAGATCATCGATTATATTCTTACCGTATTCGACTAGCTTGTAAATGCTTGGGTGTCCCTCTGCCCAACCTTGGCTCCCCCCAAAAATTACTGTTCAATCACCTACCACAGTGCTACTGTCCCAAAGAGGTACCTCGGTGTGGTTGCGATGAGATTCGCGATGTTCGAAGGAGGCTGCCGCTCACCTTACCGTCCCACTATAGGACTTAGGAGGGCAGTGTCCCGCACTTACACTCACTAACTCACCCGTAGCTCTCTACTAGCAGTAATTTCCCGAAGACGGAGCAGGTTGGTGTTAGTAACTAGCCCACATCTTCATCGAATTCCGTAGATCAAATAGGAATTTGTTGAGCATGTTTTGATGTCGGTGGAAAACTTGCTGTCATGCTCCCGTTGCTTTTGGTATAGGAACCGGAGTATAGCCATGCCGCGGGCAAGTGTTGCAGGGCAATGCTAAAACGCCTTAGCCGGCAGATTCTCCTACCCCCTGGGTTCTGTAGATAGGACCACCCGGTAACATAATTACCCTATGGCTATGTAAAACTGATCGTAAATAAAGCCTACGTGTGCATGTCATCAAGTTAGTCGAGTTAGAGGATAGAAATTCACGCTGTTTGATTTCCAGTTTGGTTTACGGGGAATTCTTACCCCAGATCTGTCTTGACAAGAGCAAGCTGTCAATTAAAGATTGATTCAGTTGACGTGAGAATGACTCGATGGCATAATGTCTAGCGGAGGAACTATTGAGCAATGTGGTGTGATGTCTCTATTCTATTGATGACCGCGGCGGGTAGACTCTATTTGATCAAGATCTTTTTCAATTGCTGTGCACATACACAACTCGCGCCATGTAGATGCTATAATGCCGACTATATATAACTCCATCCTATGAGCCTCCTATCAAAAGGATGCATAAACGCCAAGTGTCCTCCGTGGTATAATGCCTCTGGGGGCCAGCATCTTCAACCATTTCCCTCTTTCGCCATACCTTCCGTAGAAAACGCCTAGCGATAGCGACCTGTTAGTCTCGCTCGCTCCTCTATACCGACCATCCGTGCCCCAGATAAGCCTCCAGCTGGGGATAACGCCGTGTAAAGTTTTCGTGCATGCCCCAGTTTCGTAAATCCCATACATATTCCGAGAACTCGGCAGTAGCGTAAACCGAGCCCGTGGAGAAATCAACCGTGAACGCCTCCGTGACAGCCACCGGCCAGTTTTTCAGCCGCAAATTTGTACAGTAAACGTGTCGAAACTCGGGTGTGTTATAATCAACCTGCCTCTCGATGACCGCGCTGCGGAGATGAGGCCATAAAATGAAGTCCATCCACTGGGGATGGGGTATTGCTTGCTGGTTGGGCTGGGGTGGGAAGATTTCCCGCAGCCCAACATATGCCTCTCTTGTGGGTTGCACCAGCCAAGCGATTAATGCCTTAAATAGAAGGAAGACACCAACGCGTTCTAATGGGAGCTCGAGGCCATTTATGTCGAATATAGATGTCATAATATCGACTAGTGGAAAATCAGGACCTGCCTGTGCCTGCGGGCCCTGCAGACCGAGAGAAGCAAGTAAATGCCCGTGGGCATGTAGAAGGGGCCGTATATTTGGACTGTGCGAGCCAGGGACAACCTCTCGTGGTGGCTGTCCCCCAGCAAGATCCGTTAAGCGTCGGCAATTAGCAATGTAGCCAGAGATGAGAGCGTCATCTTGGCAGCAGGCATTCGAGGTGAGTACCGGTACTCCCCAGTAGGATGGGCTCGAATGCCGTGCTAAATTCTCGCCGGGGACGCCTAGTAGTACACCGGCCCGGTGTACACGTTCCACGGTGGTTGGTGGTATGTTGGAGAGATGGGCACGATGCCGATCTGTGGTGGGCATCCAAACTCTAGATGGAACTGATTAGACTTCAGCTCTGCAGGTACGATCAACACATTTGGCGAGGAGAATTTACCTGACTTGACATCGTCAAATCCCATATCACTAGTGATAATTGATGCTGCCGGCGAGTTTATCGTTGGTGGCATGCTAGATCTCTCGAGAATAGCAGACGAGGTATTAGCCGGAAAGTAATTCCCGCCAAAGTCGTCTGGTGCCGCCGGAGACGAGGGGCTCGAGACTGTTGACGGCAAAGAACATGGTACTGAAGCAGGCCAGACGTTCGTGGTGTCGTGAACGTTGCTGTATGGTGGCAGGTCCGGCACTATGGGATATTCAGGTGTAGAATGCCCATATGGGGACGGCTGAGAGCTGGAACTATTATATGCTGCTAGATAATTAGTTCTGATACTCGAGCTTCACGGTCAAGCCGCGGCTTTCATATGGTGTCTAGAGGAGCTCACAATTTGGGTACTGCAGACCAGGTCCCGCATTACGGATTCCTAAGCTTTCTCGTAGGCGCCTGACTTCTTCTTCCAGGGCTCTGTTCTTCCCTAATAAATCTCGGACCGTCTGGTCCCGACTCTGTTGGCTTCGGAGCTCATCTATTTCTCGCTCAAGATTTTCTATATGTTCCTTGGTGCGCGCTCGAATGGCTCTTTGAGCCTCTCGATCATTGGCACGCTTCCGAGCAAGTTGCGAGGGTGTAAGAGTAGACACGCTCCTAGTGCCTAAATAGCACTGTTAATGACAAATCTCTCGTATACGATTATCATGTTAGGGCCTCTATAACGGATAAGACCTACCCTTACGTTTGCCAACCTTGGCCTTTTCCGTGGCAGGCTTAGTCATATTGACTGATGATTCTGAGTAGTTTGATACAGCCGGGGAGGAGTTTCGAGAGGAGGATGACGGGAGGGTGTTGGTGGTGAGATGATCCATATCCGCAGAGTTGGAGCACGAATTGTGCCTTGTTAGCAGTTTGAGGTGTGTCGGTGGTGCTTTCGTCGTATGCCTAGAGGATAGAAGTCCGCTGGCAGGCTGGAGTTGATCAATAATGAACGACCCAAGACGGCCAGGGCCCCATTGGCGTCATGGTAGATATATATGTATTGAGCATTGGATGGGGCAAAACGCAGCGGAGTGAATGACCCACACACAACACGACCCTCCCTGTTGGCAGTTCCTACAGCTGTACTGGAGTAGTAGGTAGACTAATGAGCCCCCTGTCGATTATTATCGACGATGGTGAAAATGGGAACCGGACCAACCCCTGTTGTCCTGGTCTCTTGGACTTTCCCCAGTGCTGCGTACATACAGCATACATACACTACACTACACCACACCCGGACGACATTACATACACAAGTGTCTACACCACTACATATAGTTGGTCACATACGCTGCGTAGGCTCTGTGACCTGTGACCCGTGTGACACCTGCTATTATAGTTTAGCTAGCTGAAGGACGGTCGATGACAGTTCAGCTATGGCTGAATGCGGTAATCCTCTCTTCCACTGGAAACCCGCGAGATCTCCGAGATGTGGCATGCCCCTTCCATGGGCGTAGGACTTCTGCAAGACATCTGCAAGACATCGGGAAGTGGTGGTATCAACGTCCATCCGAAGACTATCCTCAGTAAATGGGTGGCCCAATGGCAAGGATGAGTATAGTAAATAGACTTTACGCTACGAGCGCACTATATGTGGATGTACGTAAGTACAGTAGTAGACACATGGTAATCCATAAATTCTGTTTGATACGTCACACATACAGTATAGCCATAGTGTAACAAGGTTTGTTATGTCCTAGCAGCATCATATACCAAGCACCGCCATGGCCCATGGAGGAGATCGCTAGGCTATTGGCCTAAGAGACCTGCTACAGTCTATTTGGGTATGGAGTATTGAACCTGAATTCTAGGTCTTTAGCCAAGACTCCAAGAGTGGGTACAACAAGCGCAGACTACCTAATCAACTAAAAGAGATACCTGCCTAGTTGACGTGGATCAAGGCATCTTCCGAAAAATGGCTGCTAGGTATACCTACTGTACATTAGCGGCAGGGCTTTGTCTAAGCAGGGAGCTCATGGCTAGGAACCCTAGAGCCCTACCTTGGTATGTACTAATGCTGCTGCTCCGCACCATGAGTAGAATAAGAATACAGCACATTCGAATCCAAGTTTATATCATCCTCTTTTGGAAAGAACGCAATAAGCCTAGTTCGTCCATAGTCCATATAAGTTGGCCTATAGATGAATGTATTCCAGCTCTTATAAGAAGCCACGAGGCCTTTAAGCACGAGCCACAAGTCTTTGTGTATTTCGAGGACATATGACGAAGTCTTCACACTGGCCATCAGTGGGCCTCAGATGAACTACCGTGTTGTACGAAACAGTTACGCTGTCTAGTTGCCACGCGCAGTTTTCTATAAGTGTTGGAAATAACTGGGCAATAATAGCGTGGTAAAAATGGAACAGCGTTCTTTCTGGAATTATAGTGCTGCAACCAGCAAAACTCTGTTGTGTCTGCCACAACCCTGTTAGGGCTAAACGACCTCATCGTGCCTGAAGCTGGAGGCCTTGACCGGAGTAACGGAGACTTTACCGGTCAACTGATTGGACAAAAGGAACTGGCTGTGGCTCGCTGACAGGACCGATCTAGAGCCCGGACAGTGTCTGAAAACTGTGCCAACGAGATCAAGGCTATGGTTTGGACACGGTGTTGACAAAGTCGAATTACACGGGCGTAGAGCTGCAAACTACTCATTTGCAATTGAAAATAAGGTTATCACGTTGGGTGTTATTTTGATGTCGAGAAGTGAGGTGTTGCTAGTTGGCGAGTTCAGGATTCTCATCCTTCACTGCATCAACTAGCTCGTCTAAATTGCCAACTTTGGTTGGGCCAGCAAAACCAGGCGGGGGTAGAGCCCAGTCGGGGAGAGGGCTAACGTAGCTCCAACTACCCCCAGCGTCCTCATAACGCAAGCTATGCAAGAATAACGACAGTTCTTGATCTCCTGGGTCTGTATACAAAGGGGTATCGCAGATTTCGCAAAACTCGCCAGACATCTTCTCTGCCTTTTTCTTGTAATACTGATCTACCATTTCGTCATGATATGCAACGGCATCAGCTACATCCTCCTTCCCCATCCGGCCCAGTCTAGACATTATGTCTTCATCTGTATTCTCGAGTGCTTCAGGGTCATTACACCCCAAGTTTATGCCCCAGACTTTCTGGTTTGCATAAATTGGATCATTCTGGATTGGATGCCCCAGATGCTGTAGATGAACCCGAAGCTGATGAGTCCTGCCAGTGACAGGAAGGCAGCGGACAATCGAGTACCCTTCCTTCCGTATCCACGGCCGAGATTTCTCTTCGGCAGACTCTTGGGGTGAACTGGATGCTTCAGCGGAAGATGGCCGCACTCGCGGCTCAGACGGCGGATAGTAAGCCAGCTTCTTGAAGACGGTTCGGGCGGATTTTCCATCTGCCCGTATCCTATTCAACCCAAGTTTAGGGGATATCTGAAGAATAGGTTGATTGCAGACGATCTCCCCGTCGGGAAAATTGCCAATAACTCTGGCAATGTATTCTTTGCGAACAGATCGCTGTTTGATCTGCTCGCCAAGCGAGTCTGCCGATTTGGGATGTTTTGCAATAAACATAATGCCACTAGTCAACCTGTCTAATCTGTTGCAAGGGTAGGCGATCCACTCTGGGCCACGCTCAGACTTCATGATCTCTATGACCGAGTTGAAATTGTACCGGCCGGCAGGGTGGACAGGGATGCCTGAAGGCTTGTTGATCACAATCATATCATCGTCCTCGTGAAGAATACCTATAGGCGCCGCTGACACTGGCGGCTCGTGCCGGTGGATGGTATGGGACACCAAATTGCCGTTCTTGAGAATGTGATTAGGAGGCACGATTTTCCCGTCTACACATACCTGGCCCATCTCGATCGCATGCTTGTAGTAGGCGAGCGGGCGGTCTCTAAACTCGCTCTCGAAGACATCCAGCACCTCTCTGCCCCTCCACCGCTGCTTGCACCAAGTCTTGTAGGTATAATCGTAGGGCACCACGCGTCGCAACCCGTTCTCGAGATAATAAGGCGCAGGCCAATCCGGATTTAGCTCTTTTCCCGAGGCTAGGGTCTCTCCCTCTGAGCTCTCAGCAGACCCCGAATTCCCTAGAGACAGCGACTCGATTTCGGGTATCGCAATGGTCGCAGACGCAGCAGAGGTCGTCGACGAGATCATCTCGGTAGTTCGACTCATGATGAGTTGCACGAGCAGCCTTTTTGCCCGATGGGCAAGGGCCAGAATCGAAGTCAAGTACGTCAATTTAGCTTGTAGACGAATCTAGATCATTGTGCGGTTATGCCATGTGGTATTAGAATAATTGTGGGAAATGCGACCAGATGATAGATGATGTTGCTGTTGTTGTAACAATGCGCCTCGAATTGGCAGCCAGCGAGCCAATCATGGAAAATTTGGCGGTTGAGCGCGGCAGAATTTGACCCCTCGCTGACAGCAGTAGATAACCGACAGCCAGCCCAGACCTGCCCTGTGCTACAGGGACCGTACAGGCACTTAAGGTACCACCGATCCGGCACTGATCCCCTGTCCAACCCCAGCATGCACAGACTAATAGGTACGTACTTACTTACCTAAAGTTGGTACCTAGAAACACACGACGTACCCGCAGCCTAGACCTCGGCTTCGATCCCCAGCTTCATTTAACTCCTTCATTAGACTATCTACTTTCAATCTCCATCCGTCATTTATTCATATTCATTGCATTAGACTCTCGTCCCCCTCAGTAATGAATATCTCACATCCTTAAATAATCATAGAAATGGCATCATCAAAGCATTTAAAAAGTAGAACGCGACAAGATTACCCGTTTATGCTGGAATATAGGACGCGATGGTATGAGTGCCCTCAACGACGCGCTTCTCTGCAGCAAACACAGACTTATCCTTCTCGGATTTATTAGGAGTGACAATGATATGTACGACCACATGAACAACTCAGTCTACAATTTTCTGTAAGTAGATAATACTCTCGTTTACTACTAGCTGAGACTCCCCTACATCAATCGTATCATTAACGGGCTGGTCACATAGCTTCGACTCGGTCATTAATTCCTATCTCATGGATCACTGTGGGCTACATCCGCCTACTTCAGCTCAGCATCCCCTGATGGCGCACACCCATTGCGACTACTTTTCCGCCATCTCGTACCCCAAGGTGGCTGAGCTGTGCTTACGTGTCAACAAGCTCAGTAAATCTAGCGTAGTCTACGAAGTGGCACTGTTCGAGAAACATGTGGAGCAGGTCAAGGCTGTTGGTGAATTTGTCCATGTCTTTGTCGATCGTGCTACTCAACGCCCGAATGCAAATGGAATGAACGATCAGCTTCGGCAAGGCCTGGCGAAACTGCTCGTGGCAGAGGCTCCTAGCAAATTATAATTATCACCATCCCATCCCATCCCATCCCCAAGGCTCTTCGCGGCCGCCTAAATAGCCAGCCCATCTAAGAGGCCTGACGCTCAACACGCCTACTGGTATTGTAGCTTCTGCTTTGTCCCGTCCTGGTCTCCGCTCGTCAACATCTTCTCCAGGAGTTCTAGGTCTCCTAGTGCCAGCTCCGGTGCCTGTTCGGGATTCGGCTCCCCGGAGACCAACGCTTCAGCCCAAGCCTGAACTTCTTCCTTGACCCCAGTGCCTTTCTCGAAAGTCTTCTCCTCGGCTTTCGCGTCTGCTCCAACGCCGCGTACCGTAACGACCGTATCAGGACCAGCCTCAACGTAGCCATGCTCACAAGCAACATGGAAGTCAAATGCTTTCATTGTTGTCCCCGCGCAATGAATATACGAACCCACGACACCGGACTGAGTTTGTATAATCGCGTTGATCGTGTCCTTTGGGGGCAAGTGACTTGTGACTAACGATGTCATCGCGATCACGCTAACCACAGGATCTTCTGTACCTAATAGCTTCCTGAGCGCCGCAGTATAATGAACACCTCCGTCGAGAAGAAAGCCGCCCTGGTACTCAGGTACGGTGCGCCACGGGGTATTATAATACTTGTTGCTCGTCTGCATCATAGAACATAACTTCACAACAAAGCCAGTCACCCGACCCAACTTCTTGATTTCGTCCACAGCGTAAGGCCAGCCTTTCTGGAAACGGAAGTTTTCGGCAATGGCCAGAGTTGCTTTTGTCTCTTTCGAGATCTTTTTGTAATATTCAATGAGTTTGACAGCTGTGTCAATATCCTTAGCAATCGGCTTTTCAGCTAAGACATGCTTTCCAGCAGCTAGGGCTTTCTCGATATAGCTCGGCTGATCCACAATAGGGAGGGCCAGGATAAGCCCGGAAATGTCTGTACGTTTCAAGAGATCATCGTACGACTTGCCTGGGCCGGATTCAGTCGAGTAGACATCGACAGCAGCGCCACCATCTCCCAGGATCTTGGCGGTTTCTTCCGCCGATTTTAACGAGCGCGACCAGACAGCTTTGGCAGTAACCAGGGGACAGGCGAGTACGGCAGGCTGGATTCCCATCATTAGCCCGCGGATCTTGACAGACAACCATACCCTTTATTCTTTGGAATATTGAGAGTCATCCTGTATAGCCAGGAAGGCAATTCATTACAGGGGTAAAAAACTTACTAAGTGCTGCTCCTTCATGAAAATGCCTCCACCAACGAGGGCAATTCTCAACGGTGCCGTCATTTTGAATCAATCTTAAAGGAATGGAGAAAACACTATCATAACACGCGACGCGACGCGAGGAAGGAATTCTCTATCTAGCAGCTCTCGCGAGAGTCCAGACTATGTTAGAGAAGACGACAGACGAACAATTGAAACAGCGGTAATGGAGAGAAATGTGAAGACTCAAGAGGTCTCCGTCTCTTTTATAGACGGCGTGGAGGAATCTTATTGTAATAGATTGACATCGCTCTCTCTTTCTCCGCTTGATGAGGAGCCAATGGATAACCCGTCCCGTCCGGAGCGGAGCCGCCCAATTTGGCAACTTTAACAGTCCTTATTCTCAATTGGATAAAAGATGGTCTTCATCACGACGTCACGTCCCGTGTTTCACGTGCTACCGATTTCAACGACCCAATCAGGGCATTGTTCTGCTCCGGCGCCGCTTCGCTCTCGAGTACACAAAGACGATATGTCTCGGAGCACTGTACTCCGACTCAACACCCGGCCTCTCGGTTCAATGACGCTCAATCCAAATAAGGCGTTTTCATCTGAGTAGTGCTAGATCTAGTCTTTTTGCATAGAGTCACTCGATAGCATCGGTTGGCACTACGAGGCGCCATAGGTTTCCACCACAATCATCGACCCCAAACCCCAACCGCCATGCCAAGATAACACAAAAGTCCTCGTCGGTTAGCCAAGTGTTAAATGCGGCCTCCGCCGAAGCTGATACGCCTCACACGAAGTCCTCAAATTTTATAGGATAAGAAAATGTGGAATCGTCGTATAGTCGATTATGAAGGAATGGCCGCCGGTTTTATCAGCAGCCTTAATGCTAACCGCGTATACTGTCTGTTCGGATGCGAAAGGCGAAGTGCACTACACGAGCTATGAAGATGCTAGCCTAACGCTCTAAACCCACAGTAATGAAATTGCGAATATTTTAAATTGCAAGGAATGATACCATATCAACACTGCGTTGCAACTCTTCACGGCTTCCCCTCCCACACCTGAGATAAGAATCTCTCCATCGGGGTAAACTCATACTCGGGGAAGAGCTGGTTCATCTCATCCGACGAACCCCATGCACCCTTGGAGCTGCTAAGAAGCGTCCCGATGCACACCATTTTGAGAAGAGCCTGTGCTTGATCATCGGGAACTGCTGAGTGAACCGCTTCCAGGCTCCACGAAGAGTTTAGCTCTCCAGCCTCAAGATCTTCCATCTTCACTTTTTCGACGGTGAATGGACGCCCTAACTACCATATAAGTATTCCATGAGCTCTTTTCTATTGAAAGATGGCTCTTCATACCTCGTACTGTTTTGCCGATTTCCAGAATCTGCGAGATGGAAACCCTATTGCCACAGATGCCTCCTGCGATCGGCCATTTACCCCTGTGGTCAACAGCTTGGGCAATAATTGCGGCAGCATCCGCCACAGTGGTCAGTGTCATAATCGCATCTTCGTGGCCTTCTACGGCGAGCGCGCGTCTGTTCTGGAAATCGAAAACAGTTTGGAGAGGGTCCACATGCTTCGATGTCTTGTGTGGGAAGGCTAAGTAATCGAGAAACAGACCAGGTTGGAACAGCGTGTACTCGATAACCTGGTTAAAGATGAGATTTCGTTATCGCTGTCCAGAGCATATGTATAGTTAAGGGAAAGATCTCACGGTCTCTCTATCGTTCACTTCCCTCAAGTACTCCCGAACTTTTTGCTTGCCTTGCCACCAGGCCATGTTATCTAGTCCTCGACTATGGATAGGGTCAGTTGATACTTAAATGCACGATTAGATAGGGGATAACTAGTCTCACCTTCCATATTCGCTCGGTGCGAAGCGTTTCACACCAGCACTGATTGACGCATCGATCAGATTCTTCTGTGCCGTCTGATCTGGATCCGAGAGCAGCTGGACGAAAGACAAGACGGTATGTATTCCTCGGAGGGCTTCAGTCAAAGCTCCCTTGTCGTGATAATCCACGGTTTGCCACTTCACCTCGGGCGCAATAGCGTGGGTTGGCGCCGGCTATAATCGCATATTATCAACTCCAGGCCCCTATTGGTCAAGCAATTGATGTGGTACTCACACCCCTAGTGAAGATCGTGATGTCGTGTTTCTTTGACGCCACAAGAGCATCAACCACCTCTCGCGCAACCTCTATAGGAAATCCAGTTACGATAACTCAGACAGGAATAAGGCAATTAAGCTTCACTTACGGCCAGAACCTCCAGCCACAGCTACCTTAACCATTTTGGGATTCTATTGAGCACTTTCACCTAAAGAGCTCGCGCGCCAGCGGTCGGTTGCGAATTTGGTGAATATGGCAATTGTGTAGAGTAGTATACGTCACTATCGAATATTATCGAAGAATTCTATGTGCGCCATACCACGATTTTAGGCCTGATATACTATCGCATTCGACCGCCGCGGCGAAAATCAACCCCTATATTTGTCGGTCAGAGTGTCCGTGCGCCACCCGACCGCCGCGGCGGAAGCTTTGGGGCGAATTGGAATCCGCAACGTAACAGTGAAAACTACGACGGTATCTATCCGAGGAGTTTCAAATATTTATTCTGAGGTCATTCTCGGTTTTGACGCGCCTCCATATCATTGTTGCTACCCTCCCGAGGCACTTTGGATCCAATCATGACGTTGCTACAAGCATCGAACCCCGGTCCCTACCAACCAGATTTGACAACCTGAACCATACTTTTGGATATTGGCCAGATCCTACCGACAAAATAAAAGGCATAACTATCTATTTTTACTCGCTGATTCATGATTATACGTGTTCTCGACCTAAAATTATCTTGTTTCATTCTCCACCGTCTATTACCCAGGTCTTCATACGATACGCACATCGTTCCTCCGTTGGTTTGACGTGCGTCATTGTCGGGCATAGATAAGTAATGACCGGGGTCCGGTATAGAGAACAGCCCTATCATAACAATTCCTGCTTATTTCATCTCCCCAACACAAGTTAAAGAACTTCCTAATACAGATTGAATCTCGAAGAAAGTAGGAATCCTTCCATATCAATTAGGCTGCGATTCTGAAATGCACCATCGATTTATGACGTTGCGATGTACGCGTTCCGACATTTGGCGTTCCCGTCATGTTCGGAGTAACCAGAGGGGCTAGTTTCCTATAAAGGCAATTATCCGAATCTATCCAAGCGGCCCGTAATGGGACTAACACATGTGTCAAATGTCCAAACATGAGAGAAAATAGTCCACCGCTATAGAAAGACAATTGCCTTAATAGTTATGTTGGTACGAATTAGGCCAATGGGTGAAGCGTATATCAGTTATCAATTGTGAGCCACCCTACTTTATGTTGAACATCTTCCCAACAATTCTCCAACATAGGGCTGGCGGGGTTCGACGATAACGGGCGGGGGGCACGGGGTGAGATCGTGAAGTCCGAATGCTGTTGCCTGACGGCGCACGCGGACTATCACCTTCGCCTTACGTGTCGTAAGATTCACCGTCTTTAAAAAGGGACAGTGAAGCGCCAAAACACGAAGGCCATTCCAATTGAACAACAATCATTCGCAACTCTGCTTTACCCAACGCGTTCAATAATAAATAATAATAAAATAATAAAGCACCGATCTCACCAATGGCAAGCACACCGACCTTCCATATCAGGGGCATCGGCGAGATGTCTGAAGACGGCGCGTTCATCCTCAGTGCATTCGACGCCTCGCTGCCCCAGCTCGCCAGCATCGGGAGCGGCGGGCAGTGGGGTTCGCAGCCGTTCTCGGAGCGGCCCAACATCCAAGGCCGACTCAACTACGAGAAGGCGAAGCAGTACCAATCCACCGGCGAAGGCGAGCCGATCCGGATCTTCATCATCGAGACTGAGATTCCGTCGTCGGCAGTGGCCGAGCTGCCGGACTCGGTGCGCATCCGGACAGGGGACGGCGGAGAGAAGTTCCTCGCCGTTGGGTCCATGACGGTTTCGGAGGGGAAATACCCCGAGTACTTAGTCCCGCACTTCGACAAGGAGGTGATTAAGAAGGAGCTCGATGGTACGAGCGAGTATGTCTACCTCGAGGCCCTTATTACGGACTTCCGGACGGGGCCGTGGCGTAAGGGCGCTGGGGCAGCGCTGATAGAGCGTGCGCGGGAGTACTGCCGGGAGAAGGGGAAGAGGATTATGTATTGTGATTCGTATGCTGGGAACGACCGGAAGCTTGTCAAGTGAGTATTCATGTGCGGATTAGGTGTGGGTTAGTGCGGTTGCTGACTTGATTTTAGATACTATGAAAGCCAGGGCTTCACTGTTATCAGTGACTTTTTGAGCACGAAGCCGGATGGATCTACATGGCCTGGGACGTTCTTCCGTATGGATGTTCCTGCATAATAGAGGTTCTTCGGACTCAATGTCCTGAAGTTCTCTTCATGGGGGTTAGCGCTACACTGAACGAGGGGCCGGACCTAATGCATGGATAACGATAATATTATTGAATTATGAATTGAGGAAAATTAAAGATAAACTCGTTACAGGTAGCTAAGCCGTTCCTTGTCAAGGTGCGAACAACGGAGAAACGGAACATTATACCTATAGCCAACAAACACATGGGACGTGACAGGGCACCATCGCCAACAAATCTCTTCAGTTCCTGCCTTTGCGAGGCCATGGAGTAGATAATAGGGCTAGTATACATGGCAGTCCAGAGCGTTCCGACCTCTAAAGCGGCGGCAACATGAGACAGATGCGAAAATATCATAATTCAGGTCTATACGACACCCACCTATCTACATGCGCCCATCGTCCTACACTGCCTATATTACGGGCCATCGGTTCGACCTCTATGCATGATTATGGAGTAGTATGTGGAGTTTAACGCCCTTTGTTCAG
This sequence comes from Nemania sp. FL0031, assembly GCA_022432375.1. Lineage (NCBI taxonomy): Eukaryota > Fungi > Ascomycota > Sordariomycetes > Xylariales > Xylariaceae > Nemania > Nemania sp. FL0031. The sequence continues at coordinate 230,986 of JAJKKK010000070.1, read as the reverse complement.
CTGAGCTAATATCGCTCACCGACCATGCCATAGGGCTGTGTCTCTTATTCTATCTCCACGCAAAAGTTCACGTCTAAGAATTTCAATTGGGTCGATTGGGGACCAGATGCAAGTTCACCGCAATTCCAAGTGCACTAGTGATAACCGCCCATGCGGATGCCATCCTTATATTTGGAGACAACTTATTCTTGGTAGCCAATGATATAACCCCCATCCAACACTTAGTGCAATGAATGAATGTGCTTTAGTCGCTACCAGAGGGGGCATCGACCCTAAGTTGGCCAATCATCATGACTAAGTTACTTAACCTGGTAGTTTCTAACGTGGAAGTCAGCCCCGAGATATTCTAGCGTTGTATAATCTATCATTTTCGTATCCCTTTCCAGATCTATAACCAGGGCTTAGATTCATGCAGTGCCCATAACTACTATCTAAAGATACCTTCACAGGACCCAAGAAAACAATTCAAGTCAGGGAGAAGATCCGAGCGACAGCCCCTTTTTATTGTAAACTCCATGAAGAATCATGTCGACAAACACACTCATCCATAATCCTAACACTGGACAAGCCCATCCCAATGAGATCTACCATTTCCCAGCACCTATCTATAGGCCTCCACGCTTTCCTCCCCCTAACTGTTCTCTAACTGTCATCTCAAATTCGAGTGTCAACTTCGTGTAGCTCATCTCTCGTAGATAAAGGTTGATCAGCGTAAGCGTCACGGCCTACTCTCATAAGATTAGAAAATTGGTCGTACGTGATCATGTTTGAGTAATTACGGACCAACAAGTGGCGTTGCTGCGACCAAAGAAACCATGAATGCCATTGCGGCGATGATATTAAGTTGGAAACGCATAGTTGTGTATATATCGGAAGTAGGTACGGGCAGGAAGTGATCAATGCGTTCAACCTATTTGTGGCTTCGGTGATTCTTATAATTATAAAGTCAACTCAGGTTTGCTATAGGACCGTGACTAGCCACGGTATTTATAACGACAAGTACTTCAGCCAAAGTTCCCCCCAGACCCCAGCCCTCCCAGACCCCAACCCTCCCAGGCACCAATCGACCCTACCTTCCTCTTCAGTATAAACATGCATGTCATGTTCTAGAACCTAGAGACAAATTAGTCCTCAGTTGGTAGATGGCATTATTGGTCTCCTGTGACGCACTCTCGGTTAAGTAACTGCCAAGAGCAATAGGACGACGCTGCTTTAACCAAGTTCATGTCATCCACCAATCCCAATGACTTTCTACTCGCCTTAACCGCGTAAATATACATATGGAATGCTTATCTACTCGAACAACCACTGCGGCTGAGTTAAAGCTGCATATGGCGAACATAGTCCTCATTCCGGTATTATCTGAGATTTTCTTGGTTTTATCCCTCAGTTATACGAACTGTTTCTTTCTTCACTCGTATTCCTTCTCCTGCACCGAACCCCTTTTTTATCATATACTCGACGTATATAGAATCGTTTTCTCATGGACTTAAATAAACCCAAATACTCCATCATTCGACAAGATGCATATAGCAAAGATCTCGACTCTGATTCCGAGTTGGTAGGATTTATAGAGCCCAAAGCATCTCACCAAGGAGGCCGACACTACCGGTGGCTGGTTCTACTAAACCTTTTTGCCTTATTGGTCTCGTTATGTCTCTTCACAATAGCTAGTTTGCGATATAGACAAGCCCTAGATCTCGAAGCAACAGTAGAACCACGGCATACTGGAGAATACGGTATGCGGCGAATGGCCACAAGGCAATTAAATTCCTGCTAATTATTGCTTAAATAGCCCCTGCTGTCGAGTCTGTCGGCAAGCAACACTCTTGGCAGTATTTCGGTGAATTCGGCCAACCATCGCCATGGCGTGGCCAGCCTAATGAGGAAGTAGACGAAGCATGGAGCAAGGTTGCCAGAAGTTCGTCTCATAGCTAATCGCAAACCGCTAGACTAACTGTGAGCCTCAGAGGGTGCGATTTCGGTGACCAAAGAAGAGCTAGAACGACTTGGAAAGTTACATAATAGCAGCGTAATTCTTCCTGTTGAGTCTGGAGGGGGATACATGGCCGTGAGTAGTACTAGAGATCGCTTGTTCTTTATTTTTGTTTTCTCAAGGTTTACCACTACGAACCTCGCTTGGGAGCCATTTACAAGTCTATTGGATGCACCTAGTTTCTAACCCCAATTTATACAGTCTATGGAAGCCTCACATCAAATGCATTGCCTTGTATGCGTTCCGATGACGGCCCCAGCCGAGCCCGAGTTCTTCTAAACATTATTTAAATTCTAGGACATGCTTCGGAAGTTCTCATACCGAGAGTACTACGCAGATAAATCACCCGTTTTCTCCGATGTGTTTAAATTGCGCACGCATCTAGGTATGATATGTTATATCATATCACTGATACGAAGCTCGGCACCTCCCACTGACTACAAAGACTTAGACCATTGCATTGAGATGCTTCGGCAGGTTATAATGTGTTCGGCCGACCTACATATCATCACCTACGACTGGGTCGATCATGTTGACTACCCGTGGCCCGACTTTAGCATCAATCGCCAATGCCGGAACTGGGATGATGTGATGGCCTGGGTTCATCAGCGAAGGGTCATGACCAGCGCTCCCGACGGGATACTAACCCGACCAGATGGCGTTGCCACTAGACCAGTTGAGCCAGTGGAGTATATCCATTTAGATTCTTAAATTTTAAGAATTCCCCGAGCTCCTTAGTCAGATACGTCTAGCGCACACTAGCGTACGGTACCTGCATGCGGCATTATACTAGGGAAATTTTCAGTTCATCAACCAATTAACTCTAAGTGCTTAACACTGCCGAGCAACCCGGGAACAACTACCGATGAATCTCGGTACAGCCGGATGGTGTTTCTTCAGGGGTGGATCAAGTTATTGTACTAGGGATCCTGTTCAAGAGTGATAATCTGAAAACGTGTTTTAGTTTGACGTATCGTGAACTAGACCATCCGCATCCACCATGAGCGACTAGGCACTCGGCTCATAATCAGAGCAGTTTACCACAACCAGATGTCATCGTTGTCTTTCTGGAGGTTTCCCATCCTCTGAACCTGATCTTTCTTCCAGAGCCATATATCATCGTTGTCCTTCTGAAGCTCACCCTTCTTCTCCAAGTCGGATTTCTTCCATAACCAGATGTCATCATTATCCTTCTCGAGCTTGCCCTTCTTCCACAGCCAGACCTCATCATTATCTTTCTCATGCTCGGCCTTCTTCCATAGCCAAATATCATCGTTGTCCTTCTCTAGTTGACCCTTCTTCCACAACCAGATATCGTCATTGTCCTTCTCAAGCTCTCCTTTCTTCTCGAGATCGGCTTTTTTCCATAGCCAGATGTCATCGTTGTCCTTCTCTAGCTGGCCTTTCTTCCATAGCCAGATATCATCATTGTCTTTCTGTAGGTCTGAGCGCTCTAAAACTCCTTAGTGATGAGAAACGAAAATAATATTTTCTGGGCTCAACTTACTCTCCCCTCCCACCGGAAGGGCAGTCGCACAGGCAAGTACCAAAGGAGCAACGAGAGCAAACTGTTTGAAATGCATGTTGGCGATCAACCGAGTTTATTCTTGACACAAGTTATAAAAGGTCTTAGGCCCCAGGCTTCTGTTCACGCAGACGAGAGGGATGAGAGGGACTAAAGGAGTCATAATCAGGAATACAGTCCCCTTTAATCATATATCCCTCTTGACCCCGCCTTCAGAAACGAAGGATCCGAGGAACATGTGGGTTCACATCTCACATCATAGATCATTCAGCTTGCCACATGAGACATATAGTGTAAGCATCGTCATTGATCCTGATATTCCCCGCACCCAGTATCCAATACGATGTTGATGGAGCATTGTCATTGTCGGTGTAGAAGTTTTATACGTTATCTGTGGGTAGTCATTGCACGATCATTCGTTTTTTTAGGAAGGTGAAGATTTTAGCGCTGACCGAACATCCAATAATTACCTCTCGCCTGTTTATTCTTACATCTTGAAGCCGATGGAGATCTGATATCATGCGACATGGATTAAGTATCTCCATAGCATGCTCTTAACCCCTCATCTTCGTCTTCCGCGGAGCCGTTCGGAACATCTTCTTATTACGTAGTAAACCCCCAGTGTTCTCGCTCTTCCGATTTCTTTATCCTGCCAGGAATAACCCAAACGTGTTTCTTGTGCTGGGTTCACGATTGAGAATATGAGTATCATTCAGAAGGAAGAAAGGCCGGTGTACTCGCCCATTCCAGACGATCAGTCCGCCACGGAGTCGGACGATCTCTTGTATGAAGACTTTAAATCATCTCGGGCTAAGAAATCTCGCTGGTCACGATGGTTCATTTTGGGAGGTGTTGTGGTCTTTATGGCATATTCTGCAGTTCTTGTCACAATTCCTTACTTGTGGCTTAAGAATGAAAGGCTTCATGGCGCTAATGTTATTGACAGTGAGAACCCCCTTCTCTCTATCCATCGTCCGCATTTTCAATAGTAACTCCATCATAGCCCCCATAAGAAAGCACATTAAGTATGAGCCCACATACTTCGGCCACACAGAAACCTCTAAAGACTATAAGCTCGTCGGAAAGCCAAGTAAAGAGCTAGATGCGAACTGGAGTTCTATTATGCAGTACTTCTACGCCGAAGTTCCAAAGGAGTACATCCAATCCCTAGGTCGAGAAAGAGATAGTATTCGCCTACCTAACGGTAACTACTTGGCCAATTACGCTTTTATTCACCAATTACACTGTCTAGTAGGCTCATCGCCCTGGCCTTCCAACCTCTCATGATCTGACCTGTCTAATAGAAACGGCTTCACCAATCATACTTTCCAGAAGTATACTGGCCTGACATGACAGAAGAGGAAAAGGAACTGCAGCTTGAACACAGCCGTAAGTGCACATCCTATATCAACTAGATCCTGTGCCCATGTCAATATATTAATCCTATTCTAGTCCATTGTCTGCAAATGCTTGTCGAAGTCGTCATGTGTAAGGCTGACGAGACACCTCTCACCATGATCTGGTTTGATGAGAGTATCTTGCCTGGTGGTAATAGGACAATTGCCCACGAGTGTAAGAATTGGGACACGCTTATTGAGGGGATGGAGCAGGTGAAGGTAGACCCCTTTACTCCCGGGCTTTTAGTTCATCCCAAGTACGGCCCTGTCGTGCCCGACGGCAGAAACACCACATTGGATAACAGGATAGGCTACGTCAAGAATGCCACACCTTTGGACCGAACGAAGTGGCCTTGAGGTATACGAAATCGGTTAGTTAATCTTACGAGCCGTAGGGGGCTTGGCCCATGCCAATTAAAAAAGTTACATATGCGAATCTGTAAATCCGAAGTAACGATCTTTTAACAGCATATGATAATAGTTACAATAATACGTGAACTGTCAGGACCCCGTACCTGAGGTGTGTGAAAGAGTCTTGTTGTTGCGCGAAGCCTTCCTAACTATCCTAGGTGCCAACCACGGCCTATATACAGGAATGACTTCTTTGTCTATACAAGCGTCTATACGAGTCTATACAGTCTCCCGATGATCTGCATGAACGCCTGGCAGTCGATGACATGAACGGCTGAGAGGTTCAGGCTATAGTATTATTCTCAAAAACCTCCCTTACGTTCTTTCTCCATCTCACCCGCAACTGTCCAGGGTTCATATGTATATCCCTGGGGGAGGTTCGTATTCTTGAATGGAGCTCCCTCGAGGATATGTCGCCGAGCCTGCTCATAGTTATCAATGGCATACTGAACCGGGTCATGGCTCCAGATCCACTCTGGCATGTCCATCGTCTCTCGTAGAGCCTCGGGCTTCTCTTTAGCAAGCTTGAGGTCCATATTATGCAAGAACGAACGGTTCGTGACCCCAAGCTTCTGGATCGTTGAAACACGCTCGAAACGTAGTGTATTGTGCACTTTCGTGGCGATCGCTTCGTTCCCTTTTCCAGCAATCCGCAAGCAAGTTGCCAGCGATAACGCATCTTCACAAGCTTGCGTTGCGCCATTTCCGGATGTAGGTAGGAATGAGTCTTTACTCATCAAGAGTCAGTATATTCAATTGTTAAAAATATGTTGGGCTTTGGCGGCTCCAGAGGCAACTGAGAGAAATTGCACGAATAAAAGTTTCCCCAAAGTCTAAGGCAATATTGAAAAACGGATATTTAGAAGACTTAAGTTAGGAAAGGAGCAGCCGGTGTCGTCAGAGACACGACGCATCACTTACGCGCACTGTCACCGAGCTGGACAACACGTCCGCCGTCAGACGCCCACTTCGGCTGAGGATCTCGCCAACGAAGAGTCCAATCAACTGCGCTATTATTTGGGATCAAACGCAGTATTTCAACGAGATCGGGATCTAATTCTGAGTATTTTCCCACAACAGTGTCAGTGGAGATAACCGAGTTCCAAGATTCTTTTGCATCCTTCTCGTTATATTTCGAGTCCTGCTCCCAAGTTAGCAGCCTAAGATGTAAGAGCCAGACCAAAGGTTCAAGTTTACCTTATAGGTTAGGCCGTAACTAAAGAAGCGCTTTGAAAGAATAACGACCGCATGAGTGTCAGGAGGGCTGGGGCCATGTTATCAATCAGTTATTATCTCGAGCCCAGGTTGTTTTACTCACCAAACGTAAATTCTGAACTCTGGTCGCTCACTGGTGAAGAATTTGTCAAATACCTTTGGGCTCAGGTCCTTCTCGATAATCTCCAGAGGCAATAGGCCTCGAAAGATCGAGTAACCACTGCTTGTTGCTTTGTGGAAGTGCCCGGACACATAGGCATGACTTTTGGTACCGACACCATCTGCCGCCACCACGATGTCTGCTTCCGCATGAGTCACCCCATTCTGCGTCTCGATAACCACAAGAGCCTTTTCGTCCGTTTCATTATAGGATGTGACAACCGATCCGTATTCAATTTCGATGCCTAGTCTTTGACACTGGCTAGTAAGCATGGCGGCAATCTCTGGCCGTGTCTGAATCCAGGGTACATAGACATCTTTCGCCGGATTGATTGCACCAGGTGCATTCCACTTCAACATTCAAAGTAAGTAGTTATTCTTCGAGTAGTACCTAGATATATCTAGAAAGGTCTTATAATAATACAAATGAAGAAGGGAAATTCAGTTTCAGTATTGTTACTTACAGGGCCGTCTCCATAATGGATGATCTTGGATCCGTCCTTATGCCATACGCTAAATTCAGCATCACATGATTCCTTTTCGAATTGAGATTTCATGTGTGGGAAATAGCGAAGTGTCGTCCATGCTGGTGCCACAATCCCGAAGGCGTCACCTACATTAATACTTGTGGTCAGCGGTCTTCTGTAAGCTAGTCTTCATAAGACTCACCCAATGTGTCAAGTTTCGTGTTCTTTTCAAAGACTTTGACATCATGTCCTTGGCGCCATGCTTCTAGGGCGAACATCAAGCCTCCGACGCCGCCGCCTGCGACGATTATAGAGATTCCGGTCGGAGAAAGACGTTCAACGCCATCCACGACAGCCGAAGGCGATTGAATTTGTACGGTACTCATGATGAATTCTTTTCAATTGAGATTTGAGCGTCTTTAAATGATAAAAGCTACGGGTTTCTGCTGCTCCATCTTCTCCCAGAGCAGTCGTACTACCTGTAGTTTTTATACATGTAGATATCGGCTTCATTAGATAGAAAGCACGGAGTTAGAACCAACCCGCCGGTCCGACGTATCATTGAAGAGACCGAAGTATCAAATCACTTTCTTCCATGTTCGCTCATATTTCGTAGTATTGACATACACAGAGCCGACGAACTTGCCGTGCTGATGCTGCATACCTGCAGGGGCCAAAATGCGTGGTAGATGTATGACTAAGAGTTCAAAAACCAGGGGCATGCCAAGCCAGTCGGGAACCAAAGGCACACATGAAATTTTCGGTATACTGGCAAGCCCCCAGCTCCGACCGTAAATCTCCATATATTTTTTTCAGGGCGCCTTTCAACCAAATTCGAAGTTAGTAGGCAGACTCGACTACCTAGTAAATAGAACAAGCTAAGGCATGGGTTGAGAGTGATAGACGTCTCTCCGTCTTCTTCGCCACAATAGCGAATTGCCTTTGTCTGTCATCCAATGTAGTAATAGCTCTTCTGCAACAACTACTATACGAGGTTTCGTTAGCTACACAAACCAGTCGCCAGCGTTATTATATTTCCATGCGAGAAACATCAACAAGCAAACTGCGAGCCGTATGGATCTATGGTTCTACGGTAAAATTTTCGACTACGCTCTGTATCAAGTTTCAAAGACTTTTTGACTACATAGCTAAGTTTCACGTCCTGGTAAAGTAAATTTTCATTAGGAAATAAGCTGTATTACATGATATATATGCCAACATCACGGAACTGCGGATACGCTTAAAGACCGCCTTTTAGCAAATCCTGACCCTCCGCGGCCCTCCGCGGCGGCCCCGGACTAGGATAATCTGGTTGTGATCCGTTTCTTTAACACGTCATCGGCGGCGGTACTAATCATAGAGGAAAAACGGGATTTGGGAAGGCCCGTGTATTTTCAAGAACCTTCGCCCATCCTTACCTAATTTTTCAGGAATGGCTGTAGTTACTGGACTTTATACATAAGGCAGCAAGCATACAGCAGTATACGTGTCAAATTAAGGGACACGGTATTATTATAGACCCAAAATCGGCACGAATGTCGAACTGATATCACCGTAGCCTAGGCAGTAGCGAGATTGGGTTAATGAGAATCGCAATTCTAGGCACTGGAGGTTATACACAACGCTACGCACTTGTTCCCCTATTACGCTCTACGAAACAGTGCGAAATGAAATCCGTAGTCATTTATGTATGATAATGAGGAATAGAAACACACCCCATCCCCCGCACATTAGCCTTGAAGTTCATGGCCATTTGCTATAGCATAATTAAGCCGGTACTAGGGGGGTTTCTTTTGTGCCTTGACGCAAATTACAATGTAATTCAAATGTCAAATTAATATACTACTTGTAAAGGGAGTTACTAAAATGCTCTCTTAACACTCCGCGATATAAAAATATTAAACAAACTCAAGTCAGCTATCTATTTTATTAAATATCAAGAACTACTTAGAAAATATATAGTTAAACCAAATCCGCTTTATGGTAGGTATTAAGTGCTTGAATTCTTTTAAGTGAATTTGGATTTCAGCGGCTATGTGCCATCATAGAGGATTGGAAGCAGCAACGGGTTGACTCTGGATTTGGATTAAGCGGAATAAGAATTACTTTCTTTATTAGTTTAAAATACATACATACCTACCTAAAGTCACTAGGGGGGTGAAAAAAAAACATACAACACCAGGGATTCGCTGGTCGTCACCGACCCAACTACTAATCTGGCGGTATCCGGCTTAGCTATGGGGGAGCGGACGGGACCCCGCGTTTTCCAGATCCTATGGTCGTATGTGATTGTTTTAGATACTAGACGTAGTTATATAGTGAGGTATGGTATTGCGGATATGACCAGGCGTGTGGTCTTTTAATTCGCCAATTTGGGCATATCACGTCAAAGTAGACCTCGAAATCATGTAATATAGCTTACCTTGAAAAGTCATTCGCAATAGCATTAGTCAATACACGGAGATCTCGCGGTTGCAAAAATAAAAATACGAGGGGATAGAGATAGGGGTGTATAAGAACACTATTGACATTCTGAAAAGGAAAAGGCCATTGCTTTAAAGACGAGCTGAGTTATGAATCATATGATCTAAACAAGGTTAAACTGAACTGTAGACTTCAAAATGTATGTTGAAAATAAGTCGCATGCGATAGGCCTCACGGCACCGGGACATGTGCTTGAGTCAAAGCTAATAAAGGTACCAGTTCAAATTATGATATATATCGAAGGAAAGTCTAGCATAATGTATGTATCTTAATCAATAAATGCTCCCCCTTTCATAATATACGTGGCCGCGTATGTATACGTAGTCCGTCAAGTTCGAGATACTGTGTTCAGGTTTCAAGATGGATACGCCACAAAGCTAATGTCTTTATATAGGTGTGCTCTATTATCTTTTCTATACTTAAATAGCCCATATATTACTAGTCTCTTAAGCAGTATTTGTATCGTCTTAATATGATCAATCCTCCCCGGCCCCTAGTCTTTCTAAGGCTTGGTTGTTGCTATTTTAAACAGGCTTAGAGTAACTTTTAGTCCTCCTACTTGCCATTACCTATACATTGTAACATATTAGACACCGGAATATCGTATCATAGCACAAGGTGTCTGTATTGTATGTGGATTCTTTCGAGGCGGGTATACGATATATCGTCATCACGCCCTACTCCTAGATAGTCACATCTCAGGAGCGGGATGAAGCTAATAATTCGTTCGGATAATATGATATTCGCTAGAGTTTGCGGCTAGGTATCGGTTTGATAAAGGAATCGACAGAGGTTCGGACGCGGTGGAATAACGGGGCGAAGCCGGGAAGACGCATATCGGGGGTTTTCTAGTCGACGCCATCTGTCGTGATATGATGCCATGGCATGTCGTGCGAGGTGCATCCAAAGTACCGGAGACGCGCTAAGATCAGTGGAGATGGGGAAGAGAAAGAAGAAGGTAATGAAGCTAAGTAGGGACGCAAGAACGAAAGAGGAAAGATATAGTCTCTCTATCCTAAAGTCATACCCACCCTCTCTCTTGAAAGCTAAGGCAAGATGGCAACCAAGCCAAGAGAAGGAGATTTCAAAAAGAGGAACAAGCGAGCAATAAATACGAGATCGAACGGGAGAGTGACATGGATGATTTATAATAGGTGCTCCCCATCGCCAAGGACAAGGCAAGAAAACAGACACCTTGATGGCCACCCTATCCCCATCCCCATCCCCATCCACCCAAGTAAGTACCTTGATGGCCTTTCCCACCCCCAAGACGGCTAGCTCCCACACACCAATCATCATCGTCGACTTTCCAAGCTTGACCGTGCCATGGCCGCCCCCGTCTATACTGCATCGCCCTTATTGTCCCAAATGGTAGGTAGCCGGCCCCTCGTCCCATCTGGGTAAAGACTAGACTTCGCCATTGTCATCCTGCCCGGCAATGGCGTCCTGCCCACGTGCTCATGCTGTGTTGCACATCCCTTTTTTTAATCTCATCTAACCTTACCCTCCCGGCATCCTTATTTTATGGGGTCCTGGGGATGATCGGCTTTCTTAGGTAAGGATGGAGCCGCACTTTTGACGACATCCCATGATGGTTTCCTCGTCACTCGTAGTGCAACATCAAAGTCCGCCGTTTGCTCATACTTTATATTTAAATGTGATATTTTTAGTTGTCTAATTTACTACGAGCATGCTTCCACTGCCTTTAAAATTTGTGTAGGAGAGCAGGATACATCAGAATCTTTAACGCTTCCTCACTTATTCTATCCGAGTCTGGTCTCTGCACTTCTATACCAACGCGACAAGAGACTCAACATTATTAACGAGTGAGGTATCTTCATAGAGTTATGATGTTCACTGCTTCGAATCACATCATAATTATCATCAATTCACACAGCAGGGCACGAATAATAGACACAGTATTAATGGGGATAAATGAGTTTTCATTGAACTATCTACCACCATTGGTTCGAAACATATGAAGTCTATTGCCCCGTCTTGTTTCATTTATATATATTTTTTTCATTTACATCATCACGTCGTTCCTGCCCCTAGACCGAGCCGATCAGCTCAGGTCCATCTCGCCCGAGGCGAGATGTTTAGTGGCCGGGCATGTGGTCGAAAGCCTTCTCGAGCTTCTCGGTCATGAAAGGCAGCTTGCTGACACACCAGATCTCGGTATCCTATTGGGGTAATATTAGCCAAGACGAACTCCTCATTCGGGGTACGGCCGTATGAGAAGCGGCGAGGGATTGTTCGATTGTATTAATGCGGGGAAACTTACGGGCTTAAGGGTCTTCTTGTCCTCAACAGAGAGGGTACCGGCCTTGAGGGCGATGATTGGGGGAGCGGCCTCAGGGTCGTGGTAGATAGGGGAGCCGCAGTCACCGCAGAAGACACGGTGAACGGCCTTGCCAGAGGAACCGACACCAGCCCAGCTCTTGGTGGGGCCGGAGATGGTCAGCTTGTCCTTGGGGACGACAGCGACGAGGGCTAGAGGGTAACTGCGTTAGTCGATGTACAACGTATACGAGTATCAATGCAGGTAGGACTTTGGCGTACAGTAGGTTGATCCAGTCTGGCGCTGGCAGTCGTCGCAGTGGTCGTAGGCGACGGTGAAGGGAGGCGAGTCAACAGTGTACTTGACAGCGCCGCAAAGGCAGTGACCGGAGAGACTCATTTTGTATAATGTTAAAGTAGAATCTGGTTTAAAGAAGGGTATATGATTTTGATCGTGTGTGAAGATAGGGAAGGAGAAAATGAAACTTGCAGAGGGTTCATCGGTCTTTTAAATACCAATTTAAAGAGACCAAGAATTAGGAGAGGAGAAGGATTCATTCACAGATCCTGGTACCTAAACCTAATGCATACTACTGTACCTACTACGTGAGAGAAATCCTATCAAATCATTTGAACAGGGAACTTTCCGGGTACGGAGAAGGTTGTCCTTCCCCTCCTAGATAGGGTCCAACCAGCACAACGGGAGTTGTCTGACATGCAGAGCAGATCCCTTCGGGTGTCAGCATAGTAACTCAACTAACGTGCGGTGTGCAGTCAGCGTAGCCACTTGTATGTGCCAGCCGGGAATGGGCGTTTACTGTACCTCCGGAAATGGGTCGAAGTCAAGGCGGCGACCGTCTTGTTGTCTCAACACGCGGGGCTTCATTATTCTGTTTCCAATGGTGGGGTAAATCCTCAGGTTGCTATGGGCGCTGTTACGTCAGTGTGAAGACAAGGGTTGAGCCTAACAGGCCTAGTCTTGTACGGTCTTGTACCAGAAAGGAGGCGCCAGGCGATTTGCATTTCATACCTATACCGATAATGGACAATCCTAGCTCGCTTCCCGGTCGATTTGTCTTAGGTAGGTATTAGAAGGTAATAGGGCGAAGAACATCTGTCTTCTATCCACTCATAGGACGCGTTGGCATGCCCCTCGTTGCCCCTCTTGTTCTAATCCTAGATAAGGTATCATTAATGACAGCTTCTTTGTACCGAGTCTGTCCCGAGTAATAGGCATTCAGCGATTCAGTCGAGTGCTCAAAAATGATACTCCTTATATCAGGATTCTGAATTTGTCAGTGGTTTTGGCCAATGGTTCAGCGCTTAGTGAGACCCGTGAAATAAAGGCCCCATAGATGATCAGGCTGTAGACATCATGGACGCTGATTACCATGGATCTGTCGACCCCTCATGGCGGGGCGGATTTGGAATTAAACAATAAATTCGAAAGCCTGCAGAACTAAAGGATGTTGTGCTTTGGTAGCATCCATGTAGCGCGTGCGGGTCCATCACAAGCTCCGCTCCTCTCGCATAATAATCGCGGGCCAGTGGCGGTAGGGCCCTATCTAGGGGCTGACGGATCTCAAGACGCTAAGCCAACAGCCGCATGCCAGTACAACACAACGCCTTGTGCCCCCCACCATCCCATTATCCTGGAATGCATAAAGCATACGAGTTCGACAGTGCATAAGTCAGTCCTCGGATCACTATCTCAGTATCCGAGGCTGTGGGTGTCTTGCTCCAACTATTTTGGGTTGTGAGGCAGGTAAAGAAGTTACAGTAGGGGGGTTGCATCTCTTCAGCTCGTCGCCTGTGACCTTAATGCAGAGCATCTGTCGGCCGAAACAGGATCACATGCAGCCCTGGCGTCTAGAGCGGCGCCAAAGTACTCCGAATAGAATGTCAAATACAGAAGTACAGCATCATCCCGCGAGTGTGGCGCCCACAGTGCACTGGATTGGTTTCATCGGACGGGGGCAGTCCCCGGTGTTTGAGATACTCAAATAAATAATGAAGCAGGTAGCCTTGTTGCTTGCCCTGGCATACGTAACCTAGGGATAGGACAATTTGAGATATATTCTTATCGCTTTGACGCAGGACAGCTTGAAATTGCGGATACCAGATTCGGCTGCCGAGTCGCGAGCGTGAAAGCCAACAATGGGAGCAATCATAACGAAACAAGAATCCGAACCAACAGCAGGTGAAGAGGCAAAAGCCACCAACCGCCCCATGTGATTCGGTCCGTGATGAAAAGCATTATCACAAGTTGTACAGAGAGACGTCCAGAGCCTCTCATGTGCTAAGGCATACCCGTTCGTAAACAGGAGCCGAAAATATCGCTGCCGTTTAGTCTCTCCGGGTAGCATGCGCAATCTCTTTCGGTCGGCAAAGTGACAGTCTCCCAAGGGCCAGCGGTGGAAGTGAGGTAAGTCCCAACAGCTGCATAGCATGGTTCTCATTAACTCTGCAGGCTATCCATCGCTTGGAAGCTATCAGCATAATCGACAGATTTCAAGCAGACTGCGAGAATTAGTACCCCAGAATCTAGACGCCTTGTAGTGGCCGGCTTCTCACAGGCGCGGTTAACATCATTGATTTATCGATTGCACCTAAGGCACACTCTGGAACATACTACTCTCGACGACGATATTTAGATAATTTCGAAAGCGAAATTCAAGTCCGCACTCTACTTTAGTAGAGCTCTCCCTGAGATAATCCCGTTCGAGAGCTAGTCGCAGCCTTTTCATCAGTCTGTTTCGCAGTGGTTGGGAGCTTAGCCTGTTGAGGTCTTCGAAAGCGTGAGGGTAATAGCATATCCGCATGAATTCCATATTTGGAGAAAGCAAATCGTAAACGACAAAATAAGAGATCCTACCTTTGAAGTCAAAAGAAGACCCACGAAGTCTTCCCTGAATATTCTCTACGGCACGAGCGCTGATCTCATAGAGAGAGAGAGAGAAACGCATTTTCAGTCCTCGGTATATTGACCGTCTGGGGGTGAATCGACGGCAACTCTTATCAGCGTCAATTGCGACTTTGGCGATCACAGTTCCAAGTTATACGGAGTCAAGGTGAAAGACCGACACACGGTTACCGATATATCGCATCTATTTATTAGTAGTCACGAGGTTTATGATACCCTACTCATCCATTCAACCGAACACGGTGTTCTAGGAGTGAGGTAGTATTACTTACCTTGGAGATGAGGAACGCGACCTGGTTATTTTTTAGCCCTAGATAACCGCATAATATCTATGATTCTTAACTTCTAATGCTCGATACTCAACGGATATTAGACATCAGACGACAAGCAACGCTGTTCGAAGACGCAGGCGTACCTCAAAAGAGCTTTTTTTTTTTTTTGAGAGAGAGAGAGAGAGAAACGGCACGCGCGGCTCGGAAAGGAGCTAAAAACGATCGGAACCCATATTTGGGTTCCCAGAACCAAGAAATTCATGGTGATGAACAAGGTGAAAAGCGAGACCACCGGCTGCTACGGTGAATACTGGACGCTGATCTGCCGTTTCCAGGATTGATAGGATGGCGATATCCACGAGATCACCGAGGCTGCCGAACGGTTATGGATATAATCTCAGCTAAACGGAGAAGTAGAAGTAGGCGAGTATCTGAAGCAAACAGAAGCCCCTACCTGATGTGGCACGACAGCCAGTGAGCAGATACCGGTACATAGTAGTCCACCGTCAAGCCACATTCATCAGCCACCTTGTAGATTTAACCTCCATGTCAGGCACCTACCCGACTGCCTTTATCCTGTTTGAAAAGGTCAATGAAATTCGCCGTTATGCAACCTTCTTTCCTAGTGTGTCAAAGTTTTTTTCCCCCGGTGTCAATAGCATGATTCAGCTTTTTTGGATGCACAATGGACTTGTTAAGTCCGGGGATTCTGGGGTTTGTCAGGTCTTAACGCCAATGGCCCCCATCATGGACCTACTAAGCCACAGTTCTTTGATTCCCCGCCACAACGGGGTCGCCGATTGAGTCAATGGGCATTGTCAGAGATCCGCTTTCAACCCACATCTACGCCATCCCGATTCCTTGACATTCCACGGCTTAAATAAAGTTCACCCTTCTGGCCAGCTCCTTCGCAAACCAGTTTAACTGAATACAACATTTAAAACCCCAACACAAACATAGATCTCAGCTCATCTCTACGCTCACAAGCCTATTTATAAAGCATCCAATTATCGCAAAAGCCTCGTCGCAGCTAACACGAACGAATTGCATCCCCACCCTGTCCTTCAAAAACCCCGCCAAATCAACTACATCATCAATCAATATGTCTGAAGAGTGGGATTCCGTCACCAAGATCGGAAGCAAGACACGAGGCAGCGGCGCCTCGTCAAGGGAGACGGTCGTACGTGGAAACTCAGCTCTAAATGCCGCGAAGCGCAGCGGTGGTGCTATTGCAACAGAGAAGAAGTTCTCGACAGGCAACCAGGTAAGTCGATTCCCCCATTTCCCCCGCGCGCGCACACGTGAGCAACTACTACGCTCTACCCATCAGCATCCAGTGCACTATGCAAATTCAAAGAGATGAGCGATCTTATTGAATCTCCTCATTCTCTGCACGTTTCTGCTAGAGCTCGATGGATTACCGTCCTCGTTTCGTCCCTAATTTGCGATCACTCAAGTCCGCTCTCGGACCAACCCACCAATCCACAACAGCCCTCCCCGTCGCAATACAGCAAACCATCAAATCACTCCTCATCATCCACACACTCCCCAGAAGGAAGAGAGAAACAAAGCTAACATCCTTGTGTCATCTAGATCGGTAAAGGCCCCGAAGGCCAGCACCTCACAAAGGTCGACCGCAGCGACGACATCATCAAGCCCAACACAGTGGGCAAGGTAGTCGGCGATGCCATCAGCGCGGCGCGGCAGAAGATGGAGCCCAAGATGACGCAGAAGGACCTCGCGACGCGGTGCAACACAACGGCCGGCGTCGTCGCCGAGTTCGAGCGCGGCAACGCCGCCCCCGACCAGAAGGTCCTCAGCGCCATGGAGCGCGTCCTCAACGTCAAGCTGCGCGGCCAGGGCATCGGCGAGCCCAAGTTCAAACCCAAGGGGAAGTGAGTGGGTGAGATGAGTGAGTGTTTGCTGCACACACACACATACACACGCAACAACATTCACTCCCTCACAAAATTCTCTACCCTCACCTCTCCCTCCCTCCCTCCCAAGAGAAATGAACATACCATAAAACAAAAAATGGATTCTGCCACCGGCGGGCTAGAACCCTACCAGTCACCTCGGTCAATCATGTATGATGAGACACGCGGAAGCGGAATCACGGGGGAACAGAAAAAAAAATGTTCATCCAATTCATTTGAATGATTGATGACATGGAATGCACGGCGTAGGTTGTTTTTTTCCACCTCGAAAGCCTGGATATTAGTTTTATACCGGGACGTCTTGCGACTCACATAGAGGAATAGACAGAATTCATCACATATCATAAATAAGTTTAAGAGTGTTTTTTAATAAAGTGACATCGGTTATTGATTTTGTTTCGAGTTACCTGTTGTTCAGCTCACCACCAGCATAGTCTAGATATTAGACATGCTGGCTTCTTTCTAGGTATACCAATATTATTAGCGAAGGGTCCACGAATTCAGAACGGCCATCAACTGCAAGTTTAACAATATTTATTTCGACTTCTGCGTGCTATACACACTACAATCTCTAGGATCGCAGTGAAACAAGGTGCAGGTGGTATCCAGCAAACAGAAACCCAACGAGGACCTTTTGGTCCGAAATCAAGCTGAACCAGACCGCCCGCTATGCGATACTCCAGTGACGTCTCGTCCCGATGCCATGCCATGCAAAACCACAATTCCAGACATGTAGCAATACAATCCGAACCAATTACTCTCCTAATGAGCACCCACAACCCCAACGAAACGCGAAAACCAGCGTCTCTATTTCCTGTCCGCCGCCCACTATGATCATCCTCTTCATCCCCGTCCATCATTACGAATATCTATCCCTGCCGTTCCAAAATCCCCTGCACCCGTCTCGCGACCTCCGGCTTGCCAAGCTGGCACCCCGTCTCCACGACAACGTTCTCGCGCCCAGAAAGCGTGATAACACGAATCCACTCAGGCGCAACCTCGCTCGCGAGCAGACGAACGCACACCGCGCCCTCCTGCTTCGATATGCCCATGCGGAACGAGTCCTTCAGTTTCTCCAGCAGAGACACCATCGTGAAGCTGATGCGGCCACCCATGCCGCCGTCGCTCGAGGCGCGGCTGAGCATGCCGATAAGCGCAGCGACCTCCTCGACGCGCTGGAGCGCGGCCCGGCGCTCGAGCTGGGCGGGCGTGAGGCCAGCTGGTGCTGCGGCCTTCTGCAGGGACTTGAGTCGGATGCGGTCTAGGAGGCTCATCTTGGGGGCATCTGTGTTTGCCATTGGGGTGTCGGCTGCTGGTTTAGGGGCTGCTTTCTCTTGCTTCTTGATGGCGATGCCGTGTTTGAGGTCTTCGAGGCGCTGCTGGCCTTTGAGGAGGATGGGCGAGGCCTTGACCACCGACTCGCAGAGCGTGACGGGAGCTTTGGGAAGAGTAGCGAGAAATGCTGGTGCGCCTGCACGGATGTTTCCATTGGCAAGAAACTCGGTCCATAGGGAGGTAAGATTTGTGCGGAAGAGTGCGTTGAGCTTGTTCTCGTTCAAGGGCCCGAAACTGCGGGATTTTTCAATTTCGATGCATATCTTGCCGCGTCCGTAGTTAGAGAGGTAGAAGGGGCTGCTGCTCGGTGATGAAGAACCTCCGAGAATACCCAGGCAGATTCGGATATCTGCGTCGGTGACCTTCTTCTTGCCCCAGCCTCGGCCAATGTTAGGGCAAAGCACTCGAAGGTCAACCGGTACATTCGAGCCATTGTGCGCATAGTGCAGGGTCAATGTCTTCAAGAATGAGGTATGAAGGTCGATAAGACTAAGAACTTCCTCGGGAAGCTTGCTAGATCTGGTAGGATTCGTATCCAACTCGATATCCGAGCCTGCAATGGATGTGTCCGCAGTAAGGGGAGATGAGCATCGGGATGGTGATGATTCGAGGCGTAGCTTCTTGAAGAGTGCCCCGGTATCAATGCCCGATACTTCCGAGTCAGAAATGCTGGGGCTTCGAACTCGCTTGCGTGTTGGCTCGGGGCGCGCTTTCTTGGGGGGGCGACCACGGCCACGTTTTACAGTTGCGGTTGGTGTTTCCGTACTCGAGGATGTAGATTTTATAGTCGAGGGAGTGGCGAGCTTGGTCGGCCTCTCATCGGCGGAAGAATCATCTTCGACAGAAGGAATAATCTTGCGTTTTCGTGAGGCGGGCGTAATAGCCTCAAGCTTGGTGTTCTTCTTGGGGGTCGAAGGGACAAGCTCCTTCTTCACATTCGCGTTGCCGGCAGTCTTGGAGATACGGGCGAAGCTGCTGATACTTGATGATACGTGTTGTTGAGAAGTCTTGGCCTTGGAGCCGGCGGCTACCCTTCGCTGCTGCTTCACGGCAGGCATTGTGAGTGCACAAGTACAAGGACGATCCTATAACAGAAGTCGCAGTGATTGAGTATAGACACCTAAGAAGGCGATATCAATTAATCGTTACGCAATTTCAAAACTCGAGGCAATTGAGAACATGCAAACGATAAAAAACAGAAGTGACAATGTTGATGATGACAATGACGATGAACAGCGGGAAGTAAGAAGTCTGGTAGTTGTTGTGAATGAAAAACACAGTGCAGTGGAACAAACAAGACAGGGAGACTTAATGATATTAGAAGGGCGCTAAGCAAATGAGGGTCGCGACAGGGTCGCGTCAAAGCGCGGGAATCCACTTTGTAAGACGCGACTTGGGAAATTTTGAGCGCGTAAAGCACCAAAGCCGGTTCCCCACTTATCTACTCCGTAAGCCATGCCGTTTTTAACACGCGCCAAGCCCGCGCTGCCAGCAACTTCATAGGAGATCTGTCTAAACAAAACATCTGTGTATATACCGCCTTCTAACCTTCTCCTCCGTACCAGAAAACACACTCTCATCTCGGCTTCTTTATCCAAACGTCAGAACAGAGTACCTTATCCCACTAGAAACTCATTAGCCATGACTTTCAAGGTGTTCCAAAGTGTAGCGTACCAGCGTAACATCGTTCATTCTTCGATGGAATTAACGGCGTCCTAAGATTCAACTCGTCGGCGATGATACCAATTTCGCTTCCCGGCCCTCTTCCTTCGCAAAATGAAACAACTGAGGCACGAAATCTCGGATTTCCATGTTGCCATACCTTTCTCCAGTAAAGTCGTAGAATGACTTAAGCTCGGCGAGGTCTTGAGATCGAACCATGTAATCCTTCAAGTGAGGGAAGTAGTTCATGACTGAAGCCCGATTTTCCAATCCCCAGCGAACGCAGCCCGATTCTTTCGTCACCCCGGTCGCTTCGCAAACATCGCTAGCATGTTCATGTCTTAATCCTAGCACATGTCCGAGCTCGTGCGCGAGAACGTTACTTAGAAAGCCGATATTGCCCTTCGTTAACGCTAGTTTGTACACAAATAAAGTCCCGGCGCCGTCTTGAGGGAAGAAAGACTCCGCGTAAACGCCACGATCGCGGTTGAATGGCAATTCGCGATATTTAATCTGAAAAGTAGCCGGACTCTCACTTGGGACGAGTTCAAATGCTACCCCAATATTTTGCCACGTTGATGCTGCCGCACTCGCGTTGTTTGCTACAGTGATAGCAAGATTACTGCTACCAAAACTAGCATTGTCGACAACGTATTTAATCTTTGAGCCACGAACCCAGCGCGTGATACAGGTGTCGTCCCCAACCTGAATCCGTGCCACAGTTCTCGCTTTCCGCTGCGTAGCACAGTGATTGTAGGCGCCACGGAAGGGCGGCGAGGCGAAGACGCATCCAAGGCTGATGCCAGTTAGACCCCGGCCAGAGATAGTAGTCAAATCCGCGTTTTCATCGGAAGAACCAGTGGGGGCGACCGCAGCCTGGTCGCTACAGCCAACCGCACCCAGCTTAGCCAGACAAGTTAAACCTGTCGAGCGAAGGTGTATTCCATCTTCTCGATAGCTATCGTGCCCGCAATCATGACCACAAACGGCATCAGGTCTAGGGAAGCCCCAGGTTACATGTGATAGCCGGGCTCGAGCAATCGGTATTGCAGTAGACGGGGTAGTGGAATCTTGGTAAGGGGCACGAGGGTCGCGTGGATGCGCGGCTCCCTGACCAGACAGGGTTTTAGACGGACTAACACGCATTGCAAAGAGTAACAGAAGTTTGTTTTGGCAGTTTCCTAGATATTCTGCTCAATATAGCAAGAGTTTAATCTTGATATTGATATTGGGTGAATGGTGATGTGGTGTAGGGTGGGATTACAAGAGAGTAACCGCTAGAGAGAATGCGAGCAGTGGCCATTTTAACTATAGGAAGAGCGGTGTAAAGTGCCGCAAAAGATGATAACCACTGGTCCGGATTGACGGAAAACCGGTTGAGCTGTGAAAATATAATCATATGAAGGGACCACAATAGCTAATTGCGTGGCTTGAGGAATGCAACGCCGGCTGGAGGCCACGGAAACAGCGACGCACGTCTAGCCCCCTTTTGTGTCTATACTAAGTCGTCCCTGTTAGATTCGGTGCCTCAGGTCAGTTAGGTGAATGTACTTACCCGGGCAGCTAGTAGCATCTCTAAGCTTTACGAGAGCGGTAACCTAGAGAGTGCTTCCTCGCACTAAAGTGCCTCAGTGATATCTTCTCCCCAGCGCACAATTTCAATCTAGAATACTTCCGGAGCCACAGCCCCCAAATTTGTAGATCTGTCACAGGCCTTCCGGTATGGATGACAACGTATGGGTAGGTTACGAATACTCGTTGGCGCACGAAGATCCTTAACTGCTACCTCAAGGCAAGTGATATATATATACAAAAGGCCTCTTTGTTTTATACCTTCAGGGGCAGATTTATGTGGCCACGGGTAGCCTAGGTCCCAGTCTACATCGTGACAAGATCAGCCTATTAGCATCCAGCTTGACAGATATTGTGATGAGGAAATAAGCGTAGTGCATCAGCGCTAATGCCAGGTCGTGTTCAGATAAGGGGCCGGATCAAGAATTACCGCAAGCCACCGGGGAAAGGAGCAATAGATGCAGCTCATATAGTGGAGATTTTTCACCCGGCTGCGATGCAAGTACCAGATCACACAAGTAACTATAAACTGTCAAATTTCCCAGCCTCGACAAAGTTATGTTTTTGGTAGTGTCGTATTATAGCGCTGCAGTTCTGTTCCGCGGGGGCGGATAAGGTTTTAAGCATCTGTCTCAGATGGCACAAACGATTCGATTCCACAGGTATCCTGGTGCAAAGTTTACTCTAGGTCCACCAATCCGAGTAACATTTGTCGAATAAATCGATCCTAGATATTTTGAGGTAAGTTAATTACCATTAATAATGGAATGCGGTCTTGCTATGACACCCTCCAGCTAATACTTCCCGAGAATCATCTGTCTAGATACTTAGTTAGCTAAATAGAATAATGTTCATCACGTAATGACTGACATAGCCGCTTTGCATTTGCGAGATTCCCTAGGGTCAAGTAGGAGGTCCATCTGTCCGGCGACATGTAGGAGAAATTTTCCTTTAGAGGCCAGTTCGAAATTAATTTTGGAGATCTCCAAACATGTCAGCAATCTTAGGTGCTGCAGAAATATGTGCTAATGGTACAAAACTGGATAGACTATTTTCTACTACGATGCTTAACATCTATGGGACTAGTTTCGTTATTAACATTGGTGAGGTTTGGAGGTGGTAGAGGTCTACGCAAGATGTATCAGTGAGTAACTTGACTCGATCCGCTGGTCGTCTTCCCTGATGAATTAATGTAGGCTTTGAGTACCGATATCACGTTTGAGGGGCGTAGGAAAGTGTGAGAGTTATATAGTTATATGCGATAGGTGATCTGCAGTTTTCGTGAATCTCTAGTCCGACGGTTCCAGACTATCGGGATGAGATTATTAAAGGGATGAACCCCGGATTATGTACTTCCTCTAATAGATAGGGTGCCTAGCTGGGTATCCTATAGCTTATTCTCCTACTTAAGGTCGGGGCAGCTACGTGCAGTTGCATCCTAACAGTGGAGAGTTGCTTGTGCGAGTCTAGGCTATCGGACCATACCAGTTCTCTCCCTACTTTCGTAGCCCTTTCTCAGCCCTAAAGGTGTTTACTTTAAGACGTCACAGCCATAGTGGGGACTAGGCTATCTTGATGGCTACTAGGAAGCGATGTGATAGTCATTAGACTTTAACTCGTAGCTTTTCAAAGGGCCAGCTTTCCTACCATTCTCCATACTGCCCGGGTTATACTCTAGCAGGCATGAGATTTGCGACACTTGTTTACCCGACTATAACATATAACAAAACAACTAATCAAAGGCAGCAAGATCCAAGAGCTTGTGTACCAAGCCTCAAAACTGGATATCCATTGCAGGTACGATAAATGCTTGCCAAGTACTAATGCCTAGGAAAACAGGACCAGAAGCTTCGCACGGCACTTCAAGACTACGAGAACAAGAAATTTCATGTCGAGATCGAGCTGCGCAACTATCCGGAGAGATGCCAGAAGAGGTGGGAGCAGAAGAAGGTTTATAGCAATCAGAGTCCCCACCAGGCGCCCAAGCTCCTGCGTTTGGGGACATCGTCTATCCTCAGCAGCTGAATAGGTAGCAGCAACCTAAATCCGAACGATTATTTGTCTGATCTCCTCCATCGATAATATTCGACTGAGGACTCCCGTTGAAGCAATGAATTAGCCATACGGAGTATTATCATGCCCAAATTTAGTAATGGGTAACAAGTAAATTCCCTTTTGTGACCGCCTAATCGGTAGTGGTTTTAACAACGCGCCTCAATCATTTGAAGCTATTAAAAGTACTAGATAAGACTACGTTGAGGTTTTGGCTTCTCAAGCATGTGAAGGTGCTGTTTACCTTGCGAAATATAACCGTTTCAATACACATAAAGTTGACGCCAGATGTCTTCCCAATAGA
Organism: Nemania sp. FL0031; assembly: GCA_022432375.1. Taxonomy (NCBI): domain Eukaryota; kingdom Fungi; phylum Ascomycota; class Sordariomycetes; order Xylariales; family Xylariaceae; genus Nemania; species Nemania sp. FL0031. Next base: position 206,995 of record JAJKKK010000070.1, on the reverse strand, counting down.
CTTGGCAACAGCGGGTATCTACGGAGTACACAGACGCGCGATACTAGGTATGGCCAAGCAACATGCGGGAGACCCCGTCGCGCCAAGATACGCTTTTCTAATTCCAACATACCTACCTAGAATATTTCGTTTCCTGCTCAACGACGACGTCAAAATAAGGCCAACACACTCTTGCAACCTATTAACCATTGGGTATGATGCTGCAAGCAGGGCTGCTCATAAGGTCTACTCTACGCAAGTAGCAAATTTCCCCTTTAGGAATTGACCGGACTACCCATCTAACGCCTCCAGTACTCCGTATTGGCAGGAAGATATGCTGTAATTCCATGTGTCCGATTTCCACGTGATTGATCTACGCCTCTCGCAGACCACCACCTCGGCTAGCCTCCGGGAAGCCTTACTTTAACGCGCCGCGCATGTCATTGCGCTTCCACACTTCAACTTCTCACCCTGTACAAAATGATGAGTCAGTTCGGTAAGCTCCACCCCAGCGACTCCTATCTCCACTTCATTCCCCTATTGTCTATCAAACATTCCGCATATATTTGCTATTGGCTCTGATGATGTAATAGTATCCCGGATACAATTCCGCGGGTTGGACAACAACACAGGCATTACCGGCATCCGCCGACCCCCCCTTCACCGCAAAAATGTTGGGGGAGTATGGGGGGAATATCACCTGAAATCTCATGCGTATTCCGTGAGGAGTCACTGCCTCGGTGAATCATAATGAGCCCAATTCAATTGCCCCTTGTCGGGGCTAGGTGCCCTTTGCATGGCAAACTGCCTATAGGTACATACGTGTGCAGACTAGCTCCAGCCTACCCCTTCGTCGATTAAGTTTGAGTGGTAAAAGATTCCATCGCAAGACCACTCCAGTACAAATGACGAGTCTCATTTACTCATCTGCCAGAAAGAATAACCCAGGGTTCAAGCCTCTAGCTCGAACAACGACCCATGCACGCCTTTCCCTCAGCTTTTGTGTAGACCCGATGCATTGTTCCCCTTGTGCAATGCCACCAACGCCCAGAATGACGAGAAACAAAGGAGAGTAAAACGCCGCTTGCTAACAATACAAGTTACATGAAGAAGAGTTGTTATTCCTCGGTCCGAGGCATGTGAGCCGGGATATCCTCGCGGCTTAACCGGGGTCCACCTCCGAGGCGGTGATCAACCACGTAGGCTATGTTGCCAGTGATCGGGATGAAAGCTGACGGGACTTGGCGGAGGAGGAGCCGGGACGTCCCAGTCACGTTCCTGGATTGAGCGAACGGGAGTTGAGAGCTTGTTGCCCTGAGACTCGAGCGTGGCATTCAGACTAGCGAATAGATCTGATGAGCCCGCGAGACGGGTACCCTTCCTGGGTGGTGTCACGGGGACGGGAGCGACAATTTGAGTAGGCATGCCGACGGTATGTGGATGTTGTCTGCAGACGGTGTTAGAGTGATCATTACACTACTGATCTGACGAAGCCGGTGGCGTTGCAAGGCTCACTTACGGTTGGGAGAGAGTTGCCAAGTTCGTGAAGAGTAGAAAGTTGGCACGAGGACCAAGATAGGATTAAATCTAATTTTAGGCTGTGATGTAGAGCCTGATGTCGTGATATGGGTTGGCGAAAGTGAGAGTGATGCTCGCGTGTCTGTATGTGTGTACTGAAGAAGGGCGTTGTAGAGAGGATTGTATGCGTAGTTGTATGTGTATATGTGTGAGTGTGGGTGTGGAGGGAGGGAAGGTCGAAGGAAGAAGAAAAGGCGGTTGAATTATGATTAAGTATCAGGAGTCCAGTTTGTGCGAGGTTTGACTCTTGGTGCTGAGTCTGACGCTGCTGCTCTGCACGGGTGGCTGTTTTGCTTGTTGGAAAGAGCGGTGGATAGTGGGTTCAACCAAGGCTGGTACGTTGGTACGTAGCCAACTTAGGTAAGGGATCTAGCCCTTTATAGGTATATGTATGGTACCTATCTATGTACTCGGGTACCTGTGTGGGTGTGTGTGGGTGTTAGGTACGTATTATGTTGCGTGGTGTAGGTAATGCAATGCAGTAGGTATGTATTGTGTGTATTGTGTATTGTGTATGCAGGGTTAGAATAGGGTGTAAGGCAATGTAGGCAGATGTGGAAGCAGAAGTAGACGGTAGATGGTAGACAGTGAATCAAAACTAATAGCCCGAGACAAACAACGATGACCCCCCCGCGATATGGGACCTTAGATCTGGATCTGCTGTATTAGTATCTTGGGGTATGAGTACGTGTAACGACATGTAACTACGTACTCCTGGGCAGCTGCGCGTAGTGTACCCCCTCCAATAACGAAGGCGAAGATCAGGAAAGACCAGGAAAGACCAGGAAAGCCCGGGCTAGGCTGGAACTTGGCTCGGGGGTTTGTGAGGTGTCGTTTGGCTTTGGATGAACCGGATACTGCAATACTGCAATACTGCAAGTGAGTTGGTCTGGTTCTGGTTCTGGTCTGGTACGTTACTGTACACTCTCGCAAGGTCCCGTCCGAAAATGTCGGATTCCGAACGTCAGCGAAGACTGTCAGGTACTTTTTTTTTTTTGCAAGGCTCGCTCGCTTAGGCAGGTGAATCAGTCCTGGACAACTTGGTTCGCTTTGTTAGGTTGTTCAACGTGGTGTGCCTGGCTTAAGCGTAGCGTGGTGTACGGCAATGTTTGTTAGAGGGTTTGGATGAAGGGACGCAAGCCCGAAGTTTACAGGCCAGGGGCAGTCAGGGCTAGATTAGGATGTTCAGACAGATGGAATGCGTTGGCTAGTTGATTAAATGTGAAAGAAGACTATTAGCTTAGGCAGCGGGGAATGTTGGGCGCATTTATCTAACGACCGACCTATGTAAGTCGTGTATGAGATGAGACCTAAAAAAAAAGATAGGAGAAGATTGTGGGAAGTGATAGAAGCTGGAACATAGCTAGAAGCCATACCAGTGTTGTACAAACATACTAGTAGTATCCAGGACAAACAGCAATCAAGTACCCACCGCTGTACCCGCGTGTGTTTATATACATACGCATATTTCGAGTCTAAGTGCTATTGTACCTACCTCCATCGGTATACTATATGTAGGTATTGTATTATGTCCTAAAATAAGGTGTTACAGGAAGGACATTCCGGTCGGTATGTGGTCTGGATAGGTACTGCTGCAACTTAGATCCCAAATAATACCTGATGTATAGCTGTACCTTAGGCTACATACCTGTAGGCTACCTACCTGTAGACTAAGGCGGAGCAGCTTCGGTGGTGGATAGAGAGAATGGAGAAGACAAGGCCAGGGCTTCGACTGCGCTAGTGTAGCTCGGCACGTTTGGACCCCCATTTCCCCCGGCTCCCGTCCCCAGAAAGGGCAAATAGAAAAATCTGGGGCTGTTTCTTTTGGCTATCAATGAAGGGGAAAGGTAGGTACCTAAAATGAGTCGGAACCTGGAACACGTCCAACACAACCAATACAAGACATGTATGTGTAGCTGAGGGTTTTGAAGTTGGTACGTATACATTCGCAAGGCTCTCTCATTCGTGCAATTACCTCGGATCCTCCCCGCGAGGCGGCATTGTCGGTCGCACTCTTTTTTTATTTATTTTTATTATTATTCTCCTGTTGTTGGTGTATGTAGGTAGTTTTGACCACTACTAAGCATCGCAAATATTAATATTACGATCCTGCTACAGGAATGAGGGATCCTGATAAGCAGGCTGTCTACATATGTACGCAAGTCGCACCTAAAGGCCCGAGAGAGGCTTACTGCGTTACGAGTCGCTGCGCACAATCACTTACATGCCCACGGGAATCTGAAAACCTAGTCTACTTACGGGATCGAAGCCGTGTCTGTCCAACGCGCAATGACACGATCCTGCTAGTGCCCATGACAGCAATGCGACATTTGCTCCCGCGGCCTCACTCGTATGATAGCATAGGGTTTCAGGGCGTAGCGTAAGCCTAGGTCTATCTACGCATTATCTACGAGTACAGAATGGACACAGAGCACAATATCTAACTTCCTCTCTGCTGTGCCTGTGTCTATAGTACATAGGCACAACGTGGGACATAGAGCAGAGACGATTATAATGCTTATAAATGAGTGTGTGGTAATGTCAGCCATTTCGGGTCGCATTGTGTGCGCGCAAGTATGCGCAAGGCTCTTCTTGATGTACCTGGCTGAGGTACTATCCAGACTTACTTACATGTAGGTAGGTATCTACTGTATGCACCCGCCGTACCCCCAATTTTCTAATAACAACGCAACGCCCCCTAACCACTAACATGATTTACATACTTGCACCCCCAGGTTGTTAAGATCGTGCGTTCCCCAGCTATTGTCCTACAAGAGAGTTACAAACCAAACATGGTTGGGACTAACATGGACGATAGGTAAATGGGGGTACATCCACTTCACGGCAGCAGAGTGCTGTACCATTCGGCTAGAGACAGACACTTGGAGGCTTGGCTCTATTAGAAGTTATTGTTTGTTGTTTTGCTTTTTGAGAAAGAAATAGACACCTTTTCGCAACTCCTGTTTTTTTGACCGATAATGGAGTCATCATTGATCACTAGGAATCGCAGCTGCTACGCGACCATTCCCCCACTGCTACGGCACAATACCAAGCTGATATGTCAAGGGATCCTGCTGTCTCAGGGCTAGGGGGTCCTTCTGACGAGATACGCTGGTAGGCTTACACGTGTAATCGCAGCTTACTTGATGTGAATAGTTATGAAGGGTAGAGTCGGTAGTGGAAAATATGCAAGTGAATTTCGAGGCATCGCTCGCCTGATACGTACCGACCGACCTATTATAATGCGGGTAATGAATGAGGTAGACTCATCATTCCAATCAATTAACCAGTCAATCAAACATGGGAAGGCGGCCCTGCAGGCGACGCGAATCACGTTTTTCCCCAGACTTGCCCAGACACGCCGGTTGCTTCTAGTACCACCGGTTCCCATTTAGCTCGTGAGATCACATACGATCAATACATGCCTACGTAGTAGTGCTACGCAAGCTGGATGTAGGTAGGTACTATTAGGTGTAGGGCTTTACACTACAGTCTGCAAGGGCTGCGTTAACTGGATAGGTAGGATATAGTTTAAATAGTTTACAGGGTATTAGAAATGCTTAACTTGGTGTAGGTAGTCGAGAAAAAAAAAAAAAAAAAAAAAGGACAAGCAGTTTTAGTTCGGTCGATACAGCAGCAGCAGCAGTGACAGTGTTACCGTAACAGTATGACACGCCGTCTGTACTTCGGTGATCCTCTGTCTCCATGCTTTGCTTTGAGATTGTGCCCTCCTGTCTCGGGATATGCTACGCGGCCAACCTATGTATTTCATATTACATATAGTTTACAGATAGATGATGGCAAAGCCCCCGTTGACTCTTGGTACTCTCGAAATCGTAAGTGCCTACCAGTCAATTACTCTGTTCGGGGTTACCGGCCGGAAAAGAGCAGCGTGCTTCCGACAAGCAAAGTACCTACCCTACCGTGCCGGTGTTTCGACTTTCGTTTCTCCCCTCTCTGCAGTACTTAACCCACCTACATATATGATAAGTACTGTATGCTGTAGATACCTAACCTAGGTAGATGATACAAATAAATTTACGCCAGATCTACTGGAACTGCCTTACCTAGTACTTAACAAATGCAAATGCGTAGCCCCTTTTGGAGCCATTTTCGATGTTTGGGGGCCAATCCGAATACATATTGTAGCACTTCCTTCCAAGGTCATATGTAGGTAGGTATGTACTCTACGTAAGGTGTCCTGCACTATGCCTGGACAAAGTCCCAAAGTGGAGCTAGGCTGGGGAAGCGTGGGGAGCCTTCAGCTCTTTTGGGTGCTTCCCCGATACAGGCTGTGGTGCGGGTGGTGCAACCCGCATGGCATGACAGTTACCTACCTATAGGGGAGAACCCAGTTTTGGGGCACGCTGTTAGCAGAGATGTAGGCAGTATATCAGCTTTTGTACCAAAAGGTCGTTCTAACATCCAACAAGCCAGGCCACTTCAGTTCTAACCTTTTTAACCGATATACTGTTGTATTATAAGCAATGTTGCTATAAAACACGCTGTTATAAAAATGTTAGAACAAAAACAGAAAAACTATTTTAGCTTTATTTTTACTAAAAGCAGTTGTACGTACAAACAAGGTAGCAGTATTAACTTAGTAATAAAAATTAGTAATACAGTTGCTTTAGCACTATAGTACAACACATGCAACCAAATGCCAAAAAATAGGACAGCCTGCCCTAGAAAACACCTGAGTTCCAGCGTGCCCCAAAACTGGATCCTCCCCTATAGGTAGGTACTACTTCCTTGTGTCCACTTATAGATACTTACCTACATGTAGAGAAAGTACTTAGGTGGGTACCTATTTGCGTGGGTTAGCTGTTTCTCACGTTAGGTATTTGTTTTTTATTTTGTCTTCCTTTATTTTTGGTGTTACTTATCTTTTTTTTTCTAGAACAGGAACGAGGAAAATTCTGATTTTAGCCCTGACGATATGTCGCATATCGTTAAGGCTATCTGAACGGCAAGGAGGTGCCGGCTTCCTGTGCTGCGCTGTCAAACCTGATGAGAGCGAGTAATTTGTTTGAGCTACCATCCTAATTTCCTCATCGCCTCATCGCCGCCCGTGTCGACCTAGGCAAACGTAAACCGGCGAGACTAGTATAGTAGTGTCAAGCGACATTCGACGCTTTCGGGTAATTATATCAACCGCGGACGGACCACAAGCACTGGCTGCTCGGGAAGAATTGTTCCAAGAAGCTTCTTTGCATGATTCCTTACGGTTAAGAGTACCTAATTAAGCAGCGAAGATCAAGGGTCAAGGACCCGTCCGAAACGAGTAGTTCCATACATGTAGAAACCAGGACACGGCCTTCCTAACCCAGCTACCCTTAGCAGCTATCTACATTCTACATACCTAGGTATCAACAGTGAGCCTACATACTATCTGTTACCTACTCCTTCCGTCGGTTACCTATCTATCTATCTACTATTATACCTGGGTATTCCGGATGGATTATGCCACCCACACATTCCTACACCAAATAGGCAACCGACCAGTTTGGTAGGCATCCTGTTGGTGATTGGTGATGCTTGGTTCAGGCTTACTACTACCTACTAACATATACGGTTCCTACACGGATTGCCTCAGCTCACTGTTCCGGGCTCCCGATTCAAGGGAGCATCGAAGGGTATCCTGACAAAAACGGTTGACCTGTCACTGGCTCTGTCACTGGCTCTGTCACTGGCTCCATCACTGGCTCCATGGAGACCACGGAGAATGGAGGCCATGGGGTTGCTTGTACCTGCACGTATCATACCTCTCTACCTTGTCTTTTCTCTCTCCTGTGCTACTTGCTACACGAGACGTAACGAGAGTAACCTCAAATCACCCAGAGCCCGGGACTTTTCGCTGGATGCTTCCTAATCGCTATCAAAGAAAGTACCTATTAGTGCCTTGCACACGTGGCGTAGTGCTCAACGGGACGATCTAGGTAACATCCGCTCTTCCTTCTACAGACTAAAAGTAGTACTTCCCGAAACAGACCGAGTCGATTTGCCCTGGTCTATCTACATATCTCTATACATAGGTATGCGTAAGTATGTACAGCATACTCATATCTTGGTTAGCGGGTTCAATGTTGGGTCCCTTAAGTCCCCCCAAGCTTCAATCTACAAACCCCCTTCATTCTCGTCGAAACAAACCCATCATCAGGGAATTCCAAGACAACGACCCACGCCTATTTCCAGCTGACGTGACTATCTGGCCCAACATCTCCCGTCTTACGTTTCTTATTCGCAGGACAAACACGGCTATGGTTGAACAACTCATCATCCCATTTATCGTCATCTCCTTCTCATCTCACACTACCTATCCATAGTACTGTGTAGGTACCTATTGTTGGGGGCGTGGTTGTGGGGTTGCATCCAAACTCCCCCAAACCCAAACCCCCAGACTCACACTCAAGGAGAAACTTGATGCCCCATACAACTCTGTTGCCCCATACCCAACAACTTGTTTGATCCGTGTCATCGGGAATCGGCCCCACGATGTCACGTTTCTGCTCACTTGCATCCGGACACCCGCATTCGTTGGCGATAAACCCCCGACTACAGACGCCAATCTCGAGGCTTAATTATGAATGAGCTCCTCTCTGTGCTGTGCTGCGTCCCCCATCTGTCTCGTATCAGTACATCCAAGGGGCGAAGTTGCGGTGTACTTCCTGAAGCCTGCAAGCTGCAGCCTAGAGATCATGGTAGGGCAAGCTGAGTGCGCATTCCCGCAACACTTGATACTTAACCTCATTCGCTAGTCAAGGAGCGCATTTTCATTTGCCCCCAGTCCTTGGCTAAGCAATATACATCGACCCATACGCACGTAATTCGGGTATTCATCCGAGACTCACTCTCTCCATATGAGATTCTTTGCCTTCTTACCAGCTCAAACAGCCGTCACGGCCCAAGACGCATCTTCCGATGAAGAAATCAGGAGTAATTCATTAATTAGTTGCGGCCTGACTCATCTAGTTAATGACAGCGAATGCTGCCTGCAGATTTGAGTGCTACGATAGAGCTGACATAGCCTCAGCTGATGATGCCTGACCGACAGAAATAAAGGCTACGAAGAAAAAAAGTTGGAGCCGATCATACCAAGCGTTCCCGCTTCTCCGCTAAGTACGATATTGATTTGCGCGGAGACGACGGGAGGGTTGCACGTAATCCCGTAGCCTCTGCTATGTTTAGAAAGGGGGGATTGGCTGTCAGCATCCCGCAGACAACTTATCTCTGGCGTGAGCCATGTCATCGTCTAGTACGAATTAAGGGGAAGCATCATCTCCTTTTCGAGCACCGACACGTCCGCTGGGAGAAACTCGGACCCGGGGAATTATTAACTTCCACGTGTCACTGCAAGGGGCCCTGCGCGCTTTACTAAATCTCCCCATTTTTGATACTGTCGTCACTTACCAAGTGCTTGGTTGCCGTTCCTTTATCACCAGATCACGTGTATTGATCTTCCTCTATGTGAAGTCAGCTGCTGCGGCGCAAAGTGACTGATACGTAAATTACGAGGCTAATATTATCGCTAGTAATGTAATACTAAACGCCTATGCTAATACACAATTTAGTTGTACAATCTCCATACTCTTACCAAGCCCTTACAAATTTCTCATACATGATATTCCGGTCTTGTTCCTCGCTCATTGCGTAGGCCTAGGTCTCCGCGGCCGACGTCGCGAACCTGGACCTCCAAAGGGAGGCACAGGGACGTATGGACTAGGATTTCCAGATCCTGTGTCGCTATCATCCGATACATGCGACTGATACGACACGGGCCTCGATCGTCGTCTCCGCCGCTGTTCTTCCTTCGCCCATAGCTCGCGACCCTCGAGCTTGCGCTGTCCTCCCTGGACCGATCTACGATCGTCTAGATCTGGCTCAGGCCGCGATTCAGGCTGTGACTGACGCTCCGTCGTAGAAACGCCCGACGCTCCCTTGCTTGGGTCCGGCATCTCTTGAGCCTCATTCGTCACAACTTGAGCACTTCTCGAATCTCGATCCTTTGCATGAGGCGATCTGGAACCTTCCGTACTTGGACTACTACTCTTTGAACTCGGGGAGGCGAGGCTAGTGCGGCTCGAGCCGTTTTTGGGAGAGCCGGTCGCTTTGTCGGACTGCCCGCTTTGTTCCTCGCTTTCTACGGTTAGAGCTGGTGAATGTTGGGCAAGCACCCCTTGGGGAGATGTTGCATCCTCGCGGCTGCTTGCCGCGCCGGTTATCGACTTTTTAGACTCAGGTGGGCTCGATCCCAGGGGAGTATCATTCGGGGGTTTCTCTTCCATAAGCGTTGTCTGCTCAAGGACTTTACAGGGTTTGTGACCACAGTGCGTTCCACCGCAGAGAGAGCAGTGCGAGTAAGTGCACCTATGTATACGCGGCTGGTTCGGGTCCGAGTTATCAAGTGAGTAATGCTCCCATGATTCTCTTGGCTCTAGCTTGTGCTCTACGGGATTGTGGCTGTCTTGGGCCGTTTCGGTGACTTCAACTCGCTTCTATGTGCCATTAGCGCTGTAAGCTTTCCCCAGGACACAAATATCTGTCCCGACTTAATACCCTAGTCACATTGCCCTTGCATATATATCACAAGTGAAAACTCATTAAAAACGAGACACCTCCGATTTTGGGAACTTACACTTTCATTAGATGAAGCTTTATCTGACCCGCGTTCAGACGTATGGTCCGCACTATCGGTAGGTGGGTTGGGTGGTTGAACGCCCGATTCATCCGTGTCAATTGTTTTGGCGACGACACCATCATGGCCTGGTGTCGCCGTAGTATTAGTCGCATTCTGAAATGACACTCTATTGGCCGGTCGTCGAGGCAGATCTCCAATACTCTCGGCATCAGAGCCACTCCGTCTAGAAGGCGAGGCCCACCGTCTACGGAAGTCAGCTTCATCAATGATAGAACTGTCCCGACGGCTTTCTCTGCGCCTAGGGCCCGAGAATCGGTCTCTGGCGGTCTCTGCCTCTATGTACGGCTTGATTGCACGAGCCACTTGTCGCTGGATCTCCTTTGACACAACGAGCATGATATCGTCAGGCATCCCCGAGTTGTATCCGAGCCCGTGCTGTCGCTGATGGTCCGCTAATTTACCCATCTCTTTCTTGGCTATTGGGAGCAGATTCTTAAGCTGCTCTAGTAGTGATTCGTTGCTGCCACTCGAGTTAACAACCATCTACTCTTATTAGTTTAGGCAGTGACATAAGAATACCTACACATGATTGTTGCTCTGCCACAGGAAAAGCACCGACGTGAGGTTCACCATGGTTGCAGCCATATGGATGCTTAAACGCAGTTCCTTCATATCTGGCTTAGCTAAGAGATACCTGATCCTTTCTATGAGGCTCCCTGCGTAGCTCAAGTTAATGACTACGTTTCTAAGCGAAGCATTAAGTGGTATCGAGGACCATCATGACTAACTGGATGCAACGCCCAAGATTCCAACTACAAGAGAAAAATAGAGCTGTGATACATACCAAGTGGCGTCAAATTCTCATTAGCAAGCGCAGAAAAGCGATAGACAAAATCCTTCATCTTGTCACGGACACACTTGCACTGCGTCTTGATGTTTTGGACCAACTTTTCTCGCCCCTCCCTCCTCGTCTTGTCCTTTACAGGACGGTCCACGAGCTCAGTGAACAAATTCAATAGCCCGGTGAAGCTCAACGTTTCTAATAGGAATGCCTGGACTTCCTCTGGTGCCTTGCGGAGAACTTTGACGTAATGTCGCAGGTTCGTCGTGAGTTTCACGAACTCGCCCGTCAGCTGCGCGACGGCGGCCACGGAGCCGAGTGCGCCCAGAGCCTCGGCCATGACCGGCAACTACCGATGGAAGATACCTCTCCAACTCCGGTACACGTACAATAAGACAATCCGTAGAGCGATTCAAGGATAAGGATAAGTACAGGAGCTTGCGATCGAAGATCTGAGTCTAAATCCTAGCAAGTGTGTATGAGCAATTGAGACAACCATCCACAGACGTCTCCTCCATCTCGTAAAATGTATGCATGCTTATCGGCAATTCCCCCCAGCCTCCCGCTCAGAAAGTCATGCCTTGGAGGTTGCCTTGGGTAAGGGAGGGTGTGGCAGGCCTCGCGCCAATTCGCTGCTCACGGACGCGCATGGCCTGCTGCTGCTTCCTCCCCCGCCCGTCCAGCCTGCAGCCGGCACCAGCAAGCGCGGGGTGGTTTTCCTGCTATACGCGCCCCCGGTGATTGGTTTCTGGGTGTAGTAAGCTACTGTATAACTGGCCTGCTCCTCGTTCGAGTGCATTCTCAACGCTGGGCTTGGCCGCGCGCTGCGGCCGGTGACTTGCGTGACAGGCGTGACAGCCATGCAAGGCATTTTACCGGGAGCTCAAGTAGGTAATCGGTAGAGCAATGCTGTGACAGCTTTCGAGAATAGAGGCAAGGCTTATGCCTGGACGTAACATCATAACAATTTACACTGATGCACTAGGCATATCTTGGAGTCTTAAATAATAGGCCTTGGTATATTAGGTATAATAGAATTGCGGCCGGACAGACATGAACTCGTGTTTAAATCTTAATAAAAAACAATATCAAAAGCCCAGTTTGGGCGCCCGAGCCATATTCTCAACTCTTGCTACTCCCGTTCCCTTTGCTGAAACAAATGAGCAGGTATGGTATACCTATATTCCGTGTAAGTAATAAATAAGCGCCTTCGACAAAGTAGACCGGGGAACTAAAAGTGTGGTATCTGGCTTATATCACTGCGTAGTATGGATTGGGATATAAATATGTGCAATGGGTATATTCATTGATGGAATAAATTAAGTAGTTTACTCATCGCACATAAGATAGAGCCTGAAAAAACGCAATTACTAGACTGAATCATACGATGAGACCTGCATCTGCGGGATCGATGAGCGATGAGCGATGATGAGACATGCAGGATGATCCCATTCCATTTCGAGGGTACGATTCCACGCATAGAGATAACAGATAACGAGCTGTACCGTTGCATACCGTTGCTGCTATGTAGTATCGCCTCGTGGGAAAATGACGTAACGCATTCCTTTCACTAAGGATTGAAATGCTATACCTTCTAGCTACTTTTTAGATATATGTTCGCCGATTTCAAGCAAGAATTCTCACCGAATACCTGGGATCTAGTCCGGCTGGCTATGTATGCAATGAGCTCGTGCCGACGGGACTTACCCGGGAGCAGAAAAGAGGGGTTGCCGAGGCGCAATAAGTTGCTAGCTTAGAAATCACGGGGTATCTAGCCGTAGGGCTGATACTGTAGGTCATCTTAGGGCAACGACGACAAATAGATAGTGTAGAGAGGACACTCGGAAATCAAGCTATTTTTTGAGGCCCTTGAAATAAAATAAACAAGCATAGTGCCTAAGCATAAACTTATTGTAACTGGTCCGATTGTCTATATAGTTCATAACGTTGTGAAGTCAAGCTTGTGATAGGACAACTAGGCAGAGAGCGCGTCGAGGAAACTTCAAGAAACATGGCGTCACAAGCAGACCTACCAATCGTACTCTATCACTACGATCTCTCTCCATATGCCAAACGAATCGTCTGGTATCTACATCTACGGAAAATCCCGTATTCCCAATGCGTAAGGCTCTCACATCTACATCCACACACAAACTACTTATACATAGGCTAACACATCAAAGCTCCAACCGCGCATCCTCCCCCGTCCGGACGTATCCCTCCTCGGCATCTCCTACAGGCGCATCCCCATCCTCAGCATCGGGCGAGACGTATACCTCGACACACGGCTCATCATCCAGAAGCTCGAGGCGCTGTATCCGCCCTCCGCAGCACACCCGGGCATCAGTAGCGCGCAGACAACGCGGCTGGCAGAGCACACGGCGCTCGAGCAGCTCATCTCGGCCCGCATCATCGAGGGGGACCTCTTCAAACGGGGCGTGGAGAGCTTCCCGCCCGGCACCTTCTCCGACCCGGCGTTCCTCCGCGACCGCGCCGCGCTCAACGGGGTCGATCTCGATAAGCCGGGGGCCGTGGCCCCGCTCGCGAAGGAGGCGGTGCGGACGCGGCGGCCGGAGGCGCTCGCGGCCATGGGGAGGTGGGTGCGCTGGCTTGAGGATGGGCTGCTTGCTGATGGGCGGGGATGGATCCTCGACTCCAGCTCCCCCAGCTCCGGTTCTAGTTCGAAAGAAGGGTCCACCGGCCCGTCCTTGGCGGACATCGAGGCCGTCTGGTTACTACACTGGCTCTCGCGCGTGCCGGGGGCGCTGCCGACCGAGGTCCTAGGCGCCGAGTCTACTCCCCGGGTCTTTGCTTGGATACAGCGATTCGACGGCGCCGTTAAAGACGCCGCGAAACGGGTGCCTGCGGTCCCGAAGGTGAACGGGGAGGAGGCGGCGAGGCTGATTACCGGGTCCGCGTTCGCGGAACCTGAGGGGGAGGTCTGCGCTGCTGATCAGATCGTCGCTGCGCAGGGCTTGACGCGGGGTGACCCGGTTAGGGTGTGGCCTACGGACTACGGGTTTTCACATAAGGATAGTGGGAGGCTTGTTGCGGTGGATCATAGGGAGTTCGTCATTGAGGCGGACGGGGCTTTTGGGAGTGTGAGGGTACATGCTCCTAGACAGGGGTTCACGATTGCTAGGGATAAAGGCAATGCGCCTTCTAAGATATGAGTTTCTGATATGAGGTCTCATTACTTAGGGTGTAGAGATTCAAGACTCAGCATCTACTTGCATATAGTTCTTGTCGTCATTGTCACTCGTCGGTCTGTTGCGTTGGATTCACTCGACTTATCCTTTTTTATTCATGGCTTACTATGAAGAGTTATATGCCATGTTTCATCGGGTATGAATTGATAACTTACTACCTACTGAGACATATGACGGGTACGAACATGGATATTCGATTTTCGAAGGAGATCCGAGAGATTGGGATCGATAACGGTGATCATCTACATCAGACGAATGAATGAATGGATACCTGTCATATGGTATTGGTGAGGAGAGTTGCTGGTTGAGTAAATCTGCACGTGTAAAATTTCCGAGTGCTAATGTAACAAGATCCGACGTATGAAAGTTTCGATGAAATGAATTTGATACACGTAGACAACTATTCGTCGAAATGTCACCTCCAAATGCTTGACGGCCTCGTAAAGCGACAGCATCCAGCAGCATCCATCCATAGTACTGTAGTAGCTATACGATTCAGCCAAAGTGCGTGGGGCTAGCAGTACGGGCGTTGATTGGCTAGCTGACACTAACTCCGAAAAGGCTCTCGATCGATTTGCCGTTTTCTCTTTTTTTCCCAGGTCCACTTCTGCCGGTGCTGTTGTGCGATGACGACAACGACTGAAGCCTCTTGGGTGGCACAGCAGGCCTTGGATGCTACCTTACCATGTACAATACAATATTTTCCTACCGTGCCATTCGGGAGGTCTGGGGAGGCATTTAATACTGCAACCAATTCGTGAGCGATGTCTTGAATTGCTTAGTATTCAAACCCCCATAGGACACTTTGGCATCAGTAGTTGTCTACCGGCGAATCCAATGCTTGCTTTGCTAAGCAGTAGTGTTGTAGGTAGTGTTGTAGGCTATATGCTGGGTACGTATGCGTTCGTAGTGCTCGAAGAGGATCCATTAACCCCGGGCTCGTGTCTCCGATAGGTCGTGTATGTAGGCCAGTTAAGCGACAACAAGCTTTGAGGGTACCGTCACAGAGCGTTTTAGCGGGGAAGGCCCTGCTGGTGCTGCAGGATGTTGCGTCATCAGGGAGGACAGACGTGTGCCAGTACCTTATGTTAGGTCTCACTGCCAAACGCTACATACATACTCAGTCTCTGCTCAGCATATACAAGCCTAAACAGCTTTGAGGACTACCTGGCAGTTGCAATTGTCAATTAATAGTTTATTAGGTCCTATAATTGGTCCTAGCATTTTGCCTAGATGGTTTAAAGGCTGCGACACGAATGCGATCTTCACTGTCAGGTCGGTCTAGATGCGGGATCTAGTAGACGAAGATTTGCGATCTGCACTGGTAGGTGGCATCTTTTAAGGACATTCAACAGTACCAAGTCGAATACTACTTAGTAGTTCAGGGCTGGAAATTAGTTAGTTTAGTTTAGTATTTGCTTATACTAATACTAACTAGTTTAGTATATAGCTATACTAATACTAACTAGTTTAGTATATAGCTATACTAATACTAAACTAGTTAGTTTAAGTATACTAATACTAATACTAAATACTAAAGAATTTAAAAAAACAGGGCTACGGCAAGGGTGTGAACAGGTCGAAACAAGGGTGTAAGCGGGTCGAAGTAAGGCATGCCGAATGGCAGGGTTAAGTTTAGGAAATTCCTAGACAGGTATGTATATAGGCGCCATATATGCTGCCGTATACGCTAACCATATTAAGTAAACAATTACGTAAAAATTTTAGTATTAATATTTTAATATATTAGCTTAGTATATTAAACTAAACTAAAAAAAATTAGTTTATATTAATATTAAACTAATTTTATTTTTGCTATATTAATATTAAACTAAACTAGGCTAATATTAGTATACTAATACTAATACTAAATACTAATAGTATGATTTCCAGCCCTGTAGTAGTTGAATATATAAAACTTTGACACCGGACACTATCCTCTTACATGTACCTATGAATACGTACTATCATTGAACGTGTTGTTACGAAAGAAGGGAAATTATCATGCGTGGAATAGTCTGTCTACAGTTCGTAAATATTAAACTAACACTGGGCGAGTACTTGAAAGACCCACATTACAGGGAAATGACGTAACGTTGTCGCGAGATAATCCTTGCCAGAGCATACACAATGAACTGGAGCCCCCCGAGCATTGACAGTCTCACATCCTCTTTTTGTTCTTCCTTTCTTTCTCAGTTACTTAAGTAGGTAGTACATAGGACTAGGTATGTGGTAATCCCTTACGCGCAAGGGATGACGAAATATTGTTAAGATGATTTTACTAGTATATATCGGAATCCAGCTGCATTGTTTACCGAGTAGTTTCTTGCAAGTGTCTTTGATGATGGACCTACCTCCTACCTAGGTGGGAATAGTACTACCCAGGTAATTGGAGGCGAGCATACCAATACCAATACCTACGTAAGGTATAGCATAGGTATAACGGCTGTGGAATTATTAAAATGATCTGGTACTGATCTGGCTCTGTTGCTGGTATAGTAGGTATGCTGTACTGCAAACGAACTTACCAATCTACGCATAGTGCGGAACTAGGATTGCAATGTGGACTCCTGGGATTGAAAAGGATCTATCGTATGAGCAACCGTTAAATTATCAACGAAGCCGCACCGACACCCACCCCTTGATACTCACGCCTTTCCTTTCCTTGCCTTTCGGTGTGTTGGTCTCTCATTTGTCAGACACGCGGTCTAGAAGAACATCTCACGAAAAAGGCACGTCTCCACCACCCACAAGGTCAAGTACCTAGCGTCGGTTGTACTTTTTTTTTTTCCTTCGCCTTAGCAAAAAATTCGAAGCTGATTAATACTCTTAATTTTTTTTTCTTTTTTTTTGCGGCTCACGGTCCCTCCACAATCTTACCCGGTCGGTTAGTCGTTAGTCTGATTCGAAAAAAAGAGTAGGTTAGCCCCCTCCATCACGTAACTTTTGCCACGTTTGGAAAACAGCACGGGGATTCGCTCTCAATGAAGGCAAGTCCCGTTTGTCTGTGGAAGTTACCTACCTATCTAACCTGGATTGGGACACCCTCGAACGACCAATAGGGAAGCACGCTCGACTGCCTTTGTCCTGCCGCTTTTACGCTAGCGTCTTCCTTGGCTCTTCGAACCGCAATCACTGGACCACCCTGTCTCTTGATCGCTGCATCTCTCGTTTTGGTGTCATTGGCCCAGTAGTTCGACGTTTGCCGTTTCATCGTGATCGCTTCTTGGTATAGTGTTTGCGCTGCTGGTAAATGACTGGAGCACAGACGCGAGGAACAGTCATCTATGTCTATATCTACTTACATATAGATATCTTGGCCGGGCAGAACGGGGCTGGTAAGTCTTTTTGAGGTCGGTATATGCATATTATATTGAGTCTAGTCTCTACATAGGTATGTAAGTAGGATTCTAATCGGCGCATGTAATCATTTATTAACCATGCTCACATCCCAACGTATTAATAATACTAAATTGAAAAGTTTGTGTTGTTGTACAACCTCTCTTCCGTGTGGTAGCATAAGCAGGTACCTAGGTAGTCAAACAAACATCATCTCATATTCTACTGCAGTTAGACAAGTATATTTTCTTGGAGAATCATGTTCTTGCTTTTCCTATCTTTTCTCATCTCAAGTGAATTTAAAGGTTGTTGCCCGCAGTGATTGTGAGTATGTTTATAGTATATAGTTAAACAAGTTTAGTTCCCCTCAACAGCATTGCATTCATGCATTATAAAATTACCTACTTAAATAACAAGAAATCTCTTGTTTTCTACCGAGTCAACTTATTCCTATTCTTCTATTGTTATGTTGTACTATGCGCACTTGAGGGCTGCAAGTAGCTGGCACTTAATCTTCAAATTCCTCATACTAAATGAGTTGGTAACCAAACCTTGAACTGAATGCTACCTAAGTCTAGACTGGTGTTATCAATCATTGTTATTTACTACAAATGAGTAAACAACAAGATGTGTAGCCCATATCTACAAGTGCTCACTATCAAAAGGAAGGTATTGTCAGGAGAGAATCATTCGACGGTAAATCAGCGCGCTGTAGCGAATGACAGCGGAAAGAGAGCGACACTGTACAGGTACTTGGTGATCGTCGCCCACGACTCGCCCCGGATACCATTGGTCAAAGGCCCCAAGTTGGCCCCTGCCCGTGTCCACCCTTTTTCTTGACTTCGGCTCTACACTAAAGACCCCTAGCGAGTGCCAGTCCAGAAAATTCGGGGGGCTTTTCCGTCTGCTGTGCCTGCCCTTTCCTAAAAAACCACCCCTTATGTCACTTCTTCCCTCATGACCTCATCGCACCAAACTCTCTCAGCACCCATTCATTCTAACAACGCCCACCCGATGCCGATACGATACGACATACACACGAGACAACAAGTATTCAACTAACCCGGGCCCATCCTCGCAACGCCTGTTTTCGCCACAGGAGGCTTGCACGATTGCGAAAGAGAGAGACAACTTTGGCAGCTATTGATTGTTGTTGTTGTGCAGGACTGGGCTTAACTGAACTAACTAATTGTCGTGTCTGCTGCTGTGGTGCAAAGAGCAGAGGTGGTTTGCCTTTTCTTCTGCAGACTGCCTCCCTAACCCGTGCGTCAGACCGTTGTTACATCATATTTCCCTCCCCAAACCCAACACACACCAAGCCATAATAAAACGAACTTCGTCATTGTCGTCACCATGGCACCCGCCGAACCCAAGCCATCAGATAACACACAATCGTCAGGTAAGCTCACCGCCCTATTTTGTACTTTGTCTTCGTCTTCGCCTTGTCTTTGCCTCGTCTCGTCTCGCCCCGTCTCCTCGTTCCGTCCCCCATTGTCCATGCTCATCTGCATGCACACACATGCCTGTTGATGCTGCCGTGATCGTGATTGTGTGTCATGCCGCGGTCTGTTATCGTGTCGCGACTTCTAACCTTATTCCCCCTGCATTTATCTACCACTACTTGCCTGGCTGTTGCCGCTCCCTTTGATGATTTATTGTCGCTTACCACTGACATGTGTCGTCGCATCCTCCAGACACCAACGGTGACAAGAAGATACCTGAGGTCAAGGCTGAAAACAACGCAAACAACGAACCCGGAAGACCATTGGCACCGCCGCCTAAGCCTGGCGAAGGGGGAGATTACTTTTCGAGCCAGTTGAGCCTCGAGCCGAATCCCTTTGAACAGTCATTTGGTACAGGGGGTGGTACGGTAGAGACACCGGGCGGAACCAAGTTGCCCAGTCTGGCTGCCTTGACTTCGCCATCGTCGCTTCTGCCGGGGAACGGTACTACACCATTCAACTGGGGAGGCGGATCTCTTAGAACGGGACCGCTGAGCCCAGCCATGCTTTCCGGCCCGGCCACCGATTATTTCGGTGATACTTCCCACACGTTGCGCAGTGGATTCACACCGAACGAGAGCTCCCTCAGGACGGGACTGACACCCGGCGGCAGTGGCTCTATGTTCCCAGCACCAAGTCCTAATTCGCAGGCTATTTTCGCGCAGTTAGCTAATAACGGCGGCGCAACGCCGAGTACGTTAGACTTTCATAGGACGGCTCTGAGCGCGGCGGCAGCCAAGGCAGGCCGTGACAAGCCCCCTAACCCCCCTGCTGTCACATCTCAACCGCAAGAAACAAATGGTGCGCCCGTAAAAACTGAGATAAAGCCTGGACCGGGCGCGTTTGATCCCCACGACAATGATGCTGCCAATGGCCTATTTATGCTAGCCCAGGGCGCTCAGGGAAGAAACGGCCCGCCACAAACGCAGTATCCAGTGGGGGGCAACCAGCCAGTGCATGCGCATCCCGCGCCAGCACCAGTACCAGTACCAGCGCCCAACACTCAAACGAATAATACCTCACCTCAAATGAACGGCAACGGTGTACATCATCAGCCGAGTATTCGAGGTGTGAGCGAAGCTGTCAGCAACGTCTCGGAAGAGAGCGAGCCAGCTAAGCCTAATACAAGGGCGAAGGGAAAGCGTGGAGGTGCTGCTGCTAACGGACGCCGAAAGGCAGAAGATGCACCCGCAAAAGCACCAGCCAGCAAGAAGGCGAAAACAGCTCCCTCTACGCATAGTCAAGATGAAATGACGTCAGATGAAGAAGATGACGACTCTAAGCCTGGTAATGATGGCCAAGGCAAGACTAAGATGACGGATGAGGAGAAGCGGAAGAACTTCCTTGAACGAAACAGGTATGTTTATAATTCAGAGACATTAATGTGAAGTGAAGAATACGCGACTAACGCACCTATAGAGTGGCGGCTTTGAAGTGCCGGCAGCGTAAAAAGCAGTGGCTGGCCAATTTACAAAACAAGGTAGAAGTATTTAGCACAGAGAACGATGCCCTATCAGCCCAGATCTCGGCACTAAGGGAAGAAGTCGTTAACTTGAAGACCCTTCTCCTAGCCCACAAAGATTGCCCAGTTACACAGCAACAAGGTCTACATGGAGCCTACATGCAACAAGCTATGGAGGCGTATAATCCTCAAATTAATCCATATGGTATGGCGGCTCCTATTCCCAACCAGACAGTTATGGCAGGGCAGGGGGTACAGCGTCGCTTCTCATAGGAAGATCAGGTTGGCGCGTCTCACGATGCTCCTCATATGGGGGGAATTTAATGCTTTCATCGAACTAATGGCATCTTGGGGCACATGTGCATGGGAAAAGGACATGAAAATTTCGGACGTGGACTAGGAGGAGGGTCGTTCCGAGGGATTTTCCGCGGATACGGCGTGAGGTATTGGACTGGTGGAGACTGAGACGTTAAATCTTCTCGCGGCATGGGTGGGATGGCGACGTGGCTGGAGTTATTCAGGCCTGTTGTCATTTACACACGTGTGTCTGTATCAACATCTAACTCATGAGAACGATGAGGCGTTTCGGCTTTGGCTGCACATGGCACCTTCGGCCATTAATACAAGGAGCATCGGTACGAGTGCGCGGTATGGCAGAAGATGTTTGTTTCATATTGTACGTAAGTGCGGATGGGTATACACATAAAAGCGGCGTTGAGGGACGGAGGAATATTGCACTTCGCTGCCTTTCTCATCCGGGCGTTTCGGAGGGTATGGAAGAATCTGTGCTATGAAGCTACATTATTCTTCAAGGGCGAATCTGGTCATCCACTCGGACTGTTTATATAAGTAGCTGTATACGCTTGGTAGCTACTTGATCAATAGTGTTCGAAGTATAACATTAACAAGTTGTGTAGGAAGTCAATGTCATTTAAGTTTTATGTTCTATGAATAAGACGAAATTCTACAATGGGACTTGCCCTTGTGTCCTTTTTTTTGAGACGGATTTATGCGTAATGCTGATAGATGTGTAAGTGTTATAGCATAGCTTGTTGTACTTTATGTACGATCGTACTTTATGAATGACGCCTTTTGTCTGTGATGCCAGTAGCCAAGGCTACCTGGCGTTGTTAGCGTGAACTGGTAGCACCTAAGATAGGTAGGTGGGTAGCCTTAGGTAATGCATGAAGTTGGCAGATGTAGCCCCACTATCTAAGGTGATGAAAGTGGCCGCCTGGTCCGTGCGCCGACACGCATGTAAACATTGGGAAGGGAACGCCGGGTACCTTTTCGCGCCTCACCACCAAAAGCCAGCCAGCCCAGCCCACATCCGTATCACGAGCAATCGATCGATTGATAACATCACCGACGCCCCGACAAGACAAGACCCGCCGCGTCCGGACCCGAAATATCGGACGACAAGGGAAGAAATAAATAAATATCCTCTCTCAATTGAATATCGATACTCCCGAGTGCCGTCTATTTTTCGCTGTACCTACCCTACCGCCTTGCGCCTTGCCGATTCCAGTACTACTTACCTACCTACACACGTCCATCACGACTCGCGCGAGCTCCCCTCTCCCCCCCCTTCGAAAACAACACCACCACCGCCAACAACTTCGATGCCGACTCACATTTCGCGTCCATGACTACTCTTGTGCAGACACGTCAGCCGCTGCAGATACTTAGCATGAGCCATCAGCCCAAACGGAGGAGTGAGCGTATTGCCTGTAGGTCACAATCACCTTAGTCGCGCAGGATTGTTTTCGCGTTTGCATTCGCGACAGATGCATTTCGTCTAGTTGCAGCGACTAACGAGGATTTGATATGTAGCATACGACGAGCAGGATGGGGACTTTCACTTTACACGAGGCGCCAAGCGGGTAAAGACGGCGCAACCTGACCCTATAGCTGAGGATGAGCTCGCACCCGCGCCAAAGCCTGCGCCGAAACCTGCAGCTAAGAGAGGAAGGCCTGCGAAGAAGAAGGTGAATCGTGATGAACCACCAGAGCCAGCACCAGAACCGGCGCCAAAACCAGTACCAAAGGCGGCACCAAAGGCAGCACAGAAGGCAGCACAGAAAGCGGCACCGAAAGCACCAACGAGAACATCGACTCGGAGGTCGAGCCAGACACCAGTGCATTCAGATGACATAGCGCCGCCACCACAAAGAACCACGCGGCATAGGACGCGCTCCTCAATAGAAAATGTAGAGCTTCTACCAACGAAAGCTACGAGTAGCGCAACTAAGAAACGCCGGGTGGAGGAAGAGCCTGAGGTCGAGGCTGTATCGACGCCAATGGATATCGATAAGGTGCAAAGGATAGAAGAGGTTGAGGAGGTTGAGGAGGGACTAGAGGGTCAGAAGATTGCCCTGCCATTCAGCGACACTCCAATAATAAATCGTAATAAGGAGATGCGAAAAAAGACGGGAAATAGGAGGAGTAGTGTAGGCATGCGTGGACGAAGGGCAAGTTCTTTAATGGACAACGGTCAGACGGCGATACCACATAGGGAGGTAAAGGCATCCGAGTTTTACAAGCACATCGATTCAGAAGGGCTTGTAGAACCTCGTCGGATGAAGCAACTTCTAATATGGTGCGGGGAGAGATCGTTGTCAGAAAAGCCACCGCTGGGCTCGTTGAATTCTAATGCAGTTCTGGGAGGTACGAAGAAGCCCTCAGTGCCTACGTGTTGGAGAGTTGAATCAGCTAACATGTCATGCGTAGCCCGAGCGATCCAGGATCAGTTACTGAAAGAATTCTCGTCACGTTCGGAGTTTTGGGATTGGTTTGCCCGTGATCATATTCCGGCAGCGCCTAGGCCGCCTCCGATTATGAAACCCAATCCGCGGAATATAGAGCACGATGAACATATCGCTACACTGGAAGACAGGATAAAAAGGTGCGAATAATCCTACCTACTACGAGAATATTTTGCTAATGCCTCCGTTAGGTTAAAGATTGAAAAGAAGAAATGGCAATCCATACGAAAGCAGCCGCCGGAAATGTCTCCGCTCTTTGATTCTTCCGAGTCTCACTCTAACCAGAATCTTCCCAACACTTCATTTCTCGACCCAGAGGAGGCGCAAATGCTTGCGACACTCTCAGGCCAATCTGGCGCGACGCTTAACTCATTAGCACCGAAAACGCAAAATCGACTACAAGACTTGCAGAAGTCCCTCGAGTTTAAGATCGATCGTCTAGAAGACCATGTACACAAGGTCGAGCGGCGCATGGAAACGGCTAGCCAACAAGCGGATAAGGTCCTAAGTCTCGCCGCCGCCAGGTTAAAAGAGCGCGAAGAACGAGAAAAGACCCGTGCGGGCACTAAGGACATGCCCATCATGGAAGTTCTCCGAGGCCTGAGCAAGATATTACCCGAAGGCAACGGCGGGTGAGGCGGGGACAAAAATTAGAAATCCAAGAAAATAACGCAAACTGTATATATACAGCAAATCATCTTTTGTCACGGCGCAAGAGGGGAAACAGCATTGGGGACTAACTCCGGAAGATACCACATTTTCGTTCGATTCAAATCAATGTCTTAAGGAAGGATGGAAAGGCGGCGGCGGCGAAGTCTTGTCGCGAGGAATGGAGTCAAACCAAAGTTTTACACCGAACCGACCGATCCGATCCGATCCGACTGGATAGACTGGAGGTCACGTTTCTTCGGCGGGTGTTGGGGCGTCAGGATACACGAGATCACGACTTGGGGCGGGACATGAAAGTAGTCTATTCTACCTAAGCGGTTAATCCGTTTCGTGCGAGGGAGCAGGGCGTAAATCGGGGAGGGCGGTAAATAGCACTGCGGTACACCCACGCCGGGTGCCGATGTTGCTTTTTTCGAAATCATGGCCGTCTTGCTGGTATTCGCATCGGTGATTCACTGCTGCTTGTGCATGACTGACGCTGACGCTGTATATACATACGTATCTCAGTAAGGGGTCAAAATTCATCCGATTCAAGATTCAAGTTATATTTACGGTGTTTTATGAGCGAGGGGTTACGAGGGGTGATGATGTGTAACTCTAGACAATTCCATGTGTCGAAGTGATGAACAGAAATCAACATACGAGGTTCTTGGAACTTAAAACTTGCTAGCCGTATAGAACCAGCTCGGGCGTATTGCGTAGTTTTTGGTAGGCACCGATAGAGGTCTCGCTATTTGCCAATGAATTCGCATTTGTACCTCTTTTACACTTTACAGTTGATACATAGACAGATGAGGAATATACACCCCAGCATAAGGGTCTCTCAAACGCACATACACGCAGAGCCCCAAACCCGCCTACTCCTTCGGTTCGCCACATGACTAGATTCCCGCTTCGTCTCTTTTACATGGCAACTTACAGCAAATATCCTCCCTATCCCATCCTACCTGCGCTTCGCTTTGTCGAACGATCGTCTCTCCCCGAAGGGTAATCTTCATTTATCACATCCATGCCGTCTAGTTCCATTTGACTTTTTATCCTACCTATTTTCGTCTTTGCTCCCCCCCCCCCCCCCCCCCGGCTCCGCTCAGCACTCATCTACGCATAGCAAGAGAGGGACACCCCAAGTCCTCACGACTTCAGCGCAGGCATAAACGCCATCCCGCCCTTCGCCCCGGACCGCGCGCGCACGTGCTCCCTCAGCAGCGCGAGCAGGGCGCTGTCCCGCCAGCGCTCCGGCACGGGGCGGTACGCGGGCTTGAAGGTCCCTACGGTCTGCGCCCACTCGCCCGCGTACGGCGACTGCGGGGTCTGTACTTTTGTACTCGGAGACGCGGACGCCTTTGCGTCTGCCTCCTCGCCTTCGAGTGGTAGCCCGCCTGTGCTGACGGTGGTGGCGGTGGAGTCCGCTGTTGCTTCTGCTGTCGAGGCGGCGCTGCCGTAGGAGGGGGAGCTGGTGGATGTTTCTGCTGGGGTGGTGGATGTAATGGCAGAGGAAGAGGATGGGGGGGAAGATGATGTAGAGGAGGAGGAGGAGGAGGGAGATGAGGGCTCCTCCTGCGTCGCCCAGTAGTATATATCCCAGTCGTTCTCGTCGAGGAAGAGGTCGTAGTCGGCCATCTGCTCGCGCGTCATGGTGGGGAGGTACGCGTCCGCGAAGGTCGAGAGGAGCAGGTCCGTCTCGAGGATACCGCGCTTGCGGGACTGGTCTGTTTTATGGCATTGTGTTAGCTACCCGTCTCACCCACCTAGATAGATATTGCAGTTAAAGTATATGTATGTAGTGTATGTATGAGAGTAGGTAGAGCAACGTACAGACAAGCCGGGCGCGCATCGTCTTGTCGTCCTCGCCCACGCGCCGCAGCGGCTCGATGGTGAAGACGGCGCCCTCGAGCTCGCCCACGCCCATCTCCTGCCGCCGCTGCTTCTGCGGCTCCATCGGCGGCGCATTGCCCACCGTCGCCATGCCGCGGGCCACGGTGCTATTTACGCCCAGAGCCCGCGGTGTACGCACCTTAGCCGTCGTGGTGGACCGGGTGAGCGCATTGCGCGCGGGGCGGAAGAGGGTGCGTGGGAGGGACGTCATAGCTAGGTAGCTGTCCGGATTGATTGCTGGGTACTTGATCAAGCAAGTATGTCTTCTTTTGTATTTCGTATATACTGCATACCCTTGCTTTATGTGTTGCTAATCAATCGACCGAGATTGGTTGTATGGTTATTGCGTGCGATTGGCAGAAAATATGGTGAATTTCATAGGTGGCGTAGGTGATTTGATGCTTTCGGGATTGTTGACGTAAGATGAAAATGAATGGGACCGAAGCTATCCACAAGCCGAAAAAGTCTCGATTTAGACGGGGCTGTTTGCCGAGGAGTGCCGTGGGCGCCGAAGCTGCCCGGTCCGGCATTGATCAGTTTAGGAATTAGATCAGCACCGGTTTACCCCGACTAATTGAGTGTATCTACGTTGATATGTCGATGACCTCGCAAACCGTTTTGGATTATTTGCGAATTCTTTTATATGATGGTGAATACCTCTCATCTGACAGGCTGTAAATATTTTCTAGCCTTGGTTCTGTAAGCCCGTTATTCATATAGCTGCGATACCAACACGTATATCACAACCATAACCACACATAGCACAGATGGAACAAGATATCCAAGTAATTCATTCATACCCATTTTCAACACCCCCTGAACACCTCATTCTTATCGCCTGAGACGATCATACAGACTATGAGTACAAGCATGACGATAGTTTCCAGCTCTCATGCATCCATGTCACTTCTGCTACTTCCTCCATCTTTCTAGTCATGAGCCCCACCCATTCGGCCTTTAATGTAATCGTCCCTAGGTACCTGAGCACATGAATTGTCCCGTGTTTCTTCCCCTAGATGCGAGTCCCGGAAGGTCCAATCAAAGGGTGTATGTATGTATGTATCATACGTATCTTGCCTCGCTCGTGTATCGTGTCTCCCAAAGATGTCCATCCTTTATATATATAAGATTTTAATTAAATCAGGTGCTTGGATCGGAAGTAGGCGCGCAGGTACATGATCTGCCAGCCCCAGAGGGCGATGAGGAGGGTGGTGGTGCCGATGCCGAACCACTTGACGCGGGTGTTGGTGCTCTCGTTGGTGTCGCGCAGCTTCTGCTCGCGGGCGCGCAGGTAGTCCATCTCGTTGACGATCTCCTGGATCATCTCCTCGATGCGGCGCAGGTCCGTCTCGACGGGGCGCAGCTTCTCCGTGGCCTGGATGGCCGACCAGTCCTTGGCGTCGGCGCCGATGTCGATATCCAGCTCCACGTGGCGCGTCGGGTTGTTGGCCCGTCCTGGTTTGAAGTCCTTCAGAGCTGTGTTGCCTTTTGCGTCGGCTTGGGGCGCTATCGCAAGAGAGAGAGAGAGAGAGAAAGCACTGGGGTTGGGATTGGTTGGTTGGTTGGCTGGTTTGGTCCTTCACTTACCTCCTTGTAGTATGTTCTCGAAGCAGACATCGAAGCCCGCGTCGGCGTGGGATGTGAAGACGGTTCGCTGCTCGCCGGCGACGTCTCTCGGGCGGCCGTACTCGTTACCGACGGTATCTCTGATCTGTGTAGTGACACCGACAATTAGTAAATTACTAGACCAACAGCAAACACCATGTATAGATTGATTATTCCCACGTACGTGCATGTTGACCATCTGGCCATCCCCCTTGGATCCGCTCACGATGGCCGTGACGACGACCAATGTCTCCTTGGCGACGAAATTCCGTATGCACCGCTCCTTTTTCCCATCGCGCTGTGGTGTGGCTGTGAGATCGAACTTGAGGGCGTTGACGGATGCGATGAGCAGCACAATGCCGCAGATATACTGCAGCAGTGCTCTTGGCAAAGCCATTGTAAGTGTGTGTGCCTAGTCGCCGGAGATCAAACTATCGTAGCGGTCGGTTTGCGAAGCTGGAGGGTAGGTGGAATAAGTGGTAGTGAGGACCAGCCAGCTCGGTGATACCATTCAATTAGGTCTATCGATCGGGAGGTTTTGATGTGTTCTAGCCAGTACAACTATACGTGTTCAAGTGTCGATCTAGGTGGCCAATCGCATTGTGTTAATTAGGTGGGGCCTGCCCCTAGCAGCTCCAAGGGCTACGCAGTCCATGTACCTACTTAGAACAAGTAACTAATACTGACAGGGGTCACATCTCAGTCTAAAGAACACCGTTTTCTATACAGCATCATTCATACGCTCATTCAAATTGACAAGAGTAAAGAACTTGTAGATTACTTATGGATACAGTGCTTAAAATGAGAACACCTCAAATAATTTTCCATGTCAGTAAATCATATGCTAGCGTCGGTATTTTGTTCGAACCCATCAATCAAGTCACCCCACGATAGTTAAAACACAACTTACAACCTTATGCTCCCTGTACTTTCTTGCCTGAGTGAAGCTTGTCGAACAGTACAGACAGAATTCGTCGCATCTGTAGTCTAGGAGCATTGATCAGTAACGTGTATCAATGACTCGGCGACAAATCCGGCGTCTCACATATTGTATAATGCCATACAAGATCTCGGGATCCTGTGAATGTCCTGTATAGTCCGGGTGTGGGCACTCGAAGGTTTTCCGGTTTGCCGCAACCCTCCCATTAGTTGACTGTGGTCGACTTGTTGAGGATTTATGCATCCAAGGAGATCTAGAATCATTGTTAATAGTGGTGCCGCTGGATTTCCCAGCGTGCCGTTCGGCACCGTTGTTGTCGTCGAGAGACTGGCAAGTGTTCCCCGGCTCCGAGCTATGGTGTGTATGAAGCTGGTG
Organism: Nemania sp. FL0031; assembly: GCA_022432375.1. Lineage (NCBI taxonomy): Eukaryota > Fungi > Ascomycota > Sordariomycetes > Xylariales > Xylariaceae > Nemania > Nemania sp. FL0031. The sequence continues at coordinate 178,218 of JAJKKK010000070.1, read as the reverse complement.
CAGTTTAATAAACAATGCCGAAATTGCGGACTAAACCCTGCGTCAGATAACTTTAATTAGAGACTGTCGCATTCTTACCTAGTAGAACCAAACGTGTCCACGAACCTTCTCGCGCGTAGAAAATTGCGCGGAGCAGACAACACATTGAACTACCTACAATATTCAACTTTCGTTCCGTGTCTGAGCTATAAATATAAACGCCTAGGACGTAGATCGGTATTTGTTGTTATACTAGTTAATATATTCTTCACAACTATTAGTTAAGTCTTACAAATAGGTTGTATTGCTTAATAACCAAAACAACAACGTTTTAGGGAGCATAGAAGGACCATTTCGGCTCTAATAACAAGTTTGCCGTCCTATATCCCCGTTCCAAGGAGAACCGTCGGAGGAAAGCGACAAGCTCTGGGCTAGCCTTTATGATTGTAAGTCGCCCAAAAACATTCGCTACTTGATTACAACCATGGCCTAACCGTTCACCTAGTCGGAATCACTAGGATAAGCACAGCTGAAGCGCGGCCAATGGACAACAAAACTCTCCCTATCCCGGGTCCGGAGGGTGGATACGTTGTCCAACTCTCCGTCTTCCATCAACTTCACTGCTTAGTAGGATTAGCCGACAAGATGATCATATGAGAAATTCGGGGCTAACACGCAATAAAACTCCTAGAATTTGATCAGGAAAGGCATATACGGTGCTGTCGACATGACGAACGAGGATGATCTGCTGGGCATCGAACATCTTGACCACTGTCTCGATATGCTCCGGCAGGGTGTAATGGTATATCATTCTTAATTGTGTCCCATATCACAGCATATAATATTTGCGATATAAGCTAACGGGCTACCGCCGACGCGTACAGTGTAATAGTGACATAACCCCTACAACGTTTGCGCGTACATCTCCCCATAGTAGTATGAAGGTTGTCACCGAGGTCGTACACACTTGTCGCAATTTTGCAAATATTCAGCAATGGGGATGGAATAGACGGCTTTCGACGGAGTTAGACATCTGTTAAGCATTGCAGAATCTGCTGTTTGTGAGGAATCCTACGCAACCCAGCTACCCAGTTCTTACATTTCTGCATATACGCCAAGCTCGGAATCGTGCTCCCACACCCAATCTGATGTTTGTGAGAAATTCCTACACATACGGCCTGTCGAGACGCGAGCTTCGGGCTGTTGCTGGTTGCCAAGGTCGGTGTAAAATAGCAAGCCAGTCGCACTGTATCTGTTCACAATGCTACCTTAATAAATGGCTCCATCGTTAGCGGTAATCGATCCAGCTCACCAATGTGTTCCCAGACCATCTCGGGCGGATCTTGGAAAGCATCCACGTGTTGATATAGTGGTCTCTCCAGATGAATTTTCGAGTTATGTCTAAGCAGTGAAGATGATGGAAAATTTGCACCCAAATCACTGTAAGCCAACTGTCCATGGGCATTAGCAGGACACATACGATCGACTAATTTCTCCCAAGCTTCATCAAGTTCCTTGCGAGGCTCTCCTTTATATATGAATGTAGCGAAGAGCTCAACATCGAATGTAACCGGACTCCTCGTCGCTAACCCTTCCAGGGGATCTTTCAGCGTCACTAGCATATTAGGCTACGACGATCGGAGAAATAGTACTAACAGTTATTAAGGGCACTCTTCTGATGTCCTTCATCCCAAGATACTAACGCTTGCGGTAATACCGTCACTATCAATTATCCGCATTCTGCCCCTTTCTTTCAGCGCATTCTCTCTCGCCGTCGTTTCTCTCTTGCAACCATTCTAGTTAAAATCCCATGTGAGCTAATAAGCCTACAAGCTGCCTCTCGCTCCTGCGTTTCAACTCCATTCTGTGATCTTCTTCTGGATTCATTCTCAAATAGTCCTTATTAGCCAATGTCCAGGGTAATAAACAGCCCAAGACTTCGTCAACATCCGCAATCTTGTCAATCCCTTGAATAGAGCTAGGTCGCTTTACATCTAGTTTCTGCAGCTCGTCCTCCCATGCCTGCGCGAGTTCCCAATCAACGGCCGCATTATTGGCCGCTACCGGAAGAGGTGAAGGAAATTGTCCGGTAAGTTTGGCATTCCGAAGCGCTGCGGCCTCTTTCTCCTGTGGAGTCGCGTCGCCCAACCAGCCACTAAGCCGGCCGCCAGTGCTATTAAAAGAGCGGAAAAATTCATATGCAGGGTGTAAAATGCTAGCGAAATCATAATCGAGAAGTGCTGTTATACGGCCCGTTGCAGGGTCGTAGAGTATATTATCAGTAGCTTTGTCCAAGTATTAGTACTAAGGTTCCTAAAGCTAGTTCCTAAAGCTAGAGTACTAGTAAGGGATTTTAAACAAATAAGAAAAAAAATACTAACTAAAATCTGCGTGTATAATACTTCTGTCTTGCTTCGACTTTAAGGCAGAGAATTGTACGGCTAGGCCACGTTCAATAAAAGCATCAACACGTTCTCTGACGCCGTTGGCACGCCAGCCTTGCAAATACGGGTTTATATCGGCTTTACTGAGTGCTACTTCTAGGCGGCTTTTATAAGAGTCTTCAAAAGAAGACCACGGCCCGGTACCAACGCTAGTCATGGACGCGCTGACTATAGCACCGCCATCATCGTCATCAAACGTTACACCTCCCCAGCCTTTAATACTCGCAGGAAGCGGGTAGTCTTGCAACGCCTTTAGCAGGCCCGTCATTTGTGCCAGGATCTCTTTCTTCTGGCCAAGAGACATGGTTTTGTCAAATGCGTCGGCAAGTGGTGCGCCGGGCATCCGTTCTTCCAGGATCCAGCCTAGATGATCGCGGGTAGCGCCACTCCAGCCGAAAACCCGGGGAACTACGTTGGGATTAATATGGCGGAGAGCAGCTGAGGCGAGAGTAAGAATGCCGACTTCATTCTGCACTCGAGTTTCTTGGTGCATGCCCTCCGCGTCAGGGTTGCTTAGACGTAGTATGAAATCCCTGGTACCTGCTGGAATAGGGACGCAGCCTTGGTGCTTCGGCGTGCGACTTTCATCAACATCCCTAAGGCCGCCCGATGTGCCGATAGCAAGCGAAAGGCGGTAGACGAAATTGTTGTACTTAAAAGGAAAGTCATGTTCGTATTGGATCGGCGTGATCTTGGTTTGATCTATGACCTACAGTATTGAGAGTCATGGTCGTTAGATATTATTGCAAATTCAGCAAGGATAACTTAGCTAAGTGGAGAAGCTAGAGGTAGGCTTGCTGCTAGTTTGTTGCCTACCTCAGCAGAGAGATTCAAATAATCCGCTAGTATTTGCTTGATGTAGTCGAGACGCGCATGGTAGTGGGCGTGGTTGTGAGAAACGGTTGCCATGTCGAGTACTTATCAGGTCGAAAATCTTGAGTCGTGATAAAGTTTGCAGTGCCTTCGTTTTTAATGAATGAAGTACGAATGAGTGAAACGAAGGTGGTTAACTATGGTCCTGAATTTTCCGCGAGCAATCAGACCAACTGATGGTAGCCCCCCTGCTTACCTGAGAGTCCCGTGCGAGTACCATACAAATAAAGTTGTATGGTGTGGTAGTGGTGTGGCGCGGCAGTATTTGTGCCAGAGCTGTGATTTGTATAGTACTCGCACGGGACTCTTAGGTAAACAGGGGGGGGCTATCATTAGGTCGCGGGGGCTTCTAGTAAAAAGGTGTTACCGAACTAATGTTCGATCGAAAATTCAAGGATTTTTAACGTCAGTTTGCAGTAAACCTCTTATTTAAAGTCCCTTTGAAAGAAAGCTAAGTTACGAAAGTGCCCTTTAGGATATCAGGAGAGTTAAGATATCAATTTAATGCAATATTAAATACCTAGTACAAAATTGCTCTGTTGACTCATCGTGGCGGTGCACTCTGGGTAAATCACGATTTGCTGCAGCAGGCATACCAATGCTGTAAGCAAGCCTTTCACAATTACTTCTGATGAAACTCGCATTATATTATCATGATGAGTTCGTTTTCGGGATCAAGGATTGAGCCTGAAGGTTCTGACCATGATCCAAAAGAGCGTTTTCAGTCGCATAGCATCTATAGTTCCATGGGGCTTGGGGAATCTCATATACGACTGCTTGAGCTGCTCCCAGGTAGGCACCAAGATCCTATCCAGTGTACACTTTTCCCATCGGAAAGGCCAGCGTCCGACCCTAAGCAGATCAGTCAGGACCAAGTTCCTCCCAATGCAGCGTATGAAGCGCTTTCATATGTATGGGCATCAGATGAAGAGGATGCCGTCATCTTCGTAAACCATGTACCGTTCACAATTTCGGCCAACCTTTACCATGCACTTGACTGCGTCAGGCTGTCCGATAAGACTCGAGTCCTCTGGGTAGATGCAATATGCATCAACCAACAAGACATACAAGAAAAGTCGGAGCAAGTTCGCATGATGGATCAGATCTATAGCAATGCGGACACGGTGCTCATCTATCTCGGCCCAGACGCGGATGGGAGCAGCCTGGTGATGGACTATCTCACCGTTGACGACTCCGAGTTGTTAGATGATAACGGTGTACTCTTCACCAAGGCTAGTGTGGAGAGGAGCAGGGCCGAAAATAAAGTGCTGCAGCTCTACGTCGAGGGCCAGGGAGAGTTCCTTACAAACTATTTTACCTCACGGGGCCTGGAGGAGAAGCGTGTTGTTGAAGCAGCATATGCCTTCTTTTGCCGTCCGTGGTGGACACGCATGTGGGTGATCCAAGAAGCCAAGCTTGCCAAGCGCGATCCTGTCTGGTACTGCGGCCGGCGGTCTACCACCATGAAAAGGCTGCGTGAGCGCCTGCCAGTATTGAACAACTTTACGCTTTCGAAAAAACAACCGGCTTACGTACCCATAGAGGAAGCCCTAGCGGCGTATCCACGTGGAAGGGGGAAACCATATCAAGACTTGATGGCTTGGTCTAGGGGCGTGGAGTGTATACTCTTCGTGGTTGATACAGAATTTGCCGATCTTTATAGTAAGAATTTGTCCTTGTGGTTGGACAGGTGTACAACTCGACATAGCACCGACCCGAGAGACCGCATATTTGCCCTTGTGTCATTGTTGGATCCTTCTGCAAGGTCTCTCTTGGCTCCCGATTACTCTTTATCCGCTCACCAAATATTTTCTCTCGCAACCGCCTATATCTTGGTAGAAGAGGGTAGCACCCACGTTTTTCAGCTTTATAGCTTTACCCGTGAACACCACAGCCGGTCCTTGAGCCTAGACTTCGCGGCGCCATTTCCCGAAGTCGTGGCAACAGAATTTTTTAGTGAGTACGAATCGGCATATTGGTATACTGGGCCACTCCACCTGCGTATGGCCGATGGGAAGTTAAATCTCTTGGGGATCGATTTCGACTCGATTCGTGAGGCTAGCAACATTGATGAAGGTTCTTCCAATTTCCAAAGCCTGAAAACTATACGAATGCGTCAAAGGATGCTGGGTAAGTATGAACGCTTCCTCGTGCGTCCGCGGGTGACACCACCAGAACGAATCTTGAGGGCTTTGCTCTTAGCCCCGTCTTACGAACATGAAGGCGCAATCAATAACGATGCCACCGCGCCACAGGGCCTCGATGAGGATTATCTAAAAATGCTACAAACTATGGCCCCCTCTAGCAATGAACTTCCTGGAGCTATTCACTTTAGTTGCGAAATGCTGAAGTCAGTAGCGGTCCACATCGGAGACTTCGTAGATGGTGCACGCTGCGAGCATCTTCAACAGAAGCATGAATCATCATCTAGATCATATAAATCCTACTTGCGCACAGTTGTAGCTGCTATGGACCAGGGATTTATAAGTGCCGCTGCGTTCGAGCTACCAGAATTGAAGTCTTTCATTAATAGATTCAATATCAACGACACAGAGCCAATTCCTAACCGAATGAGCGACACGACAACCATGACCGCCGACATTGTCTACTCCCAACTAAAGGCTGCGGCAGAACTCTGCTACTCTATTGTAATGACTCACGTTGAGAGTGTGACATGTTCGCGCGCGGCCGATATCGACGAGACTGGGCACCAGTTGGCAACAGCATATGCTAAGGCGAAGGCGTTGCTCGGCGGGATAATGGCGAGCTGCACCTGTGGTGGCAGCGAGCGAGAAGCACACAGGATTGAGCTTGAGGCTCGGTATCACGCCGTGTCTCAAGAGGAGTTGATGTTTGAGCACGTGGTTAAGTTTTTAAGGCAACGGAAGGAAGCCGAATATTTCTCCTTCGAGGAACTAGCTGTTGACCGGCAGAGCAAGGCTTTATTTGTTACAGAGGCGTATTTTGTTGGGATTTCCTTCCAACGCGACCCTGGCTTCGAGGAGGGCGATAAGGTGGTCTTGATGGATGGATTCCGAGCGCCCATGGTCCTAAGAGAGGTAGATGGCGGCGGCAAGTTCAGAATAATGGGGACGGCTTATCTGGCGGGCCTCAGTGACGTGGATTTCGAGAGCCTCATTAGCGATGATGTGCTCCAAGTAGAGGAATTCGAGATTATATGAAACTTGCCAACACAATGAGTCTGCTGGGTATTCTATGTATAATGCAAGTAAGGCTAGTCTTACATTTACGAGTGATAGGTAAAGAGCAATCTAAGAAGTTTATAAAACGATAGATCTAGAAGCCTCATAATGAACTAGGATCTTTGTGAACCTTGACGACGGGACCGACGTAGACGTGAGATGGATGATTCATGGCTAATGGCCACAGCGTCTCCGGGTGTTGACTGTGAGATGCAATCATTGCACTCAGATCATCCCACAACAAGCTTCCCAAAACTCTGAGTGTACCGCCATAGCCAGGCGACTCTGCTGGGCGGTCTGCTCCTTTGGCGGGATCGAAGTCGGCTTCAACCGCACATACAAAGCCCCCAGTATCCCCATCTGGAGAAGACATACAAGACATAGTTGGCGAACCCAGGTACGAAGTGACACTAGCTTCGTCAACCATAAGGAAGACATCTTTTGCAAATCCGGCTGGAAAGTCCGCAGTCTCAGCAAAGGCTCTAAACGAACTTTGGTTGTATATAGGTCAGCACAATGACCGAAAATCTCCCAACTGGGATTGGACCTTACCTCTTCAGCGCTTCAATATCTCCGTCCTCAATTCCCAAGTCCTTAGCGTCAAGCCAGTGGAGTTTGGAGCGCTCACGAAGTGCCTCGATGCCCACGAGCTCTGATCCCCAATCGGCTTGATCAACGTCAAAGTTTGCGCGAAAGCTGTCCCAATCCCCATCGGTGCAAGAGTGACAAGATCGATATATCACGAAGCCCCATTCTTCCGTGTCCCGAATCATGACCGTCCAGGGTTCCTTTTCGTATTTGGTCGGCTCTCCACGTAATTCCTCACGCACCAATTTTTGCGCGGCCTCTTGTCGTCGTGGTATTCCTATTATTTTGTCAACCGCCGACGCTTTGGGATTACCCATATTCGCGAGGGCGGCGTCAACCTCCATTTTTAGAACCAAGTGTCCACGCCGCGCATGATAATCCGAATTACGCTGGTGGATGTCTAATGCCATACGAAGAGGCTGAGTACGAAAGTTCCATTTGGGTAGCGCCGGCCCCTTTCCCTTCTCAGATTCGTCATACCCATCCATTGGCATTAGGATGGTATAATCGGCCTGGGCAGAAATCTCACCAAGATCCTGCCACATATCGTAGAGCCTCATCAACTCATCATTGATAGTTGATTCTATGCTTTCATGCGAGGCTACGTACGCGTCGAGTTGTTCCAAAACCTGCTCTTTCATGTGCGATACATGCTCCATCACCCAGCCATGTGTTCGATTCACCATGACTGCGTACTTTGCGCTTATGAATTGATGCCATTTCTTTGATACTTCAACGGTAGGCTTTCCTTCAAGCGCACGCTTGGCGTTTAGGGCGTTTTCGAAAGTCCGTAGTACGCCGTCAATGAGAAGGAATGTTTCTCTCAATGCAGTTTGGACGACGCCATGGTTGAGGTAGCTGAAAACGTTGACAGCCATGCTGAGAGTTCGACATGCTGCTGAGAAATTGTTCGGATCGTACAGTTTTTTCTCTCTCCAGCGTCGTGCAGATAGAGGCATGATACCTTCCCAGAGTCGAGCCTTCGTGCTTTGTAGTTCTTTCGAGATAATTTGCATCCGGTCCGGCTCTTCCGTTGATCCAACGATATGGTTGATTTTGTCTATTGGCTCCCCTTCCTCGGCATTGAACGGAGGGGGTGCCCATTCTGAATAAGGCCGAGTAATCAAGAACCATTCGTCCTCATCCAACAACTCGCTAACCATCTCTCCCGTGGGAAGAGGTACTTGACCCATCGCTACTATGAGGAACTGACCAATGGTTTGGTGCTCCAAGATTCGATCAACTTCGGGGATCAGCATTATTTTCCTAACTATAGAAAGCAGGGGGATGAGTCCGACTTACCTATCCAAAGCTTTGCCGACGCTGCAGATACATCAGGACGCCATTCGCCCCTTGTGACGAAGTGCTCCTTAATGGAAGGAGTATTTCCTCTAGCTACTAGATTATTGCGAATACCTTGTCTCTTTTCTTTACCAACTACGTCATCGAGAAAGTCGTTGAGACCTCCCGCCATGTTGGTCCTAATGGCGAGGTTCTTCTTCGCTTTCGCTCTCTGTTTCTCGATATCTTCCGGGGTGCCAGACATGGTGTTCTGAATAAAAAATATGGCTAATTGAAATTCCTGTCTTTGTGGTAATATTAATGCTAACGCTTCTAAACTTGTTAAATGTGACCTAAAGAGTTAGCGATATAGATGGAGGGCCCTTTATGCTTTTAATCGCCAGAGTAAGCAATAGTTTTGTATATAAATATCACTAACGTGCAAAATATCTTGTGCTGTGAGTTTTACGATAGTTTTGATAACATAGTTTTACGATCTGAGAACAGTATTGTTCTCCTTTTTCTATAGATTAAATTTATGGCTGCTGTGCCACATTACGACGTGGGTTATGTTAATAGTTAGGCAACAGTGCCCTCCGCGCTAGTAGGTATGTACTTATGCGTACAACATAAGGACCTATTCGTCCGGTTAGCGCTGACGCCTTGAATCCGCTGTAAGCGAGGCAACGAGCTTAGGTTGGGGAGGGGAATTGGGGGACGAATAGTACACACTTCCCGCATCTGCCTATGCAATACTTCTTGTGGCTACAATCAAAACATTGACCTTTTGACTAGGTAGTATTCTGGTAGGAATTCACTGGAAATGTGCTGGTAGCGATTTGTGCTTCCGTTATACTGGCCAATGACTAGCAAGATTATCATAATTGGTTGATATACTCCAGGCGGAATTAAGTAGGGCTAATTGAATAAAGAGGACCCTAAAGACTGTTTACATATGGTATCATAAATAGCAACTGCATCCTGGGAATCAAGCCTGACTTTAAAGTGCGCGGTTATAATATTTCTGCCAATCCGCCATTTATTTGGTTAAGTCTTAGCATATTATATAAGCATTACTTAAGATTCGTTTTACTTAAGATTTGTTTTATTTAAGATTTTAAATATTAACTTAATGTTAGAACGCTTTCGTACGGCACTTTTAATTAACTAATTAAATTTTTTAACGCTAATATAAAATGTTACTTGTTTTTCTGCTAACTTTTTAAAAGGTACTATAGGCATATTAAGCTTTTATATATATTATATAAATATAATATATATAATAATACTAAATTATGCAGCAAGTATTTAATATTTTAATGTAAGTAGTTATTACAACCTGATTTTTTAAGCAAGCTTATTTTAGTTTTGGTTTATATTTTAATATTGCTTTTTTATGCTTTTGATTATTTATTTACTTTAGTAGTATACTTTTTTTTGCTGTTTTAAAATTTTTTATACTTATGCTAGTAAAAACTTTATAAAAAAAAAGCCGTTAGTAATTTAAACAAATACTAATATAGCTTTTTGCTATATTTTATAGTTTGCATATATTAAAGTAGTTTGGTTGTTTATATATAAAAATAGTTAAAACATATTTATTAACTTTTTTAAGTTTTGTATTTAAGTATTCTAAAGTAATTATGTTTTTATATTATGCTTTAATTATTTTAACCGTTAAAGTTATAGTTTGTTTTTAAAAGTAAAAAAGCAGCTTGTTATTAACTGTGCTAAAGCTAAAACTTTTTATTTTTTTTTTTTTTTAGTAGCTTGTTATATAGCATTTTTAAGGTGTTTGCAAAGCTATTATAACTAAAAGCTACGTTTATATAAAAATATACAATTAAAGCTTTTAATTAAAAGCTTAAAAATAAAAAAAACATAAAACTTATTTGTATATTTTATTTATAAAAGCTTTATTTGTAAGCTTTAGCTATATGCTTAGCTGCAGGCTTTATAAAACAAAAATAAAAGATTTAAAAAGCTATAAAACTAAAAATTGCAGATTGCAGAACTAAAGTTATATTTATATATTAATTTATACTTATACTTATTATACTATATATATACTATATTTTTGGTTAATTGCAAAAGTTGATTTAAAAAATACAATTTTTTTAGAAAAGTAGCAGGTTGTTATACTATATAAAAAAAAATAAAAAAAAAAGTTTTAATATATTTATACTGCAAAACTTATAACATGCTTAATTAATATAGTATATATTATAAAATAAGTTTATATAAAAGTTATTATAATTTAGTTTTAGTTTTATGCTTATTAAGCTAATATTATATAGCTAAAACTAAAAAAGCTTTTAAATAAAAAGCAGCATATATAGGCATAATAAAATTATAAAATATACAAATGCAAAAAAAAATTAAAATAGTGCTTAAAATATAACTAACTAAAAAAAAAAAGAAAAAAAAAAAGTAAGTAATAGCAAAAGCAAATATGTTTTTGTTTTTAACAAATAAAGTATAAATAAATAAAATAAAAATTAACTATAGTTTTTAATTAAAAAATAGCTTTTTTTTATTTAAGCATTAGCGTAAGTTTTTTTAGGCTGCTATTAACTTTTATATTTATTTTTATACTAAATACTTTTATACCTACTTATTATTGTTTAATATACTATATTATTAATTAACTTTTTATTTGTTTACTTTTTTTTAGCTACTAGTATATATAGTATTTAAAGCTTTTTTTTATTTATACTTATTATATTAACTATTTTTATTTATATTGTTTTATTAGCTTACTTTTTAGTATTTATTTATTATTTTTTATATATTAAATAACTTATATATATAATTTTACTAGTTTTATTAGTTATAAACTTTTTATTGCTTAGGGCGCTAAAATGTTAAAAATACTTTCTACTTTAGCAAAAAATAGCTATTTTAAGTAAAGCTTGCTTATGCAGGCTATATAAAAGTTTTTTTAGTATATAAAAGTATATATTTAATACTTAGCTATTTAACGGCTGTTTTTTAACTATTTTTATTATAGTAGTTTGTTGTTAATATTGTTTAGCAAACGTTTAGCTTTATTAATAAGTTAAAAAAATAGCTTATTATTTAAATTAAACGCTTAAATACTGCTTACTAATAGCTTGTTTAATAAAACAGTTAAATATAAATACTGTTTACTAACAGCCTGTTTAATAAAAAAGTTAAATACAAATATTGCTTGCTTGCAATATGTTTAAAAAAGCGGTTAGTTTTAAATACTTTTTACTTATAACTTTTTAATAAAGCAGCTAAATATTATTAAAAAGAACTTACTTTTATTTTAAGTTTTAAAGCTAATAACTAAAACTATTGTTTTTAAAACAATATATTTGCAGCTATATGCTTGCAGCTATATGCTTATAGCTATTAAACTAAGTGTTTTAGTTTATAAATATATTATTTATGCTAATAAAGCTTTATAACATTAGACCTATTTTTATTTGCACTAATAAGCAACAATAAAACGACTAAATTAAAAAAATATTTAAAAACTTTAAAAATAAAAACAAAATAAAAAAAAAATATATGTACGTAAATAAAGTAAAAAAATTATATAATGTAGTAACTTTATAGAACCTTTTTATTTTTATTTTTATAAAGCTAACAATTTTAATATAGCAGTATATAAATAGCTTAGGTATAATAATACTTTTTGCTAGCACTTTAATAAACTTTAGCTACTGCTTATTAAGCTTTAAAATATAATAATACTAAATTTGTTTTATAAAAATATAACCTAGCAAGTAGAAAAACTTTAAGAACAAATTAATAAGTATAATATTTTAGCAGTAATAAAAAGCTTTAAATATATATATAACCTAAAAATAGCCCTAAAAGTATTTAAAGCTTTTATATATTAATAAAGTATTATTGCATTTTTATAGTTAGTTATTAATAATAACTGCTTTTGCGCTTTTTTTTTTTATATTGCTTTTTTTTTTTTTTTTATGTTTTGTTTTTTTGTTATTTTGCTTTTAACCATACTAATCTTAGAAATATATAGAACGCTATATAGCACTTTATGCATATAAAAAAAGACCTATATATATTAATATTATATAATAGTTTTTTTAAGCTACTATATACAATAGCATTAAATATTTTAAAATATCTATAAATATATTACTATATTAAGCTATTAGTATTATTATACAATTTATATTTACTATTAGTACTATTATTTAAACGTTTAAACAATTTATTATATTTTATACTATTAAGCTTTATAAAAAAATATATAACTTTTAAATATAAATTATAGTTTAAAATAGCTTTTTTATTACTAGCGCTTATATTTAGTATTATTTTATTATACTAGCTGCTTAGCTTTGCTTTAACTTTATATATATATTTTTATATTTATTTAAATAGTTATACTATATAACCGCTTTATGTTTAGCTAATATATTAAAAATTTTAAAAACTATACTATTATTAGCTTTAAACTTGTTAGTACATAAAAAGTTTTTAACTATTTTTGTTTGCAACTTTAATTTAGTAAACTAAAGCTTTATTATATTTTTAATACTATATGTTATTTTATTATTAACAGTATAATAAGTACAATATAAAATAACAAAATAAAATATAAAATAAAATATAAATTGTATAAAAAAAAAGTTTCTGCTAGATTTATAAAATCTAAATTTAGTTTATATATTTAATCTACTTTTTTATTTAATTAGTAAAACCTTTATAAGTTATACTTAAATTAAACAAAATTTTTTTAAAGTTTATATTATAATAGTATTATTGCTTAATATAAGTTTATTATTATTTTTTAAGTGCAGCTTTATAAAGCGTATGCTTTTTATTTTTACTATATTAATTAAGCTATTATAAATATTTATAATTTTGTTTATAAGGTATACTAGTAAAGGTTTTTATGCCTTTAGTTAGTTTATGCTACTATAATACTTTTTATATTATATATTAAGTTTAAATAGCTATATTAATATTATTTTATTAGTTATATATTTATTTTAAAGTAGTATAAAGTTTTTAGCTTTTTTTTGCAAAATGTTTAGTAATACTAAAAAACTGCCTATTAAAACTTTTATATTTAATACTAAACTGCTGTTTATAAAATTTATTAACCTATTATAAATATACTAGCTTGCTATTTTAGTAAAAAATAGTTTTTTTACAAATAGTTATACTAAGCTATATTTAAAACATTAAAACCGTTTACTATTATACTTTTAAAAAAACAAAAACCTTTTATTCGGTTTATACAATATATATTTTTTAGCATTTTAAATATACAAAAATAATATTATAATAAACTGCTATATAAAAAGTAAATAACATTTTATATAATATATAAATATTATTGTTTGTAGTATATATAAGCTTATATAAATACTATATAAATAATTTATAAAGTATATAGCGGCTATATAATAGCTATATAAAAGCTATATAACTATAGTTTTTACTTAGTAAAACTTATTATATTTATATATTTTTAGCACGCTAACTTAGCTGTTTTTGCACAAAAAATATTTTTGCTTAAAATATTTATACTAAAACTGCTACAAAAAAGCCTTTTTTTGGCTTAAGCGTTAACTTTATCGAAAGCTTTATTAATTTGCAATACTTAACATAATTAGTTTTATTTTTTAATATATTAGTATAATATTAAAGCTATATTACTAACTAACAAAATTTACAATTTATATAACCTAGCTAATATAGGCCGTAAAAAAGTACAACTAGTATTAATTAATAAATAATTTAAATTACTATTAACTAATATTAGTTATATTAAACTATAACTTATGCTAATTAAGTTATTTAAGCTATAAAATTTTTATATAGCAAAATAGTAAATAGTAATAAGTAATAATATAATACAGCAATATAACTATATTAAATAGTCTAAAAGCAATTTTTTAAATAAAATTTTTAGGTAAACATAAAAGGCTACTATTAGTTAGTTAAATTGTTTAATTAAATTAGTACTAAAAAAAAATAAAAAATAAAGTAAAAAAAAAAGTAGTATAGGTAGTAAAAAAACCTACTACTTATATAGCTTTGCTAATAATTTATATATTAAGCTATATAATAGTAAAAAAAACATTTTTTACTATACTTAATAAAATACTTTATAAAATAAATTTAATACTAATATAATAAGTACTTAGCATTAGTTCTATTTAAAAAACTATTATAAAAACATACCTTTTAGTTAATTTAATTGTTTATAATATACAATATAAAAAACTATATAGCTTAGCTTTATATATAACAAAGCGCTAGTATAAAATATTACTTTTATAGTTTGCATGCTAAAAAAACTTTATACAATAGTTTACTTTAATATAATGTTAGCTTTAAAATATTGTTTTGCAAAAAGTTGCAAATAAATTTAACTAATAAATATATTAATACTAATATTATATAATTTAAACTAAGATTTAAGCTATTTATAGCTATATATAACTGTTTTTAATAGTACAAAACAAAAAAATATTTTATATATAAATATAACTTGTTTTAAAATAATAGTTAAAAATTTTTATATATTAATAAATATATATAGCTTACTTGTATATTTTAATTTGTACTAAAAAGCTTGTTATAGCTAAGTTAAATAGTAAAGCTATAAATGGTTTATAAATTACTTATATAATTAACTTACTTTTAAACAACCAAATAAACTTTATATTTAAATTTGCTTTATATATATAAGCTTTATATTTTTTTTTTATTACTTAAACTTAACATTTTTATACTTTTTTTTACTTAATATTTCTGTTTTTTTAATGTTAAAATATTTTAAAAATAAATTTGCTTTAGAAAAAAAATGTTCTAGTACTAAAAGTATTAATTATTTAAACATATTTTAAAACTTTAAAAACTATAATTATTGTTTTTTTTATAATAAGCTTTAAAATATTTTTGTTAAACAAAAAGCTAATAGATTTGTTTATTTTTATTTTGCTTATACTTTTATTTTACTACTAACTACTATTATTAAAAGATTTTTAGCTTTTTGTTAATTTATTTTAAGCATATTTTATTATTACTAAAACTTTTAAAACAGGTATATTTTTTACTAAGCTTAAATTAATACTTTTTATAGTTTTAAAATATTTAATAGCCCGCTTTTAACTAATAAGCAGAAAATTAACCTTTTAGGTCAATTAACTTTAATATATAATAAATATAATTATACTTTTAATACTTTTATTATTAATAACTAAAACCTTTTTTTTTTTTAGTATAGCATATTTAGTTTAAAAACTAAAACAGCTTTTTAATTTGCTAAAATAAAATATTATTTAAATATAGGTTGCTTGCGCTTTAGTTTTTATTATATTTATAAGCTACTAATCTAGTTATAAATTAAGTATATTAAAGTTTTCATAAAGCTTAATTTTAATAATAGCAATATTTTTAAGTTTTTAAACTTTATTAGCTATAAATTAATAAGTATATATTTATTTTTAATATTTTTTTTTTATTATTTATAATATATTTTATTAATATTTATTATTTTAGATATGTTTAGCGTATATATTAATAAAAAGTTTTTATAATATTTTATTTAGTACTAGCTAAAGGCCAATATTATTTTAATATATAATATTACTATAGTAAAGCGCTATTGTTTTATAGCTTTAAGCTATAAATTTGTTTAGTTTATTGGCTTTATGCATAAAGCTATTATTGTAGTTAAAATCAAAAAATATAACTTTATAACTGTTGCTAATTTGCTTAATAAAAAAAAAATACTATAAAAACTTATTATAAAGCAAAAAGGTAATAAGTATTAAGCATTTTTTTATATACAAAAACGTTATTAAGCTACTTTTTTTACTTAGTTAAACAACTGCAATTTAATGCTATTAACTTTTTTAATAAAGCTAGCTATTTAAAGCTAAACATTGCTTTAAAGTTTCTTTTTGTTAACTAAAAAATATTTGCCAAATAAAAAGCTTAAGCCATCTTACTTTTTAATGCTAGCATTTAAAAAGCTAGCTTCTATTTTTGTAAGTTTTATAAAACAAACTAATAATTAAATATATTAGTTTAACTAACTAATTTTTTTATAGCTTACCTATATACTTTTATAAAATTTGCAACATAATAGCAATGCTAATAAAAATTTAAAGCAATCAAATTTAAGCAAAATAATATGTTTATTTACTGCAGCAAACATATATATTATTAAATATTTAATATGTTTAGTTGCTTTTTTTTTTGTTTTAATTTTAGCTACTAAGTTTTTTTAATAGTATTTTAAAACAAAACAAAAAAATAATCGATTTAATAAATAACCTATATAGTAATATATTAAACAATAAGTTTTTTTTAGTTAAAATACTAGCTTTAAAAATTAAAACATTAAAAAAAAAAAGCTTTAATAAACTAAAATCTTCTTAAATAACTTTGTTAACTAAGTTAACCAAATATAATACTAATAGTTATTAGCAAAATTGTTTTAGTTATAGTATATTTAAAGCTTGCAAATTAACTATACAAAAACTAAATATACTACATACTTTAACTATATATAATTAAAGCTATATAGCTATAGCTTTTATATTTTTGTACTAACTATACAAGCCACAATTTAATTTAGCTAAAACTAAGTTTAAAAGCTAATATAAACAATTAGCAAACTAGTTTGCTATTTAAATTAAATTTAAAGTTAACCGCTTTATTGCTAATAACTTTAATATAGTTTTTAATATTGTTATTGCTATTTTAAAAAAAATAATAAACTACTACTAAAATATATTAAAAATAATAGCTTTTACTACTAGTACTACTTTAAATAGCTTTTTGTTTTTTTATATATTTTTTTATTGTTTTTTTAATTTTAATAAGCTTTTATAAGCTTTAAGTTTAAGCTTGTTATATTTAAATTCTTTTTATTTAGCTTAACTTTTTTTAAATAATATTAAAATAAATATAAGCTATATTTCTGCAACTAGCAACAAGTTATATATGCTAAGTAAAGCTTAAAACAGTATTTAAACTAGCTTTAAAAAGCAATACAATAGTAGTATCCAAACTAAAAATATTTAAGCATATAAAGTGCTAGCTTGCTTTATTAGTTTAAATAGGACAAACTATACAAAATTTTAGCTTAAGCAAAAATATAATACTACAATTAATATTACTAAAGCTTTAACTAATTTTTAAAAAAAAATCAAAAAAACAAATACGTTAGCAAAAGCGTTAAATTAAATATATAGCTTAGTATATTATACTAGTATAAATAAAAAACTTTTAACTTTTGTTTTAAAACTTGTTTATCGTTAGTATAATATTTACAATATTATACTTAATAAAAAATATTATTTTTAACTAAACTATAATAAATAAATAATTTTACTATTTTTTTAGTTTAAAGCAATTTAAAGTATATTATAATTAAAATATTACTTTATATTTAATAAAATAGTTTATAATTATAATTACTTTTAGTTAGACTTTTTTAATATTATAAACTATTAAACATTTATATAAATTATTAAAAAGCTAAATAGGTTTATATAAACATTTATATATATATTTATATAAACAAAAAAGTTATTATTATATATAAGCTATAAATAGCGTTTTAAATAGTTAGTATTATAATTTTTACAGTATAAATATTAACGTATAAATAAGTTTTAAATATTTATTAACGCAAAAAAGCTTTAACTGCTATTTTTAAAAAGTAAACATTTATATACAAAAAAATCTTTTTGTTTTATACTTTAACAAAAAAAAAAATATAAATATATATAGCTCTAGCTTAATAAAAGTTTTAATAGCTAAATAAGCTTTATATAACAACAAAAATGTTTTACCTACTTAAAGTACAAAGTTTTAATAACTATAAACACTAATAAAAGTTAAACCAAACTATTAATATTAAAAAAATAATATAATAATTTAGCTAGCTTTTAAACCTTTTTTTTATAATATTATTATAATATTAACCTATTTAACTAACTGCCTAGGTTAGGTTAAATAGCTATATAGGTTAAATATTTATATAATAACTTATTTTTTAGCTCTGCTAGCATTGTAAGTTAGGTACCTAAGTTTTTATTACTAGTAAGCAAGTTTAATTAATATCTTTAAAATAAACAAAGTATATAATTAATCTAATTTAGCTTTTTATAGTACTAGTACTTATATAAAAAAAAAAACAGCAATAATATAATACTAGTAACACTTAAGCCAAAAAAAGTAAGTACTATATAACTCAAACAAAAATACTTTTTAAAATACTAAAAGTATACAAATATAAATAGTTTATAACTATTAACTATAGTATTTTAACTATAATAAAAGTTTTTTTTTTCTATACTTTTATATTTTCGGTTAAAAACTTTTAGCTAAATTTATATGCTTAAGCTATATAATATTTATAGCAGCTTATAGCTTATTATATACTAAAACTAATTTAATAAATAATAATAAGCTAAGTATACTTTAAGCAAGTTTTCTATTTATATTATATATATAAAATAATTACTATATTACTAATTTAAGCTATAACTAATATTATTACTCTAAGCTTTAACTATACTTTATATGTTTTTAATTAACTAAGCTTAAATTATTTTAATATACTTTTCGGCCGATAGCAAAATAAATTAAAGCATTTAAACAATATATAGTTTTAAATATTTTAAATACTAAATAGGTTTAAAAAAATAAAAACTTTTTAGCAAACATAAAAAAAAAAATACTATATTAAACTACAAGCTATATTAAAATTTATTAAAATTATTTAGTTAATATTTAATAAAAAAATTTTATACAACTGTTCTTTTAAACAAACTTATTAAAAGATTAACAACTTTACTAACTTTTTTAGCATAAAGTAACAAAAATTTTATATTAATAACCTAGCTTTAAATAATAAACGTTTAAATATTTTACTATATATAATGCTTAGCTTTATTTTATACTAATATTATTAAAATAAACAATTAAATAAAAACTTTAAAAACTTAATATACTATTTATTTTATAAAATATAAACTAGCTATATAAAAAATAACAGTATGCTTTTAATGCTAATGCTAATAACTATATAACCAGCTATAACTTTAATATAACAATTTGCTATTTTAAATACTACAACCGTTTGCTTTTTTTATTTAAACTGTTTTAACTACTTTTAACAAAAACTATATACTATTATTACAAAAGCATAAGTTAACTATATAAAGCTTTTAAAAATAACATTATATAAAAGCTGTTAGTTTTTAGCATAGTAGCCATTAAATATTAAATATAATATATTAAATTTATTATTAAAAAAAGGTTAAAAAATATTATGTTTATTATTTAACTAATATATTATAATACTAATATTTAGTTTTAAACTAATTAAGCTTACTTTTTTTTATTATTAACTTAGTTAGCATTTTATTAAAACAGCTGCAAGCAAAACTTAAAGCTATAAATTAGTTAATTGTTATATTAAAAAAAGTTACAAAAAATGTTTTTGCTAAACGCTATATAACTATAAATTAGCTAAACAACTTTTAATATTTAAGTTAAATTATTAATATTGCATATTATTACTATTGTTATAAATCTAATAAAATTAATAAATATAATTTAATATTTTAATAGTATTTTTAAATAATAGCTAACAATATTTAAGCAATAATATTATAATTATAATGCTACTATATAGTAGCAAAAACCTAAGCAATATATTTAATATAACTAGCACCTTTTTATTATATTTAAATAGCAATTTATAACAAGCAGTAAATATAATAAAAAAAAACAGCCTTATTATAACTTTAAATATAAGCTTAAAAGCCAACGTTAAAAAAAAAAAATATAAAAATACAAAAAATATTAGCTAAAACTTATTTTTAAATATTAACTTATATAATAATATTATAAATGCTAAAAACATTTTATTTTTAAAAAGTTAAACTAATATAAACTTATTAAAAAGCAATAAGCCTTGTTTATTAAGCTAGTAAATATACCACTTAATAAAAAATAAAACAAAATTTTTGTAAAAAAGTTGTAAAAAAAACTCTAAAAAGCTTTAAATATATATATAACTAAAAAATAGCCCTAAAAATATTTATAAGCTTTAAATGTTAATAAAGTTTTATTATACTTTTTGTTATAAGCTTTTTAGTATAAATAATAACATATAAATATATTATAAATACTTATTAATATAAAAAAAACTATAACTACTACTTTAAAGTAAGTAATATTTATATACAAATAGCTTTTTTGTTTTATACTTTTAAAAGTAAACATATATAACTATAGTATTAAAAATTTTGTACTTAAAGTAAATAAAAAACTTTTATTGTTATATAAAGCTTTTTTAACTATTTTAAGTGTTAACTACTGCTTATATACAAAAATAGTTTTTTTGTTTATATAAACATTTATATAAATATTTATATAAGTTTATATAGTTTTTTAATAATTTATATAAACATTTAGTATAAACGCTTAGCAGTTTATAATATATAAGTAGCTTTAAGTTTTAAATTATAAAAATATATAATAATTATATTTACAATAAAAAGTTGCTATTAAAAAACTACTAAATTAAAAAAAATTTTTTTATATATATATTTTAAGCATATAGCTTACTATGCTTTTTTTTTTATATGCTTATTAAAAAATATTATATAATTAAAATAATTTAGTTTAAAACAATTAATTAAAAATTTTTTTATTTGTTTAAACTAATGGCCTTTTATACCGTTAGTATTAATAATGCTACTAGTTTAAACAAATAATATTAATAAATTTGTTTTATATTGTTTTGCATTTTTAACAGTATACTTAGTTTAAAGTTTAGTTATATATAAATAAGTATAATATACTATAGTTAAATTATCTTTTATAGTATTTATTATATAAAATAGCTTTTATTCCTATAAAGGTAGTACTTAGTTAATATACTAAATAAAAATATTTAATTTAATTAAATATATTATTACTTGCTATTAATAGCATAAAGCATAGTAAAGCTTGCTAGTTTATTAAACAAACAAAAATATTAAATAAGCTGCTATATAAACTTTAACCTTTATTGCAAAAGCTATTATTTAGCTTAAATATTATTTTAATTATAAACTTATACTACTAAACTAAATTAGTTTTTAACAACTTGCTATATTTTTTATTTTTAAAACAGCAAGCTTTATTTTTACTTAGTAAACTATATTACTTTAATTATTTTTTGCTGCTTAGCAATAGTTTTTATAATAAAAAGTTTGTTTTTTTAAAAAGCTTGTACTATTAAGTATATTATATTTTTAATATATAATTCTTTTTAATAAAAGCTATAAGCTAATAAATATTAAGTTAAATTAATATATTAAATATAATATTGCTGCTTATAAATAATATATATAAAACATAAAGTTTTTATATAATTAATTATAGTAATAAAAGTCTAATATTAAAAATATTAAACTATAAAAGTATAAATACTAACTTTAGTATTAAAAAAAATAATAAGTATAAACTTTTATTTTT
Source organism: Nemania sp. FL0031 (assembly GCA_022432375.1). NCBI lineage: Eukaryota > Fungi > Ascomycota > Sordariomycetes > Xylariales > Xylariaceae > Nemania > Nemania sp. FL0031. Next base: position 156,344 of record JAJKKK010000070.1, on the reverse strand, counting down.
ATATTAGCAAGCTATATTGCTGCTTATTCCTGCTAGGTCTATGTTTGCTTTTAATTATATAAACAAAAGTAGTAATCTAAAAACCTTTAAGTTTAATTTATTAATTATATATTATTAAAATACCGTTTAAATTATATTTATATAACTATTTAATTTTTTTTTTTTTTTAAGCAATAATTTAAATATAAACTGCTTTAGTTCGCCTTTTTAACTTTATACAAATTATTTATTTTATTTTTTTTTAATTAGCTTACTTTTTATTGCTAGCAAAAAAAAAAGCAATACTAATTAAGCTATTATTAATTAAGCATATTATATTATTTAGCGCTATTTTAAAAAAAAATAAATAATATTGCAAAATTGCTAGCCTATATATATTAAAAACTAAAAGTTTTATAAAAAGCTATATTATAAACTTTTTAAACTTATTAGTTTATTAAATTATTATATATAAAATATTTAAAAGTTTTAAAATAAAAAAACTAGTTAGCTTTAATTAAAAGTTATAAAAATTATAAATATTTATAAAAAATTTATAGTATTATTAACTATAGCAATTAGCAAAAAACTTGCTTAAATTAAAATAACAACTTTTTTTATAACTTAGTTTTATTGCTATTTTATTGTTTGCAAATAATTTTTAATAAAAATATATATTTTTAAACTAAAGCAACCTTAGTTTAAGCAATTTACTAAAAAAACTAATTTAAATAGCTAATAAATATATAAAAATAATATATAGTTTTATTTTATTTTTAAAATAGCATATAGCTAATTAAATAATAACTTTAAACAAAAAATTGCTAAATATTTTTTACAAATATTTAAAAATAAGCTTAGCTTTATAATAATTATAAAGCTAAACTATTAATTACCTAAAAACTGCTTTTTATTTTTTTATTTCTACTATATAACAGCTTTTATTTAAACAATAACACTATATAATAAAATATTAATAATAAGTTATAAGTATTAAAAAGCAGTTATTAAAAATAAGTATAAACAGGTTGCAAAAAAAAAAATATAATTTTGTTTTAAAGATTTTTTTTTTTTTAATATTTACCTTTAAGTTTTTAGCAATACTTAAAATAAACTAATACTAATAATATTTAACAAGCTTGCTAAAACATTTTATGCAAAAAAAAATTGCTAGCAAGTTAAAAATTAAGCAGCCTATTTTAAACAACTAAATTATTAGTATTTTTTAAAACTATATATAAAAAATAATATAAGTATAAATAGCTAAGTATAAAATAATATATAGTTATATTATTTAAAAAAAGCTACTTAGTATTATATATATTTTATAATATTTAACCTTATACTGCTTTATAATAAAATTTGTTTTATTAAAGTTTAATATTATTAACTTTTAGTTATTTTTTTTTGCTCTAAAATACTGTAAATATTAATATTCTTTTATAAATAAGCAAACATTTAAAGTAGTTATATTTTTAAGCTTAAAAGTATACACTTATATATTTTATATACTATATATATACCGGCTGCTTTAAAAATATTTATAGCTTTTGCTATATAAATACCTTTAAAAACTTTACTTTACTAAAATAAATATAAATAAAAAATTAAAAAAAGTTAGCAGCTAGCTTATATACTAGCTAAACTAAAAAAAAAAGTACTATAAAGTAATAAGTAATATTAAAAACCAACTATAAAAATACAATAAAACTTTATTAATATATAAAAGCTCTAAATATTTTTAAAGCTATTTTTAAATTATATATATATTTAAAGCTTTTTAAGGTTTTTTTTAGGGTTTTTTTACAAAAGTTTTATTTTACCTAAAGATATTCTTACTTTTTACTAAGTGGTATGTTTGCTAACTTAACAAATAAAAAAAAGCACTACGCTGTTTTTTTTGCTAGCAAAGCAGGTAGCTAACTATAAATTTAATAATAGCTTTAGTATAATAAGCAAAAATTAAGCTGCTAAAACTTTACATAAGCTTTATTGTTTGCAGAAATATAAGTTAATAACTTAAAAGGTAATTTTAAGTTACCGCTAAAACCAGCCTTTAGTATACTAACTGTAGTTTATATATAACATTAATAATAAACGCCTACTTACAACCTATTTAATAATACTAAAGTGTTTATTTTTTAATACTAGGTTTTTATTTTAAAAAATAAATAGCTTATGTTTTGCTTAAGTAGCTTATAGTTTACTATTAAAGCATTAAATAAGTTTAAAATACTAACATATAAGTTTAAAACTTAAAAATTTAAAACTTTAGCTATAATAGCTGCAAAACAGCTAATTAGTAAAAAAATATAAAGCTATAAAAAAAAATATAGCTAATAAAAACTAAGTATAATAAAAAATTTAAAGGCTAAAAAAACAACTAAAGGCCTAAAACTTTAAAAAAAAATACTAGCTATAATAAAAGCTAGCAAAAAAGTTGCTAAAACTTACTAAACAAAAAGCTTCTTTTAAAAATTTTTTTGTGCAGCCGCTATATAGCTTTTTTAAAGCACTAAAAAAACGTTTTAAAACATACAGCTTTAAACTTTAAAGTATAAAAAACTTAAAACTATTATAAAGTAACAGCTAAATATTAACAAAAAATCTAAAAAGTTTTAACTAAAAAGTTATTTAAAAAGCTTTAAAAACTTACTTAGTTAAAAAACCGGCTATATACTAAAAAACTAACTGCTTACCAAAAGGTTAACAAAAAACTTAGTTATACAGCTATTGTAAATTACCGTTTAGTTACTAGCTAAACACCGGCAGGTTGTTTTTAAAACCTTAAAAAACTAACCATTTTAGAAGTCTTTAAAGTTTGGCATTATAGCCTTTGCGTAGCTTCTAGTAAAAGTTTTAAAAACTAACCGGGTTAGAAAACTAACTAGGTTAAAAAACTAACTAGGTTAAAAAACTAACCGGCTATTTCTAAACTTTTAAAGCTAGTACAGCTAGTTAACTAATTTTAAAAATACTGCTAACCACTAGCTTTTTTTTAGCTTTACTAAAATATTTAGTTATAAAAGGCTTTTTTTGCTTTAAAGCTTCAAAAATAAAACGCTAGTAAAGTAAGTACTCTATTAGAAAATAAATAACCCTTAAAAATCTAAAAGGTTAAAACTTAATTAATTTTTTTATTAAGTTTTGCATTTTTACTTACTTTTTAAGCTATAAGTCTATTTATTTACTTTGTAAAATAATGCTTTTAATAGTTTATTAACTAATATAGCATTATTAAATTACCTATATACTACTTATACTTTAGTATTATACTATTTTTTTTTATTTAATTTTATAGTTATAATATATATATAATATATATAAAATTATATATATTTAGGGATTTAGTAGCTATAATATATGCTGTTTATAGCAGCAGAAAACTACATATTAAAAGCATAGTTAATATTACTTTCTATACATAATATAATATATAACCCCAACTTTACACTATAAATATTAATAGTATAGTTTATATATTAAATTAGTACTGCTTTTTATTATAAAAGCCAACCTTAAAAAACCTAGATTTATGTATATATAGGTACTTAAGTACCTTAATATTACCTATAGCACCTGCTAAATTTTACTATTACTTTTTTTCTATATATATAAAATATATATTACCTACTTTTTAAAAGCAAAAGTTTGCCTGCTTACCTTTTATATTCCTAGTTTTTTCTAATTTACTAAAAATTTTACTACCTACTTTATTTTTTTTATTTAAGTATTTTTAGCAGTTTAGTATATAAAAAACAATATTAGTATTTTATTTTATTTATTTTAAAAGTTATTATATTATTTAGCTACTAAGCTTTTTTACTATTAAAAAATAATGCTGCTTAATTACTGCTTTAACTTGCTTTTTTTGTTTTTAACTTTTTTTACAAACTTTAATATAAATAGCAGCAGTTTTTTTTTATTTAACGTTAATATTACCTAAATTATAAAAAAGTATTTAAATAAGCAACTATAGCTTATGCTTACAACGTTAAATACTTAATATTAATATAGCCGCTTTATTAACTTAAACTTATTTAGTGCAGCTAAGCAGCTTTACTTTAAAAAACTTTACAATTTGCCTAATGTTTTTACTTAATAAAAATATAGCTATTTTAAGCGCTGCTTTATTACTAAAAAAAGTTAATATAATTAAACAAACATTTTTATTTGCCGCTTTAAAAAAATTATATATATAGTTATATATTAAAAAAAAGGTTTAAAGCTTGCTATTATGTTTAGTTTAGCTAACCATTTTTATAAAATAGTATAAAAGCTTAAAGCAAAACTAAAAATAAATATAAAATTTAGCCGGCTTAATAAAAACTATTGTAACTTTAGTTTTTAGTAAAAAAAAATTAAAGAAAGTATTTTATATGCTATTAAAAAAACTTTAGCAGTTATATACCCAACTAAGCTACTTACCCCAGATTTTAGTTAGTATTTTAGCCGAGGTTTTATGCTATATATTAAAAATAAGCTATATTAAAGCTCTATATGCTATATAATTATTCTAGTATATTAATTAATCAACAATTGGTTTTTAATTATATATAACTATACTTAAACTACTATTGTACTTTTTAACTTTAAGCTGTTAAATTATATAACCTGTTTTAAAAATATATAAGTAACCTTTTTTTATTTATTATACTATACTAGCATACTAATTACTTATATTTAATAAAAAGCTAGCTAAAAACCTTACCGATTTAAAAAATAAACTTTTAAATAGCATATAATAAAATTTGCTTAAGCATTTTTTCATAAAAACACTTTGTTTAATTAGCAACACTCGGTCCTATATACGCAAGCTTTTTTAAAAAAACCAGCGTATTTTAAATATAATGCTATATATTATTAAAATTAATAGCCTACTATTTTTTTTAAAAAATATATACCCAAAAAGTTAAATATATTTTTTTAAACAACTATTACTGCTTTTTCTAGTATTTTTTTTATTTAACTTTTAATTTTTTACTTTAAACAAAAAAAATATCGAAAAAATAATAAAATTAATATTAAACTATGCTTACTTAAACTGCTAGTTTAATTATATAATGCTTGCTTTAATAATATAAAAAATTTTATATAGCTAAATATTTGCTATGCTATTTGTTTAAATTGCTTTTATTAATAAGCTAAAGCTTTTATTAGTTTTTTTTTTAGCAGTATTTATAATAAAAATAAATAGTTATTATTTAAAAATAGTTTTATACTAACTGCAAATAACTTAAAAGTATTAAAAATTAAATTTATTATATAAGTTTATAATAAATAGATTATTTAAGCTAAAATATATAATTTTCGATTATTTTTACTATAGCTTTTAGCTGCTAATATATTAACAAGCTAAATAAAAATCTAACTTTAGCTATATAGTACTTATTAAAACTTTTTAAACTAAAAAGCTCTACTGCGCAATATATAGTAACATATATTAAGCCATATATATATATAAAACATAAACTAAATTTATAAATAAAACTTAAAATATAACCTAAAAACTAATAAAAAAAAATTAAATAAATAGTAGTAATAACTATAGTAGCATAAGTGACTTGCTTTAACCTAAAACCTTTATAATATAATAATATTTACTATATAGCTAACATATATTTATATATTTTTAATAAAGCCTACAAGCCTATTTTTTAGAACTATTAAGCATATAAAGCATAAAGTTTTAAATAGCATAAAATTTATAAACCTATTATATAACCAGCTAAAATAAGCAGCAATAATAGTTTGCTATGCTTAATGCTTTTTTAAAAATTTTAAATATTATTTTGCAGTATAACTTGCAGTATAAAATATATTTCGCCGGAAAATATAATATAAGTATCCATTAAAAAAGCTATTAACCGTTTTATTTGCTTTTTTGCCTAAAGCTTTATAAACTTATAAAACTTATTTAACTTTTATTTCTTTAGTTTATATCGCTTTATTTTTTTTTATAAACTTAAACAAAGTTATTATTTGTATAAAAACCTATAAAATAGTTAGTTATGTTTAAACTAGCTATTACTAAAAGCCTTTATAACTAGAGGTAAAAAAGCCTTTATTTTTATATTTTTTTATTTTTTTAGCAGTTCTAATAATAGTTTTTAGCAGCCTTAGCAGTCCTAGCAAACTTAGCAGTTAACTTGCTAGCCAACTTATATATTAGCAAACTTGCTTGCTGATTTGCTACTAACTGTACAGCTAACCGTACTACTAAAAATCCCTTTTGGTTATCTATGCTACTAGCCATTTTAACTGCTAGGAAAACTAAGCTAAAATAGCTAAAATAGCTAGGCTATATAGCTAAGTTATATAGCTTTTTATTTATATGTATAGCACTAACAATAAAATAGAAAGATTAGCCGTTTTAAAAAAAAAATAAATGTTTTTAAAAATATTATATGCTTTTTTAGCTCTGCAACTTTCAGTAAACACTAAACCAAAATTATATAGCTAATTAAATTATTATTATAAAGCGCTATATTATAGTTTTTATACTTATACTACAATTAACTTCTTTTGCTAATATTTACATTTTTGTTAATTTTTTCTAAAATTATACACTTTTGTAAATTAACTATAAAGCTTATAAAAGCTTTATAGTTTAATTTTTTGCTTTTTTTGGTTAATTTATAGCTAAAAAGCTTTTGTTTAAACATATTTAGCCTAAAATAACCTTTTATGCTAGCTTTTAATTAATAGTTATATTTATTAAAAATAGTAGTTAAAATAGCCTTTTATTACGCAGTCTAGTTTTTATACGGCTTTTAACCTAAAAAGTTTTTTTAGCTTTATATTTAAAGCAAAAAAATGTTGGTTAAAATTATATTAAAAATAAATTAAAAAAAAAAGCACTGTTTATAGCCCCTGCAAATTTAATAACTTTAGCTATTATATAATTATAACTAATTAGCTATATTAATGTTAGCTTTTTAAATATTATAGTTGTTTGCAATAGCTAGTAAAACTACTTTTTTAGCAAAAAAATTACTAAATATAGCGCTAACAGTTTTTGCACAAAGCTTGCAGCAATAGCTTTAAATATAGTTTTTTAGGCCAAAATATACAGTTAACATAAATAGTATTTTTATATTGCTTTTGTAAAAAAATTACTATATTTTATTGTTAACTAAAGCTTTATTTTAACTGCTATTTTAAAGCAAATAGTTTTTTTTAAAATTTTTTATGCAAAGGTTAGCAAACATTTTATATATTTTAAAGCATTTTTGTGCTATAGCTGTTATACTAACGCCTATATAATCATGCAGGTAAATTAATAGGTTAACTAAAATAAATAGGTTATTGCAAAACAAGTAGTATAGCTATTTTAGCAGCCGTTTTATTAGCATAACGATTATTTGCTAGATGTTATTTAGCTATTTTAGCTGTTGTTTAGCCGGCAAAGCATTTTTAAGCACCCGTTTTTAACGCTAATTTAAAAAAGGCTTTTTAAAGTAAAGTATTTTTATAAGCCTTTTATAGTTATAATACTATAGCTAATTTAAAATATAGCCTAAAGCCTAAAAGGTTAAGTTTTTTTTATATATATATAGTTATAATTAAACGGCCTATAAATACAATTATCGATTTGTTAACTATAATAGCTAAAAAAACTGTAATAAAACGTTTAGCAGTTGTTTTAATAACTTTTAAAACTTTTAAAACCTTTAAAAAAAACTACAGAAGCCTTGCGTTTTTAGTTTTAGAATACTAAAAAATAAAGTACTTAAACAAACTTTAAAAGCGATTTTTGCTTAAAAATAACAAAAAAATATGCTTTAAGCAAAAGTTTTACTTTTAAAACCAATAATTATTAATGGTATTTTTTTTATATAAGCTTATATAAGTTATAAAAGCTAAAAAGCAATATAATTTTAGCAAACTAGTTAACTGCTAGCGCTTTTTTTTTAAACCTAACATATACGGTTTTTTTTTGCGGCTTTTTCGTAATATTTAACTTATTTAACAATAAGCCAATGTAAAAAAAAAGCTTTAAATAGGTCTAAAAAAATAGCAAGCAGGTTGTTAACTTTAAATTTGCGTTTTAAAAAGTTTAAAGGCTTAAATTTTATTACTTTAGCGTAGGCATATATAAAAAGCATATTAAGCTTATATATACTTTTATTTGCTTTTGTTTTTGCAGCTACATATATTATTGTTTTTAATAAAGTTATATATATAAAATACACTTAAAAATAGAAAAAAAAAAAGAGCTTTTAATTAATATAATTATTTTAATTAAAGTTGTTAATTTAATTAAATTTTAAAAGAGTATAAAAGTTAAAAAAAAAAAAACTATATAACTGTAATATTACTGCTGTTAGCAGGGGTGGTGTAGGATTGCTAGAGGGTTAAAAGGGATTAGCAGGTTCTAGCAGTCCTTGCTAGCTCTGCTAGCCCTATACGGCTGGCCCCTTACCTTAATATAGGTAAAGCTATATAACCTAGCTATACAGCCCAGCTACTCCAGCTACTTTAGCTTAGTTCTCTAGGGTCCTCTGGTTTTCTAGACCCTATATAAATAAAATTACAAAATTGTAAAGTTATAACACTTATAATGCTACCATACTATAACTATTAATTTATAGTTTTAGTTACTTTTAAGCTATTTTTTTTTTAGCTACTTTTATTAGCTATAGTACTTTTAGTTAATCTAATTGCTTTTATACTATATATAAACAGTATTTAGCATTTGCTACTTGTATAGCCACTTTTTAATACTATATAACATGCTATCCAGAAAAAATTAATTAATAATTATAAAAGCAAGCTAAAAATAGTAATTTATAATAAGTTGCTATTAGCAAAAGCAAAGCAGTTTAAAATATAAAAAAGTAGTAGCTGTGCTTTATAAGCTACTATTATAACTTTTTCCGTTTATTCTATACTTAATTTTGCTATTACCTATTTTGCTTTTACCTACAGGGATTTTTTTTATTATATACTTTTATTTAAGCTATACTTATATATGCTAGCTACTATAAGGTATATTTAAATCTTTTAGTTTAATTTAGTACTATTTGTTTTTTTAATTTATTAATTTTGTTTTATAGATTTTAAACCATATATGCTTTAATATATTATTATTATAACCAGTAAGTTATACTTAAACTTTTTGCTGCTTAAATAATATAGCAAACCTAGTAATATAAACGAACTTAAAATTTTATAAATCTTATAAAAACTATTCTTTTATTTAATTTATTTATATTTTACTTTATACTTTATTTTATTACTTTTAACTATATTTATTACCTAGCTTTATACTAACATTTATTAAATATACAATGCTTTTTTTTTTTACTTTTTGTTGTTTTTAATATATAATATATAAAAGGTTATTTAACAATAAGTATATATATTTTAAGCATAACTTATATTTATATTACTAAAACTTTAATTATTAACTATTTTTTAAGTACAGCTATAGCATTCTATATAAACTAACAAAACAATAAGCATTTGCTAGTTAAGTTATAAAAAAAATCTAGCTTAATAATAAATTTAATTTAATTTAATTTCGATTATAAAAGCAACAATAACAATTTTTAATAGCTGCTTGTAGTTTTTAACTTAAACTACTATTTAGCAGCTATTATTAACTTTATAAAAAAAACTAGAAGCAATAGCTAAAAGTTACCTAAAGGCCCAAAAGCCAGATTTACTAGTCAAAAAACAAAGCTAGTGCTTTAAAGTATTAAATTTTATACTAAACTTTTTATTAACAAACATTTAGCACTTTTTAAAATATTTTTAGCTATATATAACTTTTCTAATAAGCGCCTATTTTACAATATTAAAAACTAAGCAATAAATATTTTTGTTTTTGCTAGCTTTATAGCTACAAAATATAAGCAGCTTTAGCTATTAAATATAAATAAACAAGAAAATTTTTTTATAGACAACTAGTACCGGCTTTAAAACAGTTGCAACCTGTTAGTATAATGCACATATATTGTTAAGTACTTATAAAATTGCTTGCTTTTATTAACTTTGCTTACACTTTATTTATTATACAATAAAGTAAATATAAAAGTTATATAGGCTATTAAAAGTATAAAAGCTATTATAGCCAGCTTTTTTTTTTTATTTAGTAACCCCAGTTTGCTTAAACCAACAAAATTGCTATCTAACAATATTAAATTAGCATTTGCAAACTATTTTAGTAAATTAAACAAAAGCATTTAATATATTTTATTTTTTGTATATTTTACAGCTAATTGTAACTATTAAAGTTTAGCAATTTTAAACTTGCAATTTTTAAACACTATTATTTTTAATTTTTTTTTTACTAGCCATATAATATATATTAAAAATATAAAAATAAACTTTTTTTTTTTAATTAATAATGCTTTTTTAAATTTAAACAGCTATTAATTTATGCTAGTTTAGTTAGCTTTATAGTCCTTTTACTTTATTTCTAGTTAAATTATAATAAAAGCAGCGCAAATGTTTATATAAAAACAAAATTAATAAAACTAGCATATATTTTTGTTATATTTTTATATAGTAAATACTATTAATACACTAGTTATAGTTTAAAGTAATAATAACTGCTTGCAAAAAATTAAAATAATTTCTAACTAAGGTTACTAGGCTGCTATCCTATAAAGTAGCTTTTATATTTATAACTATTTTTGCCCGCCTGCTTTTACTAAAATAAATATATATAAATATAAAATGTTGCATGCTTTAGCATTTTTTATATAAAGTAGCCGCACATTTAATATACCTATTTAATAAAATACTAAGTTATTAATGTTTAAAAATAATATTAATAATATAATATTTTTTTTTAATAATGCAAATTTGCTAGTTTAATATAACTAACTTGCTGTTATAACTTTTTTTAGCTAGCAAAAAATATATAACATTTTGCAATTAGCATATAATAAAAAATATTAAAGCACTACAAAATATATTTAAACAAAACAATAGTTAGTTTAGCAGTAGTTTAACTTTAACTAAAGCTATTTAAATAACAATTATTAAATTACTTTATTATTTTATGCTATACTGCAAAGCTTTTTAAACCGATCTGCTTTATTTTAACTGCTGCTTTTTTTAAACGTTATATATTTTTAAAAGCAAATTATTACGCTTATAATAAAAAAAGTAAAATATTAATGCTATAAAGCTAAATATGCATTAATTTACCGCTAAAAAAAAAAAACATATTGCAAAATTAAAGTTTTCGTATAACAAGCAATAAATTTTTTAGTTTTAGCTCTAGCAACTTTTGCTTGCGTTAAATATTTATTATAGTTAAATTTTAGCTAATTATTACTTAAAGCTAAAGTTTGCAAATTAAGTTTTTTTATATTCTACTTATTTTATACTATAATATTATTATAAAAGTTTATATATTATACATAGTACAACTTTTTAAATAAAAAAACCTAACCTTTGTTAACTTTTATTAACCTGCTAGTCAACCTATATACTAGCAAACTAAACTGCTTACCCTACTTGCTAACTTGTTTGCTACCTTGCTGTTAACCATACAGCCACCTATACTACTAAAAACATCTTTATTATTTACTTACCTATTTGCTAATAGACCTACTAGCCAACAAACTTTAGTATATAATATATAAATCTAACTTTTTTAATTCCTACTTTTTTAAGGCCTTTAGATTTTAATCTTACAAGTATTAAAAATTAACTAGCCTCTTCTTTATTACTTAAAGCAATACGCTTACTGTTTTTGCCCTTTTTAAAAACTATAACAAAAACTTACATACAAAGTAATTATTTTAGCAACTATGCTTATAATTAATAATACGTTATTAACCTAACTTTTTTTGCTTTTGCTAATTAAAAATAAACAAAACAAGTTATTAATATAAATTTAATTGCCTTTTTTAAACTTACTAAAGAAACTTTTAGCATAGCTAAATAACTTATACTTTTTTTTTACTTTCTGCTGTTTTTTTAGCAAAAAAAGTAAACATTATTAAACATAACCTTTAAAAAGGCCAGCAAACTATACCTCTACTATTATCCAATTTATTTAAGCTGCTTAAAACTAATAGCAGCAGCAATTTTACTTAAACTAACAATAATATTAATTTATTACTAGCTAGTTAGCTAACTATATGCAACGCTTTTAAGCATAATTTAACTTATAGTTTTATTTTTAGTTTTGCTTATAAACTTTTAAATCTAAAATAAACATAATATAATTTAACTTAAATTAAACAAATTAAATTAAACTATAGTTAAAAGCAAACCTTAAAAAAAAAAAAAAAAACGTAACCTTAGTTTTTCTATATTTTTATATATAACTACTTACTTTTAACTTTATGCTATAAGCATAGCTAGCTTAAGCCTATTACTATATAACGTTTATTAAAAACTATTATTAACCTTATAATAAAAAAAGTTTATATAAAAATAAAATAATAACCTAACAAAGTTATTTAATTTAACTATAATATAAACGCCTAAATAGTTTTTTATTTTAAACTAGTTTATATAAAAATTTTTTTGCTTTTTAAGTTTAAACCCTACGTTTTTTTGCTTAGATTACTTTTATTACTTAATATAATAACTACTAAAAGTTTTATAACTCTAGCTTATACAATAAAAAACAAGTATATATTACTTGCAGCAAAACTTATTTCTTAAAAGCATATACCGGCTATAAGCGCTACAGTAATTACTACAGCTTATATCTAGCGTTTTTGCTTATATGCTTTATACAACTTACAATTAAAGTTAATAAGCTTATTAGGTTTATAAAAGCACAACTTAACGCTTTTTGTTAACTAAAAAACAAAGCTTACAAAAGTTATAAAAAAGCTGTTATAGCAGCAAAAAAATCTATTATAATAGCTTTTTAAGTTATACTAGCATACTTAAAAAAACATACACTTTTTAGTTATTTTTTGCTTATATAAATAATTCCTAAGGCCTATTTTTTGCATATTAGCTTTATATAACCGGCAAAAAGCTTAACCTTTTTTACTATATAGCTTAAATATAGCGTTTTTACTTTTTAACCTAAAGCAACAAACAATAGTAACTAACCTACAACTAGCTATTTTAGCAAACTAACCTTAAAACTAAATAGTAAAACTATTACTAATAAAAAAAGTAAAAAAAATAAAAGCTTTTATAATATTATAAGCAAATATTTAAAAATTTGCTTCTATATATAATATTCTATTTTATTTTGCTAATATTATACTGGTTTAAAAGTAATAAGCTTATTTTACTAGCAAAAAAAACATATATAAACAATGCTTTTTTTACTAGTATTTTGCTTTATAAAACAATTAGAAAAAAAACTTTTTAAAGTTATAACATACGTTTAAAACAAGTGGAACTTATATATATATACACCTTTTAACATTATATATTTATAGATTATTTATATATAAGTTTATAGGCTAATAATATATAATAAATATTTATTTATAAAATAGCCAAAATTATTTTTTTGCTTTAAAAACATAATACTAGCTAAAAATTTTAATTTTACCGACTAAAGCTAGGTTCTAAAAGTTAAAACTTATTATAATATAACAATAAAATAAAAAATAGTTAACTATGCAATAAAATATAACATATTCTAACTAATTATAAGTACTTTTATATATAAACAAAGCTTAATTTTTAACTTTATAATAAGCAATATATTAGTAACCGCTATATAAGTTAATAATAAGCTATATATAGGTTTAAATTACTATATAATTTAGGCTATTATTTTTTTTTAAAATATTTTTTTATTTTTAAGCTAATATATTTTATTTAAATATTATTATAAAATATACTTATAAAATAATAATTAGCATACTTTAAAATTTTTAGCAAAATTAATACTACTAAAGCAGCTAACTTACTTTGCAATTTTATTAATAAACTGCTATAAAAAAAATACAGTTTAGCTTTTATTTTTATAAAACATAAGCATAAAAAAACACTATAATAAAACAATAATATAGCAGCACTAAAAAAACAGGTTGCTAAAAACCATATAGCTAGCTTTAATATTTAAAAACAAAGGCCTAAACTTTAGCGACTAGTTAAAAACGCTAAAAAAAAATATTAAATTTATATTATATACAATATAAATAATATATTAAGCTTTTTGTAATTATAAAACAAAAAAAACGCTTAAACAAACTAGGCTTTTTTATTAAGTATAACCGCCATGTTTATAATAACTTTAAAAAAAAATTTATAATTTTAACAAAAACAATGCTATTTACAAAAGCAGCAAAAAACAATATTAACAAGCTTTTTTTATAATACTAACTTTGTTGTTTATACTGTACAGCATATTTATAGTACGCTGCTTTAAGCTATTAAACACTAAAAGCAAGCAAAATCTTTACTATAGCACTGTTCTACCTATAAAAATAAAAACGCTTTATTAACTATTTGCTTAAAAGCAAGCAAAAAAACTTTTATTCTATATACTATACACATATTACCTCGAAAAATTGTACTATTGCTATTTTGGCGTCCTATAAATAAAATGTTTAAAAAATATTTTTAAGTATGCTTTTTTTTAACGTAGTTTTTTTTCTATAAGCACAAACTTATTATTAATATAAAAGCTACTAAATTTAAAGCTAAAAAGCTTACTGCAAAGTTATTAATATATTATTTAAAAGCAATAAAATTAACGTATTATTTTTTAAACAAGCTTAACATTTTTTAAATAACGCTATTATAGCACTATAGTTTAAAATGCTATTTAATTACTTTTTATAACACTAATATAATTTTTTTACTTGCTTATATAAGCCTAATAAAAACAACTATATATTAGTTAAATTTTAGCGCTTAATATTTTTTTTTTTATGCTTAAGCAAAAACCTCGAAAAATTTTTTAAAAAGCGCTTAGTTATAAAGGCCATTTTAAAAAGTATATTTTTTAAACAATAGTTTAGTGTGTTTTTTAATAAATTAACACTAAATTAAATGTTATTTTTAGTTTATAATATAAAAAGAAATATTTTTGTTTAAAAACCGGTTTTTTTACTATAAATAAAGCCTTTATTTTTAATATAATTTTTAAAACTAGCTTTACTGCAAAAATCCTAAAATAAGGGTAAAAAACCTGCGCTGCCCACTAGGTACAATTTTTTATAACAAACTAAATAGCTATATTACGCCTAAAATTTAAAACCTACTTAAACAACTTAAATATAAACTTTTTTAGAGCTTTTTTTATATTACTTATACTATTTATGCTTTTTACCCCCCTGTTTAAATTAAGCATTTTTAAAAACTTTTTTAACTATATAAATAATGCTTATTTAGCAAAACAAAGCTATAACTTATTAAATAATTTTATACTGCTTATATTTTGCACTATTTAGCTTACCAATTAAAAATAGCAAAATAATATAGCTTTAAACCTAAAAAATGCGAATTTTTATATAGCAATAAAAATAGCTTTTTTAATAAAAACCTAGTAATTATAGTAAAATAAACATACTTTTTTGCTAACCACCTTATTAAATAGCTAGATGTTTTTATTTACAAGCATTTTTACTTTAAATATAATACTAAATACTAAGCAAGCAAAGCTTTTAAAGTTAAAGCATTTTTATGCTTACTTAAAAATATTAAAAAGGCTTTTTTTACTTTTTTTTTAGTAAAAAAATCTAATATTATATTTATAGCAACCTATAAAAGCATAGTTTAGTATTTAAATACTTAATAACAATCTTTAAAAAATAAAAATATATTAGTAACTTTTAAAGTTGCTACAATAGTAAACAAAATATATAATGTTTTTAGTATTATTGCTAAAGCAGCTTTACTAGTTTACTAGATAATCTTATATACAATTGCAATATAAAATATGCTTATATAAACAAAAAAACCTTGCTTTAATTATATTAATATACTTTTAGCCACAAAAATAAATGGCCTGCTTTAATAAATTCTACTTAGTTATTTTTTACGCCTAAAAAACAAATAAACAATAAAAAACAATTTTATAAATAATTGTTTTACTAATGCTAAATATTAACCGTTTACTTTTTATTTTTTTTTGTTTTTTTTATAAAGCCTTTAGCAAACAATTATTTATTGTTTTTTTTATAGCAATATTATTAATTTTATAATTGCAAATAATAATATTAAAGCTGTAATTTATATTAAAAACAATATATATTAAAAAAAAAAACAATAATATAGCTAAAATAAAATTTTAGTTTAGTATTTACTTTTAATTTAATAAAATAATTAATATTTATTAGCAAAATACTACTAAAATTAATAGAAAAACAAAAATAAGCTTTTTTTTTATTTTACTTTATTACTAACTAAAATAGCTTTTTTACTTTTAGCTTATATTATATTTAACTTTTTTAAAACGCTTTATATTATATTTTAATTTAAATATAATAGCTTTTTTATATAGCTAGTATAAAATATAAAAAAAAAAATACTTTTAAAGCTAGGTTAGCTAAATATATACAACAGTAGTAAACTTGTAAAAGTATTACTACTATACTTAAAAATAAAAAAAATAATATTTATTAGTTAATTTTTTTAAAGCATTTGTTAGTAGCTATAATATATGCAAAGTTTATTAATTAAATAAAAAGTTATAGCTATTTAAATAAAAACTAAGTATAAAAATATTAATAAAAGCTTTATTTTATAAAGTAAATAAATAAAACTATAGCTAAAAAAATAAATAAAAATAAAGCTTAATATTATTAATTTTTAAATATTTTTATAATTTATTTTCTAATAAACGTTATTTTAGTTTTTTTATTTTAATATAGTTTTATAGCTATTATAATAACTTTTTTTAACCTAGCAAATTTAATATTAACTAGTTAATATATTTTTAAAATATAATATTATAATAGTTTTAAAAAAGCAATACTATTATTTTTAATAAATATAATTATATTACTAAATATTTTAAGCTTAAAAAAAGCATTGCAAATTTTATAACAATTAATTTATATTTTTTTTTTAAGTTTATTAAAAGTTTTATATTATACTTTAACCTATGTTTTTTTTTTTATTTTTTATATTTTACGCTAATATAAAGCTTTAAATAAGTTTTTAATTATTTTGTTATATATATAAAGTATACTAGCAGCGTTTATTTAAAATTTAATTATTTTTTTTTGCTTAATTGTTTTATTATATTATAATAAAGCTTAGTAAAACTAAAATATTTTTAAAGTAAATATAAGTTAAAAAATATAGCATTATAGCTTACTAAGCTATTATACTTTGCTAATACTATAAAGTATACTAACTATAGCAATTTTTATTTGTTAATTTTGCTATATTTTTTTTTATTAATTTACTAATCGAAAAATAATATAAAAGCAATAGTATATTAGTTATTTTTATATAATTTTAATTTAGTTTTAAGTTTATTTTTTTTATTATAATAATAAAACAAAAAATTACAGTTTAAATTAATTATAAATATTATAGCTATTAAGTATTAAATGTTATTTTTAACGCTTTATTAATTTTGGTTTATAATATTGTTTTAAAGCTATATTGTAATTTTTATAGCTTTTATTTTTTTTATAATTAAATATATATTTAAAAAACCTAAATTATTTAAGCTAAAAACTAACATATAAAACTTTAATAGCTAAATAATTATAATAATTATATAATAAAGTACAAGCAATAATACTTATTATACTAACTTTATACTATTTAGCATTTAATATTATGTTTTTATTAATATACGCTAAAGCAAAACTAGTAATGCTAAATAACTTAATAATTTTAATAAAATATTAATAATAAATATTGCTATGTTAATAACTTTTATATTTTATTGCTAGCTTGTTCTAATTAAAATTTTTGCTTACTTATACTAATTAGTAATTAGTTTTGTTTTTATTTTGTTAAAATTAACTGCTTTAATATATAGTATAAAGTACTAAAAGTTTAAAAGTTTTTTTTTAACAAAAAAAGCTTTAATAAACTTTATAATATAAAAGCTATAAAACTAAAAAGTATATTATTGCAAACTTTTATTTTTATGCTATATTTAAACTTAGTTTATTTTTAAAATAAAAAATAAATATATAAAGTTTTAGCGTACTTTTTGCTTTTGGTTAAAGCTTTAATAAAAGTTTTAATAAATAATTTATTTTTTATGTTTATTATATATTATAAAGCTTTAATATTAATATTTAATAGTTATATATACTAGTATAACAATATATTAAGCGGTTTATAAATTTTTTTAATAAAAACTTTTAATTGGCTTAAATAATAGCTGCTTATTGCTAGTAAAAAGTTTTGTAAATAAAAATGCTATATTAGCTATATAAGCTATAAAGCAAAGTTTAGCTTTTACTTTTTTTATTATAAAATATTTATTTTTTAAACTAATATTAGCTTAAAACTAAACAATATTTTAAATATATAAAGCTAAATTAAGTATTAAACAAAAAAAGTTTTATTTTTTTTTAAAATTAAGTTACTTAATAATATTAAAATATAAGTTTTTTTAAACGTTAAATTTTTATTTATTAAAATTTATATTAAGTTTTTAACGTTAGCTAAGTTTATTTTAATTTTATATATTTTTATTTAAAGTTAATAAAATAAAAATATTAATAATATTAAATTAGCCGTTAATACTTTAATAAATAAAGCTATTGTTTATATTTTTATAGTTTTTTTACGATTTTTTTAAAGCAAGCTATAAAATTTTTTTAAATAATTTAATTATATATTTAAATAGTTTTTAGTTAATTATATATTAAATAGTTTTAATAATTTTTAAGTTAGAAAATTTTTTTAAACCAGCTTAATTTTATTAGCTTTAAAGTTTTAGCAGCATTTTTAAAAAAAAAAAGCTGCTTTAAAAAAAAAAGGTTGTTTTAAAAAAAACAAGCTATTTTAAAAAAAAAAGTTGTTTTAAAAAAAACAAGCTGCTTTAAAAAAAACAGGCTACTTTAAAAAAAATAGGCTGCTTTAAAAAAAACAAACTACTTTAAAAAAAACAAGCTGCTTTAAAAAAAACAAGCTGCTTTAAAAAAAACAAACTGCTTTAAAAAAAAAAGTTAATATATATATATACATTAAAAAACATAATTGCTAGCTAAATATAATATAAAAGCCTAGCTGTTTATATTAGCTATATAGCACTAATATTTTTGCTTGCAATAAAGTATTATATAATAATAAAAATAAAAAAATAAATTGTATATATAGTATAATAAAAATATAAAAATAATTATTATTTACTAATAATTATTAACTAAATAAAAAAGCTAATTAAAATAGTTTATATTGCTTTGTTATATAAATTAAAAAGCGTATAATATTTTAAATCTTAAAAAATAATTAATATTAATTTATAATTTTAAAATTATAAACAAAAAAATGTTAAAAGCTTTAAATAAAAAAATGTTATTTTTAAAAAAAAGCTTTGTAAAAATAAATATATATTAAAATTAATAGGTTAAATATAGCTACAGCTTTTAACCATTAATTTAGTTCTTAAGGAGTGCTTGTTTCACGAAAAAAAAAAATATGGCAGGGTTAGATAGGATAGTGTATAATACCTACCTAGGTAAATAGTATGTGTGGTAGGTAGGTAGTGTGTAATACCTACCTAGGTACTCGTCTAAACTAGTATTATCTTAAACTAAAGCAATAGCAGGGCTGGACCCTTTAGTTTAGGTCTTTAATTAGCAGTTCGGCAGGCAATTTGCTTCTGTGATTTACTACTTATAAATAAGTAAGGTTGCTACCAAATTTTAAGTAGCCTTACATAACTATAATTTTTACTTAAAACATTAACTTAATCTCCGCAAGTAATATAAGCGAGTAGCAACTACCCAAATAAAAAAGCAGTATAACCTAGCAATATAAGCAAATGCTATAAAAGTAAGTGTTATAAAAGTAAATAAATGCTATAAAAATACTAAAAAGCAAAAGGAAGCTTATTTTAGTCCTTAAATATAATCGGTTATATTAAATAACTAATTATTTAGCATAAAAATAAAAGCTATAATTTATTTTTAAAAAGTATAAAAGCTTTAATATAAATTATATAAAATCCTTTATACTTTTTAAAAAGCGAATTGCCCGCCGAACTGCTAATTAAAGACCTAGACTAAAAGGTCCAGCCCTGCTACTGCTTTAGTTTAAAACGATACTAGTCCAAACGAGTAGGTAGTGTGTGTGGTAGGTAGGTAGTGTGTGATACCTACCTAGGTAGGTAGTGTGTGTGGTAGGTAGGTAGTGTGTGATACCTACCTAGGTAGGTAGTGTGTGTGGTAGGTAAGTAGTGTGTGATACCTACCTAGGTAGGTAGTGTGTGTGGTAGGTAGGTAGTAGTGTGTGATACCTACCTAGGTAGGTAGTGTGTGTGGTAGGTAGTGTAAGGCCTGATGTGACATAGTTTGTACAGTATAGCAGGCAGGTATGTCTAAATATAAGGTGTTTATGTAAAGTAAGCTGTTTAATGTAGGGATAATAAAGGCAATAACTAAGCTCGCTAAACAACGTAAAATAAAAACCGGCTGTTTGCAATAAAGTAAAATATTTGTTTAAATGGCTTGCAATCTATAAATATAAGGTTAATTAACTATAGTTTTAAATAAGTAGGTAAATTTAACAGTTTTTTTAAAATAATAGTTATAAGTGTAAGCTACCTATAATATAAAAAAAAAAAAAGCAATATACTTAAGTTTTTACCTTTTTTTTTTAGCTATTTATAGTATAGCGTGCTAGCTTAGGCTACAAGCTACTATAGCAGGTAAAAGTAACTAATAAAAAAAATAGCACAAAAAAAAATTAAGGACTAGCAAATAAAAAAACCTTTATATAATATTTAGCTACCTAAAACAAAGCAAATTTTTTTTTTACTAAAATTTAACCACTTAGTATTACTACCTATTTAAGCAAAATACTAAAAAACCTACCTTTATTTAACTATATGCTATTTAAAGTAATTAACTATATGTATTAAGTTTTTGTTTATAACAAAAATAAAACTACCGTGCTTATTTTTTTTACTAAACATTAAAAATATTTAACTTTTTATTTAAAATATATAATTAATATAAATAGCATATTATTATTTAAAAGCATAAAACTTTTTAGTACGTTTATATTTATTAATTTTAATTAACTTATTGCTATTTTTATATAGGTTTAAGTTTTAAATTTGTTAGAAAATAACCTAAATAATAAATAGCATATTAAAACAAGCATATAGCACTAAAAATAAACGCTTTTTAAATTTTTCGCGTTTTTTTTTTATATAATCGAGCAGTTAAACATATATAATAATATGCAATTTTTAAAACTATAGTAAACTATATTCCTAAAAAAAAAAAAATAAACTAGATATTATAGCGTTTTATATTTTGTTTTTTAATTTATGTAAGGGTACTAAGCAATATTACTTACTTTATTAGCTTAAGCATTAAAAATATAAAAATTTTATATTACTTTTTTACTATTTTTTTAGCTTTTTTAATTTATAAATAATTTATATATATTTATTTAAAACAAGCTATATTAACTTAACTAAATATACTAGCGTTTTTTTAGTTAGTATTATTGCTTTTTATAACTATTATAATAATAATATTAAACTACTTTAGTAGCAGAAACTTTAAACTATATAATATTTACTTTATATATTAAAAGCTACTATAGCTAAAAAATAATATGCTTTTATAGTAAGTAAATTTTATAATAAATTTACGTTAAGTACCTTTTTAATAACTATACTATAAATTTTAATTGCTATATATAAAACTATAAACAATAGTATTATATATAGCTTTATAAATACTTACTAAAGCATATAATATATAGCGCTTTAAGCTTAGTATACTATATTAAATAGTATAGCTAGCTTAAAGTTTATTAGCTAGTAATATTAAATTATTATTTTAGCTTTTTTTTTTTTTTTTTCGAAAATGCTAGTAAAAGCTTGCTTTTGCTAATTTATGCAAGCTATTATATTTTTTATAATATATTATATTTACTAATTAAATAAAAGCACTAAAATTTTAATTAGCTACTAAAATATTTTAGATTTTTATTTTTACAAAGCTTAATATAAAAGTTGCTTAAAGCATAATAAACTATATATAAAGCATTAAGTTTATATAGCTTAAAAAGCTTTATAAATTATAATATTAAATTAGTTTTTTAAGTTTTTAAGCTTTTATAAATTATAATATTTTTTTAAGCTTTTTAATATTTTATAAGTTAATTTATTTAACGCTATATAAAAAAAATCTTACTTTTATTTACTTAAGTATTTAAATATATACTTATAGTAGCTTTTTATAACCGTTAGCAGTTATATATACTTTAACTTTTTTTTTAAACTTATTAATTTTATAGCCGTATATATTTACTTTTAAAAGCTTTATTTAAATATTTAACCTTTTTTTTAAACTTACTAATTTTATAGCTATATATATTTATTTCTAAAAATTTAACTATTTAACCTTAATTTATATATATATTTAAAAAGCTGCTATTAAACTTTTTATGTTTAAACCTAATTTTCGAAAACTATATATACTTTATATACTATAGGTTTATTTTACTTTATACTTTTTTTACTACTTTTGTAATACTAATTTGTTATTTTGCAGTTATTTAACTTTAAATATACTAAGTTTACAGTTTTATTATTTAAAAATTTATATGCTTAGCTAATATATTTTTAAAAATTAAAACTTTAGCTTACAGCTAGCTAATTTTCTATATTAAAAATATATATATATAAGCTAACCTATTTTTATATACTATTTTGCTAAAGTTTTAAGCATATATACCCTATATACTTTGTTTAATTATAAGCTTGTTTTATTTATTTATATTTTAGTTTGCTTTAAGCTATATTAATTTTGTATTATAGTTTTTTAATTTATATTATAATATTATTAAATAATACTTAAGCAAAAAAAATAAGTATATATACTAACTGCTATATTTAAATTAAAAAAATATTAGTTTATTATTATAACTTAATTAATTTAGCTAATAAACTAATCAAAAGCAAATAAAAATAAAATTAATATATTAATAGCTAAAAGCTAATTAGTTATATTTTTAACTAAACTAAAAAAAATAAAATAAAAACTATAAAAAAAATAAAACAAAATGTTATTAGCTTTAAACGTAAATTTATTATTATTGTTTAACTAAATAGTACTATACTATTATATATATTTTAACATTTTAAAATTAAAAAATAAAACAATATATTATACTAAATTAATTGTACTATTTTTAAAGCTATTATAAAAACGCTTTTAAATTAGCTATTTATAGCAAAAATAATTCTAGCAAATACTAATAATAAAAATAGTAATATTGCAAGCTTAAAATTAAGCGAAAATAAAAATTAAAAGCTAAATAACTAGAATATTTACTATACTAAATAATACAATAAATTAAAAGTATTTACAAAAGTTTTTTTATAATTTAACTAGCTAAAAATATATGCTTTTAGTAAAATAATTATTTTTTATAGTTAAAATATTAACTTTTTTTATTTAAATATAAGTTTAAAGTAAGCAATTAGCAATAAAATACTGCTTAAACTAAAAAAAAAGCATTTTTAGTAGCGTTTAAAAATTGTAAGCTTTTAAAAAACTTTTAGTATATAATTAAACTATTATATAAATAGCTTTTAGCTAAAGCTTTTTAAAAAGTTTTGCACTTTATAATATTTTAATGCTTTTAATTATAATTTTTTGCTTTGTTTTTTTTTTTTTATTTAAAAGCTTTTTAATGTAGGCTAAAAAAAGCTTAATATTAATTTTTTAATTTTTATATTATTTTAAAAAGTTTATAAAACTTTTGTTTAAAATTATAGCGTATTTATTATTGCTGCAAATTTTATAAATTAAAATTTTATATTGTTTTTTAACTTAGTTTGTTTAGGTTTTAAAGCTTTAAATATTATAAAATTTACTTTAAAATAAAAATAAGTAGCATTTAAGTAGTAATAAAGTAAAAACTAAATAAAAGTATAAAAATAAAGGCTTAATATTATTAATTTTTAGGTTTTTTAAATTAGTTAAAAAAAACCTTTTATTTTATATATATAGCAGGTTTTAATATAGTTATTTATAAAAGCTTAAAAGCAAGCTTTTTATTATTTTTAAATTATTTTAATACTTAATAAAATACTTTTTTTTTAAGTGCTTTGTTTTTAAAATATTTTATAGTAGTATTTAAGCCTAAAAAGCTATTTAAATATTTATATAGGCTTATTTAAAACAAAAAAATATATTATAAGTAGTTAAATTAAAAATAAAATATAATTAAATAGCTAAAAAGCTAAAGCATAATAAAAGTAATAAAATGTTTGTTTGCTTTAAAATTGTTTGCATATAAAACTAGGTTTTTTAGTATAACTTTTTAAAGTAAGTAGCTAGTTGCTTTTTTTTTTTTTTTTTTTTTTTTTTTTTTTAGTTATTTATGCATCTATTTTTATACTATAAGTTTTTTAGCCAACCGTTAAATATTTATAACTAACCGAAGTTTTTTATAATAGTTTTAAAGTTTATTTAATAGTTTATAAGCTTAATTTAAGCTTTAATAGTATAGTATATTTTAACTACAAGCGTTTTTAGTTTTTATAAAAACCTATAAATATATTTTAAAATTAAAAAATATATTTTAAGCTTATTAATGCTATAGTAGCTTTATAACTATAAATAAGTTTAGTAGAAAAACTAGCTAGACTGCTATTAACTAAAGTAGATTTATATATTTATTATATTGTTTTTTAAAGCAGGCAAAACTACTAAAAGCAGTGCTAATTTTTTTAAGTAAGTATTTAATATTAACTTTTTTTTAACTTTTTTGCTAACTAAGTAAACGTGCAATTTTTTGCTGCTATTATTTTAATATTTTAAGCAAATAAAATAGCATTAGGCCTAAGCTAATATATTAAAATATTAATAGTAAATAAATATATTTACTAAAAATATAGTAGTAGGCTGCTAGTAATTAATAAGTATTAATATGTTAGTAGCTGCTAGCGTTAAGTGTGCTTATTATAAAGGCTATTTTAAAACCTATATTGCTATTTATATTAATTTATGCTTTATTATATACAGCTGCTAACTATTTATAGCCGATCGATATATTAAAAAGTTATAGTATTAAATTTGTTTAGCTTGTTTTTGCTATTATTAACGGCTTAATTTTTGCAGTAAGTATATTTTAGTTTTAATATAATAATTTACTAACTGCTTAATAAACTTTTAAAAAGTTTTAAATATTTGTTTAGCGCAGCTTTTAAAGCAAAAAAAACAAAGCTAACATATTGGCCGAAAAAGCTGTTATTATTGCTGCTAAAACTACTACTAAACGGTAAAAGCATAAGCTTTTAGCTTTAAAGCGTGCTATTGCTGCTGCTAAAACTACTATTACTGCTACTAAAACTGCTGCTAGCAAACTAGGCCTTTTTTAAAAAGCGGTTATAAACTTTAAAAAAGCTTATATTATTATTATAAGTTAAAATTTTTTTTAAGTATTAATAGTAGCTAAATAGCAGCTAACTAGCGGTTAGTATTAGGCTGCTATATAAATGTTTTTTAATTTTAAAAACAAAAATTTTATAGCTAAAGAAAATAAGGGGGCTAATAAAAAAGCTAATAAAAAAAGGGCTAAAAAGGCTAATATAAGCGCTAATAAGCAGTAAAGTTGCTGCTAGGTCGCTAAAAGTTGCTTTTTTTTTACTTTTTTGTTTTTAAATAATAAGTTTTTTTTTTTTTTTTTTTTTTTTAAATTTTTAATTAAAAATTAGCACTTTACGTAAGGCCGGCGCTTATCTAGTATACCTGTTATATTTTTATTAAAATAAATAAATATAAACTATATTAAAGTTTTAGTATATAATTTGCTTTTAGGTATATAGGCTACTAAGCTTTAGCTATACTATTTATATAATTTAAATAGCGCCCTTTAATTAAAAGCTAAAAGCTTATATTTAAATATTACAATTTAATATATTTAACCTTTTTTTTTAGTTTGTTGCCAAGTTTAATAATTTTTTTTACCTGTATTTTATATTTTTTACGTTTAAACTTTTGTTTGTATGCTATTACTATTTAAGCTAATTAAATAACCTAAGCTTTTTTAGTACAACTAAGCGCAACTTGTTTAGCTTTTTTATTTTTATTGCTTACTAGCCGCTAATTTAACTAGTTAACCATACATTAATTTTTTTTTACTAGTTGTTGCTTTTATACTTTATTATTCTATTATACTAACATATTGCGCCCAAGCTAACAACGCTTGCTATATATATAGTTAATACTTTTGTTTACTAAACACACCTATGCTAAACATAGTTTGCCTAGCAAATAAATTAGTTTAGGCAGTTATATTTGCCAAAGCTGCCCAGTATATACCTTTACGTAATTATATTCTTTTTTTTATTACAATTTACAATTGTTGCTAACTTATGCTTTTATTCCCAATAACACTAAGCAGCTAGCATATATTCTAATACCTCAGTTTAAATAAAAACTTATAGCTAATGCTTAAGCTATATACTATACGCTTTTTTTACCCTTATATAACACTAAAAGTTTTTATTAGTACTAACTTATTACTACTGCTATTATAGCTATACTTAAAGCTATCAAGCTATTATTAAACTTTAGTTCTATTATTGTACTAAATTGCTAACTTAGTTTAAATTTAAATATTAATACTACAAGTTATTAGTTTACCAACCTAGCAAAAAATTATATGTTTAAAATACTATCTAACTACCAGCCTTATTTTTTAAAACAGCACTTTACTTCTGCCCTAATTTAGCAAGTTGCTATTTAGCGTTTTGTTTATTTTTATAACACTGCTAACATACAGCTACCTATATATTAAACTATGCTACGCTAACTTATTAAACAAATAGTTGTTATTATTAGTAAAAATACTATATACTAGTAGGTTAAGCTAGCTAATTTAACGCAATCTAAAAACTAGGTCACAGTTTATATTCACAACATAGTTAAAGTTCTACTATTTATGCTAGTATTATAATGCGTTTTATTTTATACTGCTATTATATATAGCAGCCTTTGCCTAAAATATATATAATAATAAATAGAATAGTTTTATAAATAGTATAAATAAAGCTTTTTTTTTTTTTTATTTTTATTTTTTTTTTTTTTTTTGCTTGTTAGTTGTTTTGTTAAGTCTATAGCTAGTAACCAGTTTATATAAAACAAGCTCTGCTTTTTTACGTATAGTTTTATATACAGCGTTTTATTATTATATATATACATACTTATATTTTTCTGTTTAATGCTATATAGCTATTTTAATTTTTGTTTTATATATATATATATTTATACTACTAACTAGCAAGCATTATATACTTGTAATATTACAAATAGTATATATAAGTAAATATATATATATATATATAAAATTACTTAATATAACATTTTTAATTAGTTATATACAAACAAAAACATAGCTTTATTATTATATAGCTACCTATATATAAGTTTTTAATTTATAAATATAACGATTATATATATTAAAGCTTGGCTTTTTATTTTTTATTCAACTAGATTTACTAGTTTTTTAGTAATTATACGTGTTTTTTTTTTATAGCTTTTTATAAGTATAGCAAAATCTCGCTTATTAATTAAGCCTGCTTTAAATTAAACAGCTTGCATAATTACTATATAATACTTTTTTTTAGTAAACAATAGCTTATTGCTACTAAAACTAGCATATATATAACAAATTATATTAGTATAAATTTTCTAGATTTTTTAGTTATATATAAAAGCAAAAACGTTAAAAACTTGTTTTTAGTTTTTTGCTAAACTTTTTTAGCTAAATTTAAATATTAGCATAGTATGCAACTTTTTTTCTGCGGTTATAGTTAATATAACAAAAAGCTTTATACTAGCTTTTTAGGTTTTTATATAGCAATAATATAACTTTTTTAGCAAAATAGTTCGGTTGCTAAACTTACTATTGCTGTTTTTATTTAAAAAAATATTATATAAGCTTATATTGATTTGTTTTTAAGTTATAGTAATTAAAATTAATATTATTAGCTATATTAGTTTTATTTATATAGTTTTATATTGCAATTAAAAGGTATATAAAAAAAATATATAGTAGCTTTAAAATATACTAGCAAGCAGCATTTTTGCTATATAGTTAATTGTTATATTAAGTATATGCTTGCCTTAGTAAAAACATAATTAAAGCTAGTTATTTAAAAAGTATTTATTTTTAGTACATAAATAGTTATAAACCTAGGCTGCTTACTAAAGCTTGCTTAATATTTTATAATATAAAAAGCTTTAAAAGTAAGTAAAAAAAAAAAAAAAAGTTAAGTAAGCTCTATAATTGTAAACATTGCTATTTTTCTTTTTTAAACCTACTTACTAATTTGTTTATAAAAGTAATTATAAACGTAATAAAAATTTACTTATATTAGTAAAAAAATAAAAAAAATTGCTAGTTTTAAGTTGTTAAATTTAAAATGCACAAAAGTTTTAAAAATCGCTAGCTAACAAAATTAAAAAAATAAAAAAAAATTATAAATATAAAAAGCAAAAATATTAATTGCTTTAAACTATAAAGTAAATATATTAATGCTTTTTTAATATGTTATATTTTTAAAGTAGTACAAAAAAAAAATATAATAAATAAATAATTGTTTTTTTGTTAATAATTACTAAACTAATATAGCAGTGCTTAGCTTAATAAGTTAACATTTTTTACTTTTTTTTTTTTTTAGCTATATTAAGGTTAAAAGTTAAATTTAAACTATTAATTGTATATAAATAAAAATAAATTTTTATTTTGCAAAGCTACTATTTTAAAAGTAAATATAATATAATATGTTTTAATAAATAAATAAAAAGTTAATTAAGCTAAGTAAGCATTATATATAACAAATAAGTTAACTTATTTAATTTTATATAGCATAAACTTAGTTAAACTAATTTATTTATTAATTTATTATTTAATATTATTAAACATTTTTATACTAACCAATATATTTACTAGCTTATTAATTTTACTATTTAACTATATATATATATTAGTTTTAATATAGAAATCTTTTTATAAAATATTACTAAAGCTGTTTTAATTTATTTTTGCACTAAAATTAGCTATTTATATAAAGTTTAGTATTTATAGCTACTTATTTTTTTAAAAGCTATTTAAAAAAGCTAGCTTTTATAGCTAAAAAAACTTTTATGTTATGTTAAATGCTTTGCTTTGTTCTACTTTTTACTTAATTTAGCTAAAAGTTAAAAAGGCAACATAGGGGTTTTTTTAGCTAGATATAAAAGCTGGTTTACTTATATAGCTTTAAAACAAAAGTATAAAACAGTTTAGTAGTGCTAGCAAATTTAAAAAAGCTATCTAGCTAGTTTGGTTGTTTTATAGCTGTATAGCTTACTGTATATAAAGATTTTTAGCTTTTTATATTAATATTAAGTTTTTAAATTTTTTATATTTTAGTTTAAACATTATAAATAAAAACATAAACATTTATATTTAATAAAAATATGCCGATTAATTTTAAGCTATATTAAGCTTAAATTAAAAAGTAGTATATTTAAAAAAACTTTAACTAAATTAAAATTATTATAAAACTTTAAAATTTATTTAAGCTATATATTAATATTTAAACTTTACAGTATTATTTAGCAAATTAAAATTTTACAAAGTATAAATATAATTTTAATACTGCTAAAGCTAAAATTAAACGTTATTAAAACGCTAGTTTTAAAATATAGCAAATTAAAAAACTTATTACTACAAAAAAAGTTAATTTACAGCTTTTACTATACAGCTTAAAACAGCTTTTAAATTATTAGAAAAAAAATTAATATATATAGCTATATAGCAATAATTTTGTTTTAATAGTTAAATTTTAGTTTTAAAAAAAAAACTTTTCAAACAAAAAAATTTTTATAGTACTATAGTTTATAAATATAAATATTAGTTTAACAATATTAATATACTTTTGATTTAACTATAATATAAAACGCTATATTTATAATAAAAACAATAAACAAGCTTTATATAATACAGTTAAATGCTAGCTTAATAAAAAAAAAAATAATATTAGAAATATTAAATATAAGCCAAAAAATTTTTTATTTTTATATTTAATAAAATATAATATTAAGCTTTAGTTATAATAAACTTAAAGCAATATATTTCTATAAATAGCTTAATGCTATTATTTACTAAAAAAAAATATAGCAATTTTAGCAAGCAAAGTTTTCTGTTTTAAAAGTTAACTTTATATAAAGTTTTAATAAATATTTAAAACTTTAAAAGTTTAATTTTAAAATATATGCTTATATTAATATATATTTATGCTATATTGTTTTTTGCAATATAAACCGGTTAATTAATATGCTTTTAGTTATATTATAAAGTTATTTTTAAGCTATTAACTACTTAAGTTTTTAACTATAATTTATATGCAGTAATTATAAATTAAAAATTTTGCTTTAAGCATTAATACAATATTATTTTACAAATATTATAATACTAATAATAACATTTTAAAACGCAAGTATAAAAAAATTTATTATTTATTTTTAAAGCTATTAATTTATTGATTTATATTTATAAAAAAGTAGTAAAAAAAATAGAAAAATCAAACAATAATAGCAATATATATATAGTAAAGTTAGCAATTGCTAGATTGTAAAAAACTTTTACTAACAAAATATTTAACAAAAATAAAACTACTAATTTATTACTAAGTATATATTAATAAATTAATAGTAGTAAAACTGTTTAATTAATATAAATTAATAAACTAAATTGCAGTTTATGCAATATATAATTTAATAATTTGCTAAAAAATTTATAACTTTGTTTATATTTAAAACGCTTATAAAATATAGTTTTAGCCGAATAAAAATTATATTATTTATAAAAATATTATTTGTTTATAGCTTAATTTTAAAAAAAATTACATAGTTAATAATTAAGCTATATATATAAACAGCAATTTTCAAGTTTAAAATACTTTTAATAAAATAAAAAAACTTTTTTTTTAGTTCGATTTTAAAAGCTTTTTAATACTTAATATTTAGTACATTTATTAAAATTAGCTAAATTATAATTTTTTAGCAACTATTAAAATTAACTTTAAACAGCCATACTTATAATTATATCTTGCTTTATACTAATATTTAAACATATATATAAAAAAAAGTTATTAGCTTATTTTAGTATATAATATTTTTTTTTAAAATAGGTTAAAATAGTACCGTTAAATTTTTTAAAACTAATATAATAACATTATAAATATAATGCTAAATAAATAGCTATTAAGTTAAAATATGTTAAAATAATATAATAATTTTCTGTTTGCAGAATTTAAATATAATAAGCATAAAAAAAGCTAGGCTAAATATATTATAAAATATTATAATTAAGCAAGCAATAAATATTTAAGCATAACTTTATTTAAATATAATTTTTATAGCTTTTTTATAAAAAATAATAAAGTTATATTATAGCTTTTGCTATTTTTAAATTTTTGTTATTTTAGTAGTATTTGTAGTATTTTTAAAGTTATAAACAGTAATATATTATAATAACTAGTAGTTTAGTTTAAAAATTTTGTTTAATAGGTAAAATAAGTTTGTATAAATAAATAGCACTAAACTAGCTTTTATATAAAGTAATTTAGTTAGCTAAAAATATGTAAACTTTTTACTAGTTTTAGCTAATATAGCGGTTTTAATAGTTTTTAGCACTTTAAATACTATAGTAAATAAAGCTTTTTATAGCTATATATTTTAACTAAGCTAAAGCAAAGCTAGTAGTTAGCAATGTTTTTTAAAAAAGTTAAACAGCTTTTTAACCTAGTTAGTTTTTAAAGCTTTTGCTAAAATAATTAATTTTCTAAAATTTTAAAAATAATTTACTAGTATTTAGCCGGCTACTAGACAGTAATATATAATAGCTATATAACTAAGGTTTTTTTAGCTTCTAAATAACTTTCTAGCTAAAGTTTTCTAAGTTTTTTGCTAACTTTATAGTATTTAGGTAGTTTTTTAACCAAGTTAGTTTTTAAGCTTTTAAAATAACTTTTTAACTAAAACTTTCTAAACTTTTTATTAGCACCTAGCTACTTTTTTGCAACAGTTTATAATTTTTTACGCTCTAAAATCTATAGCCGTATGTTCCAAAAAAATTTTTTAGCGCCAACTTTCCAATATACAGCCATTCCTTTACAGCAGTTTTAAATCTCCTTTATTCAAAGCACTTCTCCAGTGCTTCAAATAAGCTATACAGTAGCTATACAAAAACTTTTTTAAAAAAAGCCTTTATTTTGTAAGTTTTGTCCACTTTTTTGCTAGCTTTTATTGTAGTTAATGTTTTTTTAGGTTTTTAGGCTTTTAGTTGTTTTTTTGGCCTTTAAATCTTTTGTTATACTTAGTTTTTATTAACTATGTTTTTTTTTACGGCTTTATACTCTTCTACTAAATAGCTATACCTATAGCTACTACAGTAAAAATCTTAAATTTTTAGGTGCTAGGCTTATATACTAGTATTTTAAACCTACTTAGCACTTAAGTTAAAATAATAAACTATAAGCTTTTTAAGCAAAACATAGGCTATTTATTTTTTAAAATAAAAACCTAGCGTTAATAAATAAATACTTTAGTGCTAATAAATAAGCTATAAATAAATACCTGCTATTTAAGCATATATATATACAAGCTATAGTTAAAAAAAGCTAATTTTAAAAATAACTTAAAGCTATTTTTTTAGGTTAGCAACTGCTAACTTTTATATTTTATAGCTTTATAAACAATAAAGTTTATATAAAGTTCTAGCAGTTTAATTTTTGCTTGTAGCACTAAAGCTATTATTAGGTTTATAGTTAGCTATTTATTTTATAAGCAAGTATAGCTTTATATACTTTTTACTAAACAAAAAAGTTTAGTTTTTATATTAGCTAGCAAATATATAAGCTGCTATACTAATAATTTTTTAGCAATAAGCTTTTTTAATAATATATTATTATTAATAAAAGTTAAAAATAAATAATTAGTTAAAAATTATACTGTTTAAACTATTTATTATATAAAAAAATAATTTATAAAAAAATAAAATAAGCTTTAAATTTTTTAACTAAATATTTTTATAAAAAGTAGTTAAATAATACAAAATTATTATATATATTTTATATATATAAAAAAACTCTATAGTTTTTTTAGCTTAATAAATAATTTTTTTTTAATTTATTTTAATAATAATAGTATTTATTAGGTTAATTATTATAAAAATGTTTTTTTTAGTTTTATTTTTGTTTTTATTTATACTGTTTACTTTTTTTAATAGTTTTTTTTGTTTTTTTTAGTATTTAATAAGCTTTAATTTTAAATTTTCTTTTTTTTTTTTAACTTAAACAACTTTAATTATTGTTTTAAATATTAAAAATATAGCTAGCTTTTTTTTAAAAGCTAAATATATATTATATATATTTATTATAATTATATGCTAGTATATTTATTTTATAAATAAGCTTAAAACTTTAAAAGTATTTAAAGCTATTTTTTGATTTTTTTTTTTAAATAAATTTAAAAACAGAACAAAATATATGTTTACTATTTGTTTTTTTAAAGTAATATTAGTATATAATATAAACTTACTAAACGCTATAGTAAGCAAAATAATTATTTTAATGCAATATTTAATTTATAGTTTAACTGCTTTGCTATTTTTTTACTATTGTAAATTTTTTTTTAAATATTTTTATATTAGCCTAATTAAAATATTTTTAGTAAATAATAAAAAATAAATTTTATAATTATATAAATTTTTTTGTTTTAAGTATATAATAATTATAACGTTGTTAATATTATATAAAGTTAAAACAAACAAACTTTTCTATAAACTTAATATTTAGTTTATAAACTACTTGGTTTTTTTAATATATATATTATAGCTTAAGTTATAACTAGTATTGTTTTTTAATAAATTTTAAATTTTTAGCTTTTATAATTGCCGATTTTATTTTAATAAAATTTAATAATTTTAGTTAATTAAGCAAAAAAATAAAATTGCTTTAAATAAAAATAAAAGTAATTTAAAAAGCTAAAAAAAAAAAATAAAAGTAGTTTATATACTATTAATTATTATGCAGTTTTTATTAATAAGCTGTTTTAAAACTAATTTAATATAGTTGTTATTTAACTATTATATAAAATTAAAAGCTTAAGCTTAATAGTTAATTTGCTTTAGGTTTAATTAAAAATATGTTTGGTTATTTATATTAAACTTAAGTTTTTTTAATAAAAAACTAAAATTTTTTACTAAATATTTAAATATATAAGTTTTTATATTATTAAAGTTTTAAAATTAATACTTACGCTTTAAGTTTTATACTATAAAATATTTACTTGCAATAAAGTTTATTATTTTTATATTGCTAGCAAACTTATTATTATTAATATTTTTGCTAATGTTTTAATAATTATTAATATTTTTAAATTTATTAATATTTTAAGTATTATTAATATTTTTATACTTATTAATACTTTAGTTATTATTAATATTTTTATATTTATAAATTTATTTATATTTATTTATGCTTTTAATTTTTTTAATGTTTTTTAATAAGCTAATATTTTTAAATAATTAAACTTTAATACTTTTAAAAATTAAAAGCTAAAATTGCTGTTTTTTTTGCTTTAGAGTTTAAACTTTTTTAAAGTTGCTAGTATTATAGCTTGCACTTTTTAATATTAGCAGTTTTAGCTTACTTTTTTTTGCTTAATTTAATAAAGTTAATTTAGCTATATTTTAAAGTTTATATTAAAAGTTTAAGTATAGTATATTGCTTAAATTTTAACGCTTTAAATATATAATATATAAATTTTTAAGTAGTTTAACTAAATATAACTAGCAAAATATTAAAGTATTAAATTTTTTATTGCTTTTTTTTTAATTTATAATAGTTTGCTTTACTAAAATAAAAAAGTTTTAAAATTTTGCTATTTTTAAGCCAAACAAAAAATATATTATAAAAATTCCGATTTTAAAATATAAAAATATTTATTTTTGCAGTAATGTTTTGTTTTTGCTAATTGCAAGGTTTTTTTTGCACTTAGCGCTATAAATATAGTTTATTATTATATAAATAGCATTATTAAGCTATATTAACTTAAATATTTATATTAGCAAAAGGTAAATTATAATTTTATTTTTTATTTTTCGATTATATGCTTATTTAAAAGTATTTTAAGTATTTTTTAAAGCTTTTTTATTTAAAATGCTTAAGTTATTAATTTTTTTAATAGCTTTTTTTTTAGTAACTATTTTTGCTGCTACTATAGTGCTAACAAAAAAAATAAATATAATTAAACAATAATTTTTAAAAATTAATTATTAAATATAAAATATATACTTATATATTTTTTATACTTTTAGTATTTATATTTTAAGTAAAAAAATAAATAGTATAGTATTAAAAAAAAAATAAAATTAAATATATTTTATTAAACAGCAAAAAAAATAAGTTTAAATTAAAGTTATTTTATATATTTAAAATTTAATCGCAAGTTTAACAATATATAAATAAAAGTATAAATATTATTATTAAAACAGTTGTTTTTAAAAATATAAGTTTAACTTTTGCTTTTACTATATTTATTAAGCTTAATTATAAATTGTTTAAAAAAAAAAACAATTTTATTAACTTTAATAATATTATATACTAATAATTGTTTTTTTATAAGCAAGTATTTAAATATTTATTTAATTAGCTTAAATTTTTTTTAAGCTTATAATTTTTTAGGTTTATAATGCTTTAAATAAAGTATAAAAATAAAACAATAATAATAAGTTAATATTATATATTAAATAAAAATATAATATAAAATAACAAGTTTAATAGTTTAAAATTAACTTAAATAAATATTTATATAGCAGTTTTAAGTATTTAGTAGTTATTAGTACTTTTTTACTAGTATAATAAACTATTATTTTTGTTTAAAAACAAATGTATTGTTTAATTTAGGCTATTACGTTATAAAAAAAAAGGTTAGGTTACTATAAATTATTTACTTACTTATATTTATTTTTGTAACTATTTACTTTTTTTTCTGCTTTTTTTTAGTTTTTTAATTAAATTTTAGGTTTTATTTTTATTTGTATGCTTTGTGCAGTCTTTATTTAACCAATCGTTTAAGTAAATATATAGTAGGTTGGTTGGCTTTAACGAAAAGATTAGGTAAGCTTTGCCAAGCCTGCTAAATGGGTGGCGGATTGGCGGAAAATAGCTAACCGCCGACCGTCGACTTTCGTTCCCTGTTATTGGCTCAGACGGAGTGGAATAACAAACACGTGACCGCTGTCACCAACGCATAGATTCATAGTCGACATATTGTCTCGCCAAGATTTATTCTTTATTATGGATCATGATTTCGCAAACTGTACTGCCCAGAGCACTCCATTTAATCAACCATCGTGTCTCATTTGCCATACTCGATACTTCACAACAAAGTCTACATCGACCTGTGCGCCACTAATTCTATCCGGCCGGGACTGGGGCCGCCACGGGAAACCTCTGGGGTTAGCTCAAGGCATTTCAAATCACGACATCACTAGGAGAGAAATGACGAGCCGTTCTACTAGAGTTGGCCTCGGCTACGCCTATAAGTAAGTAACCGGCCCAAAGCCCAAATTAGGCTACGCTAGCTAAAGCTATATCTAACAGCCAATGCTGGTTTATGGAAGGTCTTGCTTCTGCGACCACCTTGCGAACTACGATGGTTATACTTGGTGTAGCGCTTTTAGCGTGCGGAGCTAGTCCTAAGCTGTACTACACTGGGTTTACTCTTTTTGGAGAGCTTAACTGGAGGGCGTTGTCCGTTGGGATTATACGAGCTGCCGAGTATGGCAAATGGTTTTTTACTATCGTCCAGGCAACTAGAGACTTATATAAAAGGTTACCTTAAATGACAGCTTTGTTAGCCTAATGTGTAGCGTGGTGTTGGGGATATTCTTTAGCAATATCAACGCAGTCGGTGTAGGCCATGATATCCCCCGCGTTCCTTTTGCGAGACGCACAGCAACACAGATTTAGTGGTTAAAGAAGGTTAGCAAGCTAACAAGACGAGTAGTTAAAATGGCCGCCCTGCTGCTAACAACAGTAGACTTTTGCCGAAACAACACTAAACATCACCTTAAAACCACTTGTTGAGGCCACAACGATCTCTGCCATTGGATCCCTGGTGGAGGAGAGAAGCGAAATCTCAAGAGAAGAATGATGCTCAGTAGTATTTTATTTGGCAAATATATCCCTAGGCCCCATGTCAGGAGGTTTAGCCTCAGAGTGAATAGATAGGCGTGTTATGGCTGGTCTGCTATAACATAAATATTCGTCTTTCTCTCGTACGTTGATGCTCTGTACTGATGAGTTTTTGAGTCATGTTCTAGTACGCCTCTGCATGATTGCAGTAGTTGGTCGTGTGACTGCGCAGGACTACTTCTTAGGAGATCTTCCTTACCTGTTCGCTGTGTAAATAATACATAGAGGCTCTTGCGTTGGCTTCTATTGCACAATCCCAGATCAAGATGAGCTTGAGAATGGCCGTAACTAGCCACGTCCGTACAGGCGATATCTTTCCCGATTATCATATTCTCCCTTTCTTTAGGAAGAAGAGTATTGACGTTGGAAGAGACCCTACCTAAGCTCTACCTAAGCTCTACCTAAGTAGCAAGAAGGTAACTGACTTGATCCTAGTGAACAAGGGCTTGTAATGACGGTAAACAGTTGTATATTTGATGTATTACCTTCTTGGTAGCCGTACTGAAAGT
The DNA here is from genome assembly GCA_022432375.1 of Nemania sp. FL0031. Classification (NCBI taxonomy): domain Eukaryota; kingdom Fungi; phylum Ascomycota; class Sordariomycetes; order Xylariales; family Xylariaceae; genus Nemania; species Nemania sp. FL0031. Next base: position 118,541 of record JAJKKK010000070.1, on the reverse strand, counting down.
GAGCGGGACATTGAATTTGTAGAGGGAATGGAGGTGATTCATATGGAATCTACTATGAGGCGCTCCCTTACATGCTGCCCTTGTTACTGCTGAGTCTCAGGTTAAACGTTGCGAAAGGAGCCAATCATATCGTGTGGATTTTGTGGGGCGAGACTAGCTAGCTAGGTGCTGGTTCAACGAATTAACGACTCGACTAAAAGAGTGGAATGTCCCTAAGGACGGAGGGTGTATTATTATTGACGATTATATACCCTACCACCCAGTGCCTGTTGCTTCCTTTCATCAGTGAACCTTACTTAGGGCGCGTCTCTCGATTCAGCCTCTGGCCGTCAACGGAAGCTCCATACTTTTTTCTCTTACAACAACCACATCATCGCCGCCTTCATTTGCGATTCATTGGTTTTCCCTCTCTACCTAATACGACCAACAACCTCGCCCAAGATGCCGAAATGTAAGCGAAACTTCTTTTCGCCAGATAAATGTCGTCTTTCTCTCTCCCTCTCTCTTGCGCCCTACACTACCTTGCCCTGCCTTTTCAATTCCGTCTCGCCCTCGAATTAAAGAGCTAGGTAGCTAACATGTCCTTTGTCCCCAACAGTCTTCTGCGACTACTGCGACGTGTACCTAACGCACGACTCGATGAGCGTGCGCAAGGCCCACAACAGCGGCCGCAACCACCTGCGCAACGTCGTCGACTACTACCAGCAAATCGGCCACGAGAAGGCCCAGTCCGTCATCGACAGCATCACCTCCTCGTACGCCGCCGAGGGCCAGGCCCACGCGAACCCCATGCTGCCCCAGAACCAGCCCGGCGCCCACGGTGCCGTCGGCGGCGGCGCTCCCCCGGGCGCCTTCCCCCCGCCCTTCAACTTCCCTGGCGGCATGCCGCCGCCGTTCCCTGGGATGCCTGGTGCGCCCCCGCCGATGCTGCCTCCCGGTGGTGCTTTCCCTCGTAAGTCCACGCCTTTCCGTTCATCACCGTCTACGTTTCGGCGCTATCGAAGCAACCATGCACGTCTTCTTAAGTAAAACGATAGAGGGTAGAGGGCATTCTAACAGGTCTGTTATTGCTGCAGCCCAGGTAGGAGCCGGTCGTGGTGGTCTCCCGCTCTTCCCTCCCGGACCTAACGGCATGCCTATCCCGCCCCCTGGTGCCCTGCCGTTCCCTCCGCCGGGCGGCCTGCCATTTCCTCAATTCCCTGGTATGCCGCCGCCGGGCGCCCAAGGATTCCCCGGTGGACCTACGCCGCCTGGTGCGCCTGGTTTCCCTCCTCCGGCTGGCGGACCACCCGGCCAACAGGGTCATCCCGGACGTTAGGATCGTGCTAGAGACATTGAACAAAGGGATTCTGCTCAGGATAGTAGAAGTCTCGAGGCAGTCCAGGCACGCGCCACAGAACACAACTCGTCGGTATCGCTACCTCCAAAACCGACGACATCTACTAGCACCTCTCGATACCCTTCTCGATACTAGTGGTGTCGATAACACGGCATCTTTATCGAGCAAATATCAACCCGCGGTTAGGCTCTACAATATCAACATGTGGCTGGGCTCGTTTTTTTATGGGTACGATACCAATGATGGGAGATTCAGTATTTACCTACTCAATACGCAACCAAGGATGGAGGCCTAGACAAAACCAACCTTGTTTACGAACATGCTACGAACATCTAAATGTTTGGGCTATTATACGAGAGTATCTACTGCGAAATCGACAATAAAGTGGATCCTCACTAATAGGGGAAAAGAGTATTGGGAACAGAAAACCAATAACCTAAATTCTATGGTGGACATGCATTTTCTCTGTAAACTACATGGTTGAAAAGCACGGCGTTCAGGTATTAATGGATTCACACGGGTCAGTGTTTGTATTTAGCATGCTGAGTCGGCACGGAATTACAGATCACGTCGGATACCACCTCAGTACCTACTTAAGAGTATTGTTCTGAGCGCGAACACGGCGAATAGAATATTAGCCAAGTACTTAAAATGAAAACTGTAGCATGAAACATCACTTAATAAGAATCGCGTGAATAGTCATGCACAATGAATTGTTCGTATTCCCTAACTTCTATTAATTGGCATCAAGAGTCTAGCTATAGTGACTGGAGCTGAAGACGATGGACGAGACGCGAGACCCTGCTTACGGAACTCATTCACATCTTCTCATGTTACTCTAGCTACTACTTCAGCCATAAGCCTACTTGCTTATTATCTATCCAATCTCACTATGCAGATCTCGTGGAGACGTCAATGTCGTCAACCTCATAACTGTGGACGAGAGAGAGGAACTAGACAGCAGGCGGGGGAAGATGGGGAGTCAAAAATCAATGGGAAAAGCATAAATTCCAGGTAAAACGTAAGCAAGCAAGCCGGCCTGCCCTTGATATCCGCTGTATGTGTGTAGTAACTTGTTTAGGTTTCCATTCGTGACGCCCGAAACAGAGAAGACAAGAATTCTTTCCATCCTAACCCCGGGCCATGCGTATCTTATCATTTTTCAGTCCCCTCATTTCATTTCTAATCGTTGGGAGAGCAAATGCTAGAAATCAATCCAACTCCGGCATTGTCGAAATCCTGTGCCGCAAGCAATCCTCATAAGAGTCGTAAAAGAAAATAGCAAAATGATCAACTAAAACGTCATGTCGGGTGTTGTGCGTCGTCTAGCTAATCTCGTGGCTCATATGCATCGTGAAGGAGTAAAAGGTAAATAAGGTGTAAATTTCATCGCCACGGCAGAAATGTGGAGTTGTGAATGTAATGGTTTCGTATTATGCTTGGTATCTTGAGGCAAGCATACGGAGAGAAGTAATGGGCCTAGATTTCCTGATCGTAGGCTCGCGAATATCGATTGCTAGGCGTGTAGACCTGCGAACTACTTTGGTACGATGGGCCACTGTAGCTCTTCCGTTTGATGACGTCTCCCACACCATCTCTGACCTCGCGAGGCCCGCTGATTTTTTGTCGGAGAGCTTCCGTTCGCTTTTGACGTCGATGCTCACTGAGACGGCGTTGCAAGTTCTGCGGTTTGTACTGCTCTAATTTCTCTTGCCAGCCAGGGAAGATACGTCGTCCACGATCGTCGACTCTTTTCTCTGTGGCCCAAGGACGCCGGTTGAAATTTTCGGGCGCTGTGGACGGCCGTTCATCGCCTCCTTCGCCTCCTTCTCGCGAATGCAAACCGCTCCAGCGAACAGTACCAAGGCTAAGGCGGTGTGGCATAACGCGTAGGTTGCCACTAGGTGTCCGCTTGATTGTGCGGCGCTCTGGGCTGCGACGGTCGGTCGTAACGTAATGATCCGCATCTTCGATAGGTAGAATAGCAAATGTGCGTTTCATCCGCTCACTAAGGCTTCTTCTTCTCAGCGGTAATGAATGACCATCGAAAGACGAATAGTGATCAGCCTGGCCTGGGTCTTCCGACTCATACACGTAGTTATCGGCATCATTACCCCGATCGAGGGAAGGACGCCAGAATGGATGTAACCTAGACGCATCGGGCGGTAGATTTTCAGCTGTGGGATATCGACGTGATACCGCATTCTTATTCTTCCCGAAATCTGGGTTTTCAGCTGTATCTCTACGCATTGTCTTGGAAAGAGAGAGGGTCCGTGCAATGAAGCCAGGCCTTCGCGGGATATCATTGTCCGTTGCTTTGCGAAGACTAAATGCCCGGCGGACGAGCGACGGTCGTTTTTGAGAGTCCTCGAAGAAGTTCCCTAGCATCTTGTCTTTTTCCGTTGCAGGCGTCAAACCGGATGGTGTAGCTGGAATAAACTTGATCGCGGGTGGTTCTGGGGGAGCACGTGGATTTCTAAGAGGGGAATCGACATCATCCATTGAGAGCTGGGGTTGGGGAGGTGTCACAGGTCCGCCATCCGGACCGCTAGCCGTAATTTCTGGGTTACCCGAGATCTTGATCGCAGCGGTTGATGGCTCTGTCCCAGAAAAACTTTTCGGTTGACTAACGTTTGCAATATTGACGGGTTTCGACATGTGGTGAATCATCAAGACAGATTTGTTTTGATGTGGATAAATATTCACCGCCATTGCTTCTGCAATATCAGCTGCCGAGTGTGTCCCGTTTGTCTCGACGGATGCTTGGGAGAAGGGTGTGTTGTACGCTGTGAGCCGTTTGCCAAAGAAGGGGTCACCGTTGTAGTCAACTAGTGATTTTTGATTAGAGGTCTCACTCTTGTGGGACTCAACCAAGGGAGCCGGGCACAGTTGTTTCTGATCTAGTCGACTACTCGTATTCTCGGGGGAAGACGCGCGTTCCACCGTGGCTTGTGGTGGCTGGATCATATTCTGTTCGATCAGAGCGTTGTGCGCCTTCAAGCTCTCAGCAGTCAAAGATCCAGCACGTGAACCGGCGCGGGATGTGTTTCGGCTAGTAGGAGCAGATAGAGACGATCTTCTTCTAGGCACAATGGGCGGATAATCCATGGTCAACTGGTCGGTGGGAAACGATCCATAGGTTATCGACATGGACCTGCCCCTCCTCGGTGGCTTGTCCGAGGAAGCAGATAGTTCCCTTGCCACGGAGAAATTCGACCGAGACACAGGGCCTGTACTGTTGCTTCTCTTGGAACGGTGGCTGTTTGTTGACCGTAGCGAAGGGGGTCCCGAAGATTTAGACAGAGATTCCTTGCGGTCGGGAATGACTACGACGGGCACACCACCATTTCTCCATACCTCGCGCCGGGCCTTTCTGCTCGAAATAGAATTTGCAGTGCCTGTAGATGCCATACTATCGGTCCGAGGGGCGGCGAATTTGCGAGGGGGTCCAGGTCGTCTAATGTCTTCAACTTGGCGAACGGAAGTAGAAGTAGAGCTTGGGGGAGAAAATTCCGAGCTAGAGTCTCTGAGGGTTGTTTGCTTCCTTACATGTCGCAATGTCTTTTGTCTCTGTGGGGGGACGTCGACCAAGATGGCCTCGACGACGGTAGAAACAGTAGATTTGGATGACATTCCGGAAGAGCGTCTAAGGTCGGTGCTTACTGAAGACTCCGAAGTTGACGCTGTCCAACGTGGCTTGCCTTTGCTCGCAAAATCCAAGGGAAAGTGTTCCGGCGAGGGTATGACATGTATGCTCTCGTGCAGGGATACAGATCGCAAAGCCTTTGTTGCGTTGGTTGGTGTGACTGTTACGTCCTCGATCACTTCTGCTTGCCCGTTCGTTTTTAGGTGGCCTCGACGTTTTCGCACTATCACATTCCTATTGAGGTTGTCGTCCCATTCTTGTTCAACCTCGCTATTTGACGCCCACTCCCCATCAAATGTAAAAAACTCTTGCTTTGTCCTCGGAGTCAGATCATCATCTAACTCCACTCCTAATCCTAACCCTACATTCTGCGGTTTTTCTGATTTCGACTCAATCTGTCGTCCCGTAGCGTTTCGTGATATCCCGGCAGAGGGAACAATAGGCCTAGGTGTAGATTTATCTTCGTCAGAAAAACTGGGACTCTCCCTCGCCGTTTTAAACGACTCGGTACGTGAATCAGCTGTCGCTTTTGAGGGTATTCGATCCGAGAGAACGGGACGAAAGGCTTTAGGGCGGCGCCCAATCTGAGGGGGTGTCACGTCAGGCGTAGGCGGACTTTTCTGAAGAGTTGGCGTGCCTGGGGCGGGCGTCGTGGGCTCTGCCGCGACCGCACTTGGCGCGGGATTCTCGACAGGCGGAGGGCTTGAAGTCAGAGTCGGGTGGCTACCAGAGGAGGTTCTCGAGTGAGCGGGTGGTGTTGGTGGTAGATCTGGGCCGATGACTCGGGGATCCGAAAAGTCTTGTGTAATTCTCGATGGGCCTACGGGGTCTGTCTTGAGGCTCGAGGCCGTTACATAGCCGTTCGAGAGCTCCCAAGTTGGCGGGCTCCTTCTCGTAGCAGTAGGCGTGAACTTGTCAGTTCTGGGGCGAGGTAGTACCTTGTGTTTCTTGAATGATCGTGGGCTGGGCTTAGCCAGAGTCTGATGCTCAGAAGGAGGGTCGAAATAGAGTGGCGCCGTCGTCGTTGTCGTCGCAGACGCTGCAACGGTATCGGGGGCCACGCGCATCGCTTGAGCAAGTAAAACGTAGTTGCGTGTTGCAATAGATAGCTAGCTATTCTACACCGAGCCACAGGAGTCCATACTCGGGGTTGTGAATATTGCTCTTCGGGGGAATAGAGAACGGATATCCGATAGAATGCGATACTCGATCCAGCGCTAAGAGAGAAGGAGTGGCTGTGGTTTGGCGCTTCCCCCGTGGCGCCGAAGCTGTGCTACCCAGAAAATGCAAAATACCGAGTGATGTAATAAAAGATAAAAGATGGCGAACAGACAGACAGGTGATAGGTAGCGGACTAGAGCAAATCCTAAGCTAACCCGAAAACCACGTCGAAGACAAGTTGTTCAGAAACATACAACGCATGGCGCAAAATACATGGCTCGCTCTCGTTACTGCTACAGATTGAATAGGAGGTTGATTCTATTTTCGGTTCGTCGTATTAGGTAGTGGAGGAAGGACGTGCGAGCACGTAGTATGGAGTACGGCGGGCGCTATTCGGTCAATGCGACTACGGAGCCGTCGTGTCAAGCCGGAGCGTCGTAAGACCGGAGGGCCAAGCAAGACGAAGGCGGAGACGAAGAGCTGTTAGGAAGCGATACGGAAACACATAATATCAGGTCCAGGCAGTTAAGTGAAGTGTGCCTGGGGGGAGAAGATGTGGCAGGGTTAGGTAGGTCAATATGACGGGAGTGTGGCTTCTTTTTTCGAAGCTCCCTCTGCACTCTGCACACTGAATGGGATGGGATAGGACAGGACCAAGCACTGGTGCAGCAGCAGCAGGTGAGTAAGTGGGCAAGTAAGTGGAATGGCTGGATGGGCTGGATGGCTGGCTGACCTGGGCAGACCTGGGTAGACCGGATGGGGCATGGGGCTAATGCTGCCGTTGCTGGTGGTACTTGGTGGTACTGGTGGTGCTAGTGGGTGCCGTTGCCGCTGCTGGCTTCAATTGATAGTCTCGCTCGCTCTCTAGCTTGGGAAGGTGGGCTGGTGAACAGACGAGCAAGCAGGAAGGCAACGTCAGAGCTTCACCATGATTTGACTGTTCCACCCTAATAAAGTGGACTCTGCTGCCGCGCTACAGTACCTATCTCTATCCCTTTGAGTGCCATTCCAGCACAGAGACTTTTTTCAACCCCCTGTTAGCCCCACATCCCCCCCGCGTAGATCAACTACATTGTTTAAGCGCACAGATAGCGGCTTTTAATAGCATACTTATGCATTTATATAAGTACCAAATATTTAATCGATACATTTTACAAGGGTAAAATTAGGTGGGAACCGGGGGGAAAGCCAAGTATTCTAAATCCACTGATTTCGTTGGCTAATTCCCCCAGTCTAGTGCTTATACAATGTCCTGTGCTGAAATGGCACCCAAAGGGATAACTAGAAGTACCTATTAAAGGCTATTAAAGGACCCAGGTGCATCCGCCAGTTACAATACCTACGCCTACACTCCTTAGGTAACCAAGATACCCAGAGGATCATGGAGTACGCAATGTAATTAAGTGGTTGGGAAGTACCTACCTCTTTAATTACTAAGGTCACCGAGGTACCTTTTACTACTCACCCACCACCTTATTGCTTATCTATGCAGATGCTTGCCTCCCCGTTCATCGGTACAACAATGTAAGGGAGAGGGTCTTCAATGATAACGACTTCGCTCCAGACTTATAAATGGTGAGGTTTTCACTCAGCATTCCCAAATGGGAGACAGCAAAGGAGGCCATTTAGTGGTACTTGACTATAGCAAACAACTTAGGTTAGGTACTTACGTCTTTTAAGTACGTACGAAGAGGGGAGCTCGCGTGGTCTCTCAGACTGAGAGACCTCGGACCAATCCAGACTCCAGAGGAATATGTCATGAGGGGCGCAGACCACCCTGCGCTCACATGCCATGTCTTCCGCTTCCTCTACTACTACTACAGCAATACAGCGTACCTCTTCCTCTTCCTGTTCCTGTTCCTCCGTATGCTCACACACGTTCACGCACCGGTGGACGGCGACACTGTTGCGTGCTCCTCCATCTCGCATATTCATCCGTAAATGGGACGGCTTGGCCCCCGTTCCTTCGACCGACGACTGCAATTACATAGGTATGCGGAATCCCACTCATTCCTATTACATCGATGAGATGAGCTAAACCTCCAGAGACTACCGAAAGAAAATATTAATATGTCCGGGTCGATTTACAAGTCATGTCAAGTCAAGTCAAGTCGGGATTTGCTTACTTTCTTTCTACTTACTTACTTGGTATGCAGCAACGCGTAACGCTACACAACAGACACGGCCTCTTTTCATCTGCATCCGCCAGAGAGGCCGAGAAATCACCAAGCCGGAAAACAAAAACAGTGCGTCGCATCGCATCGCATCGCTGCGAGCGTACTCAGCAGATGCAATAGTAGATGCAGCAAGTCGTGCTGCCGGAGGACTGCTGCAGCTATGGTCGCCGTCGCCAGTCAGCAGGACAAATCAGCACTCTCCAACGGCACAAGGCTTGAAGTCGATTCCACCTCTAGCCCCCCCTAGCTGCTTAACCTGCAGCGCCGTGTAGACGAATCAGAGCGCCCAACCACCCCAGCACTACCTGCACCACCTGTACCCTGCGCCCGTGGTGGTGTCCAAGTCCTGTTTTCCATCCTGTAATTGAGTGTGTGTGCGTATGTCTGTATGTGTGTGCATAGTGTGCATATGTATGTATCTGTGTCCGTGTGTGTGCTCGGGCTGTTTTCCGATAGCTAGTCCACAGCGCCGCCCGCCTCTGGCTTCATTCAAATAAGGAGTTTGTGTACACAGGGCGCCTCCGGATCTGTCACCCAGGCATTCCCAAAACGAGCAAGACTCGAGAGAACCTGGGGTATACACCGTACACAGACCACCGATCAATCATTTGTTTCAGAGACGGATCTCAAACGAGGCGTCCAAACGAGTCTCGCCTCCCGAATGCCGGGAACCCACCAAACAAAGTGACCACCTGGTCGCAGAACATCTGAAGGGTCTCAAAGCTCAAAGTGCTTACATACAGCGTACTTCTAAATACCTAGGTAAAGACAAGGACAAAGAGCATTACTATTTGTAGTAAGATCTGATGGCGGATCGTCCAATCAAGAGCGAGTCTCTCCACGCAGATTATCTTAGCGGACCGGTCTCCCACACCATTAAGATACGAATACATACTTATACTCCTCTCGATTAAGATAGAGTAGAAGCAGTAAGTGGTATCGTATATCGTAGGCATGAGTCTACATACCTCTATCTAGGGCCTCTCTGGTCTACCTAGCTAATGACTACTACACATGGCACATATCGACCTACCCAATATTCATCGCCGTACATACATACTTGCCTATCAGAACATTTTTTTCGCACTTATCAATTATCAAGCTCCACCATCTAGAGCTTTCAAGCTGTCCAAGATCACCCAATCATACCCATCCCCTGCTCATGCACCTTGTTACAATCGCTTAGTTGCCGTTCACGAACCCTTCTCCAACGACCGTCAGTAGTGTGGTACTGTACGTAATGGTAGCTATTTCACTAACGACACAAGTCATTAGCCGTTTGCCTACCTCCATGCAACATTTGCATTCCCCTTTCCCCTCTCGGAATGCCTGTCTATACCTATCTCCATACGCATTTATAGGTGACATGACAATAGGTATTTGCATCGAACTATCTACACCGGTCACGCATTCTAATTCTATTTCATTATGCGATTGTGTATGTAGTACCCCAACAGTCACTAACATCCCGGGCCAGACACTCACAGTAAAACTATTGATTGGTATTACTCACCACCTCTTCGTTCTACATATCACATGACTATCTGTTCGTTTTGTTCGTAACAGTAGATAAATCGTGAGTGTGTTCTTCGACCTCACGATCGCCACGTGGAGACCGTGGGATCATGATATAGCCGGTTCCAAGCACTACTGCGCTGCTTGTCCACCCCGCATGAGCACTATTACCGGTCGTCGATCGACTCCGAGGTTTCTGACTGCCATTCGCCAATCATATCATCATGTACGATCCAATCACTGGACGTCTTCGAGTCTACTCGGCAACTCTAGAGCTACGAAGCGTTATCTTGAGCCCCGCAGCGTATCGAGTAACGATGTCATTACCATTACTGTGAGCATACATAACTCTGTGTCCGTCACAAAACGAGCTCCATGGCATATCAGCGACATATCAGCGATGCAGCTCCGGCAACAGGTACGGCTTCCACTTCACTGCATCTTGGCCAACATGTCCGGCTCTGAGTGGACGATAAAGCCAAGCTATCAGCGGTAAGCAAGCAACGTCCGCGGCCCTTGCCCGTGTCCGGCGTATCATCGTGACCGACGCTTTACCGATGAGGCACTAGACGAGGGGATGCGAATTGTTCGATGGCATTGGACTGTGGATTGTGAAATATGGATCAAATCCATTCTGAAGAGTTAAAAGGCGGCCTATAGGCAATCGGCGGACTTCTGTTCTGTTCCCGGGACATTGCATTTTCTTAGGGATATAGATTATACCAGGAACGAATCATCAATCACAATGCGCACCATACTTGCAGTTCTTGGGGTTGTGACCAGCGTAGCTGGCCATGATGTCTCAAATAAGCAAACCGTGTTATCAGGCCCTCATAAATCTTTATGGTACAATACCCTACCAGGAGATGGTGGAACGCAAGCAGATTCGGTGTTCAGTGGCATCTCTACCTTTGGCCGTCTTCCCTACTTTCCCTGCCTGAGCTCAAATGAGGTCTCGTATGATCTTGCTTTTATCGGTCCGTAAACTTCGTTGCTATATATATAAGATGCCATCTATTAACTATACCCAGGTGCCCCTTTCGACACGGGAACCTCATATCGACCGGGCGCTCGTTTCGGGCCTTCCGGAATCCGACAAGGGTCTCGACGTCTAAATCTTTAGTACGTTGCTTGTCGATCGGATCCCAACTTGATTAGAATCTAACGCAAACACAGTGGCGGATATAATGTCCCATTGGAGACGAACCCGTTTAATTCGTGGGCGACCGTTCTAGACTGCGGCGACATTCCCGTCACATCGTGAGATATTCAATAACATAGAAACTCAGGAATCTGGGCTTATATACTAATCTTTGAGCTCCAGGTATGACAACACATGGGCTCTCAAGCAAATCGAGGAAGGCCACTACAGCATCCTATCACGGGCCCCAAAGACGGATGCGAAGGCATTAGGTCCCGCAAAGAAAGGCAAGACCCTGCCGCGGGTCATCACCCTCGGAGGTGATCACACCATCACGCTTCCACTACTGAGATCGATCAATCGTGCCTATGGCCCCGTATCCGTCATCCATTTCGACAGCCACCTCGATACGTGTAAGTCGTCCCTCTCACCCTATCTCCCTTCCCACAGCACATCGGCAGCCAACCAACGCCTCACCTCACCTCGCCAGGGCGACCCAAGGTCTTCGGCGGTTCGCCATCCGAGGTCGCAAGCATCAACCACGGGACCTATTTCTACCACGCGTCGCAGGAGGGCCTCCTCGCCAACGACACGAACGTGCACGCGGGGATCCGGACCACGCTGAGCGGGCCCAGCGACTACGAGAACGACGGGTACTGCGGGTTCGAGATCATCGAGGCCCGCGAGATCGACACGATCGGCACCGACGGCATCATCAAGAAGATCATCGACCGCGTCGGCACCGAGAAGCCCGTTTACCTGTCCCTGGACATCGACACGCTGGACCCCGCTTTCGCGCCCGCGACCGGGACCCCTGAGACGGGCGGGTGGAGCACGCGCGAGCTCAGGACCATCCTTAGAGGGCTGGAGAACGTCAATCTGATCGCGGCGGATATTGTCGAGGTTGCTGTAAGTCTACGGTGGTGCCGTGTTTTAAAACCAGCTAACATAGATCAGCCTGCGTACGACACGAATGCTGAACATACTACCATGGCAGCAGCCGATGCACTTTATGAGATTATGAGTATTATGTTGAAGAAGGGTCCGTTGAGCAAGATGGTTGAGGCTAATGACAGCGAACTATGAGATTTGTCTGCACACTATCTCGGTTCGAATGAGGGTATTGGATAATGGGGGGCGCGCGAAGGTTATACCAATAACTAGGAAATAGGACATATGATATGTTTTAGCCCTAGTAGAGTGGCTTCCTGGTGAATGAGGGTGCAAATGAGAATGAGCTGAGATCTAAGGAACAAGTACATATCGTGCTAAAAGACAGCGCCATTAAGAGAAGAATTATCAGGCTATCTACTAGCATCTCTAAAGAATTCTCAATAGAAAAAATGATAAATTCATAATTGGATTTGATAGTAATGCTTTCATAAAATCTAGACTTATGATTGTCAATTCTTCGGGCTCGAAACAGGGTCGCCAGTAGCTCAATCCACAGCATTCATTATAGTAACGATAATTTCTATCTGTGCCTATCTTTTCGTACTTTTATCCCCCCAAAACAATAATAAATAAATTTCTATCTATTTTAGCTGGAATCGGAAAACCAACCACTAGACTTCTTTGGCTCATCCGCCGCCGTAGCCTCCTGAGTTCGCCAAATGTCTAGCAAACGGCCGAATGTCGGCTCTAGAGTAGACGGCCAGAAACGCTTTCCCCCCGACATTATCAAAGTTACGGCGACTTGAGCAGTGAGAAGTCGGATAACATCCCAGCCGTACTTTTTAACGCCGGCCGTGATATATTTGTAGTTGACCTTCCTCCTAGGTTTGCGCCTTGTTACCTTGAATGGCCCATTGGGAATGGGGATGCCGTAGAGAGTTACTCTAGCCTTAGTGCCGTTTTTGGCGAAGGAGACAGCACCGTTACCATCTCGAACGAGTCCCGTCCCGTCACTTAGAGGACTCATAGGGCCCGGGGATGGAGCGGTGAAGGTATTAGGCTTCCAGCGAATAGGGGATACGTTTGTATTGATGCATAGCGGTGCTCGTCTCTTTTTTACGCCTGAGTATTTGCCGGGCATAGTAAAGGCCTGCGAAGATGAATGAGACTTAGAACGCACGGGAGAACGTGGGAGGGGGAGCGCGGGAAAAGGTTGTCGGGGTTTTATCTCGATTTCATTTAGCGCGGACTGCACTAGAACACTCGGAGTTAGTTATTACCATCTTGAATATGATTTGAGAGGATATTGGAAGTTTCTAGGCACGACTTCTACCAAAGCGGAAAGTTTCTGCTCTAGAAATCGCCAAACCAGGAAGTAAATGGCCCCGGGATATACTTACTAGTTTCATGCCGGGGGATCTCGATAATTTCTTCATCTTCGGAGGATTGCATGGGCATGTCGTCATGTTGGTGGGAATCCATATTTTGTGGTAATTCGTTCTTGTTGTCCATTTTTCTTATGGCCGGAGAGGTATCCCTAGTATATATCTGACTATAAGGCTTAAATTTTTGTCAGGAACTTTTCTATTCAAATGTTTAGATTCGGATTAGAAAGCTTGCATGTGATGTCGGGTGGCTACCTAGATAGTTAAATAATTTGTCATTGTTGAGCGTTGCATTTGGGATTGCTTACAAAATTCCTACGTTGTTGTTTTGTGAATACATTATGTGGTTATTTTGTCAGACCGTGTCAGCTTAGAGGCCAATCAGGTATATATATCCTCATAGATGAACAAAGGCGATTTTTCTTTATGAGAATAAAGGCGAACAATAGGGTTTCAGTGAAACAAAGCCTTCTTCTTCTTCGTAGTAATACATAACAATAGGCCTTAGAGTTGGAGCATTGAGGCATGCAGGTCCGTGGCATGTCGAAGTCCACTAAGGAATAAGGGTAGCGGAAAATAGCACGTTATGGAATTAATAATAGTATGTGAGAGTAATCAATTTGACGGGGCGATCGGAATCCAAGGTTTTACCATAAGAAATCTTTAGAACGATAACTGCTCTTAAGTGCCTTGAAATGTTGTCTAACACCGATCTAGCCTTAGACTTTGGGGTGATATTAGGGTTCTACAAAAAAAATCGGCGCAATCGGCGGACAGACTACCAATTTAATTTGCTACATGAGACGGTACTATGTTCGATGAATCATGGAGCAAATGAGCTCACAGGAGTTAATTATGCCTTGAACGCCTATTTCCTAGAGACTCTTAAGGCATATCCCAAGTGATATTTGTGAATGGTAGGGGTATGTTGCTCGCGGCGGGGAAAAGGCATCTTGTAGTCCCGTCACTGTCATCCGCGCACTCTGGTTTGCTAATCTCGCTGCGCCCAAAGGCGGTGAAAACAATCCTATCAGTAAGTCAATACAAGTTAGACCATACGTTATGGCTGGGGCAACATACGGATCTTTAGGACTAAGCTCATTGCAGCTCCACGTCATGCCGACGGAAAGTATGCCAGTGTGTGCATTATAGTTCACCTTCATTCCCTTGAATACCTCTGGGGAGCTAATAGTAGGATTGCACTCGAACCAGTAATCTGGGTCAAAATCAGTTGAATTGGCGTTCAGCCTTGAATCAAACCCCTGGCAGCTGAGCTCGCGATCTGTGACAGAGTTTAGGATCACGACGTCAAACCCTCCTTTGGGCTGCCCGTCTCTCCAAAAATACCACCAGTGGGCCCGAAATACGTATGCCGTACTCATGAGGAAATACTGCTTGTCGGGATCGAAGGATAAGACGGTGCATTTCGGTGCATTGGGGTTTGGGAGCTCAAGAGCATAGGGCTCCATTGCATAATGCGATTCGGTCTTCCCGCTTATATCAAAGCTTGAAGCAGTGCACACGCTCCCGTTGATAATAGGCGTGCCCGCGGGGATGAGTACACTTTGTGTTGCGTCAGGCTCGAGTTCGGGCCTCGGCCTACACTTCAAGTTTGGGAGCTTTATAGCCCCTACGGCGTAAAATTTGACTCTTGAAGAACGAACCCAGCTGTTAGCACATGGCACGTTAATAAATTCCGCTTTACCATTCTGCACTTACGGAGACGCCGATCCCTCATCGTCGCAATACCACGTCTGGTTCACCATAAGTCTCTCTTCTGTTGATATCAGTCGCATCGTGGTTTCGACTTCATAGTTGTGGCTACGATTTCCGTTCTCATTCAGGCTATGTGTATCACAAGAATACCACATCGGCCCTGGGTCTAGAGGGAAAGGGGCGATTCCAGAGGGTGGATCGATATTCGTCACATTTGACGTCTCTTTTCCGGTTGCGCGCCACACGCACGAAAACTCCTGATTGTTTGCGCGATTCGTAATATTCACTATAGGGACTGAGAGTTAGCAACAGATATCTCAAGCCAAATTTGTATGTGTTTTAGGGATATTAAAAACCCTTGGGATAAATCTTTTCTTAGAAAAGTTTCCGGGGCGGAGAAACCATTGGTTTTGGGAATCACTTACGTTTGACCATTCCCACACCCGCAATTCCCCAGCCGGAGTTCACCCATCCTTGCCATGTATAATTTGTACCGCCGGTCCGCCATTCCAAACCTGATACAGTCCATGAAGGCGATGCCGATCGAGAGACGCATTTCGGACTGTCATGTCCGGGAGGAGCCGGCGGTATGTAAGGCGATAGCGCTAGAGGTTCGAGAAGTTTTGCGGGTATTCGAACCGGGCCTGCTGATGTGCAAACGCTCGATTTGCAGCTGAGGACTAAGGCTGAGTTCCCAGCCCCGGAAAATTTAACACTTGAATAACCTGTTACTCAACGTTTCCTACATCAAAGAGACATACGTTGAGCCCAATGACTTACGGTACTTCGGTGGCGTTATCATCGCAAGACCACGCCTGTTCAATAGAAAGACGCCGTGCAGATACATCAAAGGTGAAATTAGCTGGATATTGGTGGTCTTCGTCTTCGCTCGTGCAGTCACCTTCGACATATCTTTCACTCCCCTCGGTCTGTCCGAAACAGTCCAACGCCACATCGAACATGTTCGCAGTAAGAAGGAAGTTGACTGCGGAGACCCCGGCAGCCTGGTTGTAACTGAAAGCGTCGATAGTCCATGTTGGCGCCGTGAGAGAGTTATTTAGGCAGCTGGTAGTGAGAGCTGGAGGCGGGCCACCGTCTATAGCTATGTCCGCGGTAGAGGCGTCGCCGAATGAGGTGAAATGCGATGCCACTAGAACTAGGCAGGCTAAAAGCTTCGTGCGTAACCCTAGGACCTCAAACATCGTGAAACACTTGTTTTGAGTTGGATATGGCTTATGTGCCCTATGATTCGCACTTGTTTAAAATGATTATCATCGTCTTTTGTACTGCAAGGAGCTATTGGGGTAGTAGATGCAGTTCGGCGATCAGCAGACGGATGTCTATGAGGTCTAGAATCGCCATTCATCAGTCATACGGTAGCGATATTTTTTGTAATATATGGCGTCGTATCTGATATTAGCCCCAGGTAGGCGGTAACGCATCCTGCAGAGCTTAATGAGCTCTTGCAATTTAGCCGCCACGAGAACATCGTAGGTTGGTACTGAGCTTTGGTTGGCTAGCTTAGTTTGCGGCGCGTAATTCAATTGATAAAAATACTACATACTACGCTATACCTCCTAAGTTGTCACGTTACAATACTTATTACAGTAACGTTATTTGTTGGTTTCCTGAGTCCAATGATCTTCCCATTCCTTCAAGGTTGGCAGTATTACTATCACAAGACTGTTTCTAATTGCTAGACTTGAAAATTGGACAGACCCAAAAGATAGCAGGCAAATATATTATTAAAATCGAAAGTGTCGTTCCGAGACGGCGGTGAAAATGCCACATTGAGCATTCGGCGCGGCGGTCTCACCGGTGCTCCGTGTTAGTATCGGTATCCCCACTTCATCGGAGCACCGAAGCACGGTCTTGACATCTACAAGACCCTTCGTCATGGCTACAACAATAACGCCTTATATTACGATGCTGCGGTACGTATCTACATTATTCATTTACCGCCTATGATAAGACCCGACTGCGTGATAAACTGGAGCTGTTAAGAAACACGTCCATAAAGTGAGTTTTCTCGTACAGAGTTATATGGCACATAGGAGGTGTGCGTCGGAACACTTTCGCGTAAAAATAATAGCTTATCGCCTGGTCTAAGAAGAGGTTCTCTAGCAGTCACATTAATGCGATTTCTATAGGCCGTGAGCTTAGAATGAGCCGTCGTACGTGTCACATGGACTAAAAGAACTAGAATCATACCCGCGGCTCTGGGTCTAGACCATGAAGTAGATTAGGAGTATGCCTAGACCCTTAGAAATGTCGTGTACAGAGCTTACCTCATTTACAATCATCTATAGAGATTCTATGGGAAAAGTAACGACCGGCAGGCAGCTGTCCGGTTAGACTCTACGTGTACATGGATTATATAAAATGAAATTAAAAAGAAACTTCAGCTCCAGTAATAAACACGTGAACAATTACTGCTTACAGACAGTAGGCATATATTAAACCTTTAGTTCTAGAGATGGCTGCCAATATTTGTATGCAACATATCAACTAATCTTTCTTTTAACTTACCTATGGAATGAGAATCCGAAAAATTGATGCGTATTTTGGGTAGACAAAGAAGTAATGAGATTGTTGGCTAGCCACAGTTTCCGGTATAATCGCGGCTGCCAACTCAGCTGCGTGCATACGCACGCAAGAACTTGATGCTGCGTCATCTGTAGTATCAGATGTACGCTGCGTTGAGCTGTATGCCGATAGTCTGAAAGAAACCCGTCCTATGTATTGCATCATCGGCCATTCCATCGGTGACTTTTCACATCAGGGTGTCTTTGTTTAAGGCAAATGGGTTTAGAAATGCATCTCTAACATCGACCTAGTTAGGGAAAGGTAGACTTAATTTCCTCTCCGACTGGCAGAGACCGGCATGTTTCGCTTGGCGTGTCGTGGCCGTGTGTCACGCAAGTCTGGCTTGTTGCGCAATGTTAACCTAACACCCCATCATCGTCGTACGCATTCCAATCAAAAGCGGTGACGAATGCCCTCGGCGATGGGGAATAGATTTGCACATCAGTGCCGCGTTCGACTATACACGCAGGGTCATGGCCTTTCGGCACAAACACAGTGCCGGCCTAGATCCCGAATAGTAGTCGTAGATTCGCGAAATTTAGAAGTTTCAATAATCCCCCTTGCATCTCCATTCTTCCCCCGAGACCCAAGAGCGGAGGGCTAAGATTGACTCCTCGTCCACGTACAAACAGATCGCGTTTACCAGTGCGCCTCGATCTCGCCAGCTACCTCCTGCGGCAGCTTCGCCACTGCTCTGGGTGTCTTCATATCGCCGGGCTTTAACCTTCACACCACACACTACGCGTCCAGTCACAAGCTCCGGCAACCTGAAAAACTTGGTCAGCCTCGAGGAGCAGGGATTGGCCGGGATGGCTGCATTCAAGCCTCTAGGGAGGGTACGTATGTCGATCAAAGCTTACTGCCTTCCATCTGTTGCTATCGCCGCAGCGAGGTGCTACAGCCGGGCTTTGATATATAAATTTCTCATCCTGCTGGTGCATCACGAGGTAAAATCTTCTTCTACCCACTACTCAGTGCTATCTCTTTCTGAGCTATCTTAGATTGTTACCTAGCATAGCCTACTATAGGCTCAATATCTCGATACTTTCAAGTTTGAATTCTTATAGATTAGTTAGAACTGGTACTGGCACATCGGATTACCTGCTACAATGAAGCCTTCATCCACACTCGCCACCATCGCGGCGGCCGTTGTGCTAGCCCAGAACTTTAACAGTGGTTCCTTCACCGGCACTGCTACAGTCACGATCTCTGGAAGCACCTACACAGTTGGGGGGACGAATGTCAATACATTTACCTTCGGGTCTAGCACCATCACAGTCGGTGGCTCTAGCAGTACCTCAACTGCTGCAGACGCCGAAGCCTCGGACGACGGCACTGCATCTTCTACCTCCGACGATTCCTCGGATGACGGGAGCAAAGATGATGGTTCGGACGGTTCCTCCTCCGCAACAGAGACTTCGGATGACAGCGGGGATGACAGCGACAGCGGTGATTCATCCAGTGATAGTTCAGACGATTCCACCGGGAACGACGAACTCGACAGCTTCACTTCTGCCTACACGGGGACGCCGCTCACCATCGCCTTTGGCTCGTCTACGATCACCGTTCACGGAAGCCCATCGGGCGGATTCAGCTACTCTGCTAATGCGACGATGAGCCGCTCCCGAGGAGGTCCCCAGACTACAGGTGGGGACGACTCCGGCAATGGCGGTGGTAGCGCTACCGCGACCCCATCTGGCCCTACTACCTCTCTGGCTGGCGCGACGGACGAACCTACTCCTGCGAAAAGCTCAGTCGGTTCTATCAAGTCTGCAAGCAGTCTTCTGGGCCTCATAGCCGCGTTCGCCTACTTTGTCTAGTCTAGACTCTGGAATAGGGGGGGCTGAGAAACTACCGGTCACACTCTTGGATGTGTCTCTAGGGATACCTAGCCTTGCCTTCCTGTGACTGGCATGCAAACAAAAGCTTGATGGGGCAGCAGACCACGGTGCTGCTTGCTTCTCATCTCTCTCTATCTGTCTCCTGCAGATGAAGACACACCCCCTGGATCTTGGTTCAAGCTAAGCATAGGCGGGCAGGCGTTAAGGTGTTCGGAACCCGGATAGCTCGGCATAAGAAGAAAAAGAAGAAGAAGGGGAGGGGTAGGAGGGGTGTTAGAATCATGTAGGTAATTCGCATTCTTGTACTGGCTTTTTGTCTATTCGTAATTACTTTTGTCTATAATGGTTTCATTGCATGTCTGATAGCTACGAGAGGAGGATACACATATACTATACCAGCATAATATGTAGGAGCTATACCTTAGATGCTTTCGCGCGAGGAATTACTCTACTGGTTTTCTCATACAACACCAATACTGGCGATTCATCTCATGTGTGATATGACGATCTTGACGAGGATGGTCTGGGTTCGGGTCACATCAAGCTCTGGGCCCGTCTGCAACCTGCGGCTCTCGGGATTTCGAGATATTGCTATGCATGAACCTCAATCTAGATAAATCTATTAACCTTATATTGTGAACCCTGCAGATCTTCGGCTCGGGCTCCCGGTGGCGGAGTCCGGCTGCCGTAGCGTCATCATGTGCTTTTTCTCGCCCCTATCCATCCACCCACCACCCACATACGCTGTTGTGGTCTGTGAATGAGTATGTAGGTTCAGCTTGCTGCATTGCGTAAGAGATTCGCATACTCAAGTATTTACCTTGCAGAGTGCGCAACGGCCCGTGAAAATCCCCTTGATTGCTGTGCTCGCTCAAGTAGTATAGTCTATGAAGAATGATCACATAAGGACTAATGTAGTAATCCTTGCTTGGATTCATAAAGCTATCTATCTTCCCTGTATATTTTATGACCCTCATAAGAGAAAGATAAACCTCAAAATATCAAGTTTTACCCCATCATACTATATGCGCTATTGTGATATCTGACCGCGTATTCTATCTAATATGTGTAAGTGGCTAGTCGTAAGCTCATATCTTCTATTCGGGTGCTTCGTAGCAAAACAAGGCGCCTCGAGGGGGTATGTCTATTCTAGATAATCGAAACCCATCACAATAAAAATTCAAAATAAAAATAAAACGCCCAAGATGCAAAGTAGAACCAAACCCAAACATCGAATCTTCAAACCCAATATAGTACCAGTGTTAACTTAGGTAGCCTTTTACCAAACGCCGCGAGAAACCACAGCCCATCCCACCAGCACCACCCACAACGACAGCACCGGTGCACCTCGCGCCCTCATCGCGCCATTCCCAGGCAGCTCCTTCTGCACCGTAGCAGTGGCCGTGGCGGCGGAGAGCGTGCAGCTCGCGGTCCCGCAGATATACCCGCTGGGACAGCAGCCGGATACGGCCCCGGCGTCGGCGCCGCAGAGGAACCAGCCGCTGGCGCACGTCGCGGCCGGCGCTGTGGACGCGGCCTGGGCGTCTGTCAGGGGCACGACGACCGTCACGCCGTTGGTGATGATGGTCGTGCTGGCTACGGGTGGACAGGATGTTGTACTGCAGTCCCGACCTGTGCGGCAGCAGCCTGACCCGGCGGAGGCTACGCAGGCGTAGAAGCCTGTGGGACAGTACGCGCCGGTTGTTGTTGTGGTGGTTGTCTGTGGATTGGAGCTTGTTGGTCGCACGGGTGGGAGGCCCGTGCCGCTGGCGGAGGCGGAGGTTGAAGTGGAGGTTGGTGTTTGTGTTGAGGTGGGCGTTGTTGTTGATGTTGTTGTTGTGGGCTGTGTTGTCGTGGTTGATGTGGTGGAAGTACTCGTTGGTGTCGGTGTCGTACTCGTCGTTGAGGTTGCTACCGAAGTTGTGGATTGCACACCTGTTATATCACTACTTGTTAGTAAAACAGTGTCTCGCCAACAGCATGTGGAGAAGTGAGACACAATGACTGCGATAGGGGGATACTCACAGCCGATATCCGCACACACAAAACCCGGAATGCAACACCCACCACCGTCCTCGGCAGGGCACGCGGTGTTCCCGTCGGCACATGAGGCGACACTACCGCCGCATGTCTGGCCATCGGGGCAGCACCCTACGTTCCCCGCGTCGGGCGCATTCTCGACTACAAAACACGTCGTCCCGTCCGTGCAGCAGTAGTTTGGCTCGTTGATATTCGAGCAGACGTGCGTGCCGCTCGGACACGTGAAGTCGCGTCCCTGTAAGCGGGCCAATGCCTCGACCGTCCGCCTATATAGCGACCATGACCTCCCCTCCGCCTCCGACGCCCTTTTTCGGCCTCTGCTGCCCTTCCGGCTCCCCTTTGCCTCTGGACTCCGGTAGTCGTAATGCCGCGGAAACGGCGGCCGGAACGCAATAGCAGCTGAGCTGTTAGTCGCAAGCAAGGCCTCTTCTTCGGGCGTCAATACGAGCGCCGTGGCTTCTCTCGCCGCAAGGTTCAGTGGCGATTGGGGACCCCCTCCGTACAGGGAGTCTGGCGGCGCGAAGGCGTAGTACTCGGGCATGAACATCTCGCCTTCGTCCGGGGACATCTTGCGCACGGCCGTCGGGAGCGTCTGGAGTTCATCTTGTAATTGTCCGGCTCTGGGATCGGCGTCTGCGTCTGCATGTGCGTGGAGCTGGGTTGCGAGCAGCAGGAGAAGCGAGGGCGGCAGCGAGAGGAACGCGTGAGGGACGCGCATTGTGTCGAGCGAGCTTGCTGGGCGCAAATGCTAGAGAATATGATTCATGCCAGCTCGGGATATCTGTTCGGATTATAGATTATATGGGAGACGTGATCTTTTTTGTTTGTTGTTTGCTGTCGTGGCTGGAGCAATCTGAGAGCTACGGTGCGGAAAGGCGAGTCGAAATTGTGGTTGTAAGATTGAAGCTCCTGATGGATGGCGGGTCGTTGTATTTTGTCTGTACGGGGAAATGAGTGAACGAATGAAGGATCCTCTCGGGTAGCTCCCCCGGTAGCTTGGCAGGAATCAAGTGCCTACCGAAGTAGAGCAATACCCATTCAATTTGTAGATACCTAACCTAGATGGGTGTACAAACACAAGCTGTTGATGTTGATCTAATGGAATCAAGAAAATACTGTGTTAGTAGACCGGTGAGAGTTACGTAGAGATGTGGGTAGCTGACCTTGAGGTACCTACTGTGTGGTATATAATAATATCCTTAATGTTTTGGTTAGGCCACGGCATACATACGGCCAACAACGTAAGTAACTACCATGACTACGTCAGAATTGGCGTGGCTGGGTTTGACAATATGATTTGTCTTGTTCATCACTCCATCAATGAGTTGTTCTTAGTACAAAGAGCCTAAAGTTATCGTTTTCGAGGTATCGTATCTATTTATTGTCTTCTAGGTAGGCATGTGTACAACTCATCTGTCAAAAGGATCTCTATGTTATTGGTTACCTATCTAGGTTAGTGCAATTCTATTAAGATATCGAGTCCTGAAAAAGTAATGTTCTCGAAGTTCTGGACCCGCCCGGTGCTCGCTAAGCTTGTGATCGTCACTCTAGCTTGGACTCTGACGCTTTTACTTTGGTTTTTATTTTGGCTGAGCTGACGGGTTATCTCATGAGTAGAATCATGGGTATCTATTAGACAAATAGACATTCATTTTTCTCTATATCCATCTTCTACGCCGTGATCTCGTTACATGATGCATTGTTGTACATGTGATTACATTTTGATACATGTCCCAACTACCATAGTTGGGAATCACCCTCGTTTCCGGACTCTGACGGCGCCTCGTTGATTGCCATCATGCCGGACGACTGCTTCTTCAGGAAAGCAGCACAAAGAATGCCTGTAGCCACACTCACATTGAGACTGTCGATAAGGTCTGAGAAACCGCCAGCGGGGCTGGGGATGGACACCTCATGATCTGCCTGTCGTCGGACTTGCTTAGTAAGTCCTTCTCCCTCGCTGCCAATCACTAGCACCGTTGGCTGTGACGATAGGGGATCGTAGGTTTCGACGCGGTCTACTGTTAGGTGCGAATTCCCTTTAGATCGCTTCGTTGACGGAACGGCGGCGTAGACTAACCACCCGTTCTCTTTCGAACGCGTAAGGAAGTCGAGTGTTGAGCTAACAGAGAATAACGTCATCACTTCGGCTGCGCCCGCTGACGCCTTTAATGCTACGGCCGTTAATGTGGCCGAGCTGCCCTTCGTGATCGCGATTCCGTTGACGCCTAGGAAGGCGGCAGTTCGTAAGATCGCCCCTAGATTACCGGGATCTAAGATGCCATCTAACAAAAGAATGAAGGGCTTTCTCTCTTTAGGAAGTTGGTAGCTGACAAAATCGGATGTTCCGTTGATCTTCCCCTCTTCACTTGATTGGTGAGCTATTTCGACGTGATACCCCGGGCTTTTAGGGTCCTCGGATATGGGTCCTAGTGCTTTAAGGGGTAGCTGGGGCAACGGTGACGCCTCTAGAACACACCCGTTGTGTGGTCTACCGCCACTCATCTTATCCATCATACGCAGACCGTCGTTTGGTACTTTCTGGACCTTCACTCCCTTTTGGTATGCCAGCTTCGCCAATGTATCATCTTGCGAAAGATTTTGTCTGTCATCACCGCTGTAGATATATAGCCTGTAAAGTTGTCTTCCCGAATTCTTCAATGCTGCCTCGACTACAAATCGCCCGTATAAGAATTGAGAGGCCGCAGTAGTATGGTGGATACGAATAGGACCGTCGTCAAATTTCCGACCTTCTTCTTCTCGCCGACCGTCTTTTTCGTCCGTTTTGTGAAATCTACTTGGTTGTTCGGGCCTGGTTGTAGAGGGTTCATGACGAGCGCCAAATGGTGGGGCATTGGTAACCGCTTCGCGAGGAGCCTCGGGTAATGGGGTGCTAGGACGTCTGGTGCGCTCGCCGTCCAGGTCCCTCATGTTCGTATGTGATTCCCGCGCTGCGAATCGTCCGTCACGTACTGGAGAGGCGCGCGTACTGCCTCGGTCCCTTGTGTTCGTGCCCGATTCTAGTCTTTTAAATCGTCTGCTGGGCACTGTAGGGTCGCTCTCGTTGTCAAAATCCCTCGTCTTCGTGCGGGATTCCCGTTCCCGCGTTGCGAATCGTTCGTCGCGTACTGGGGGGGCCCGCCCATTGTCCTGGCCTCTTGTACTCGCGCGTGATCTCTGCATTGCAAATTTTCCGCCGGGCGATGGAGAGGCGCGCCCTCTGTCGTGACCTCTGCCTTTAGGTGAGCCTCTCGCATCCCCGGGACTCGAGTTGAAGTCCTTCATAAAATCGGCCGTGGTAAGACGGTCGGAAGATGCTCGGCGAGGGGATGGTGTCCAGTGGTTTGACCCCTGAGAATCCAATTCGGCCATCTTGCCCCTCAACTCTCCATGTTTCATTTGGTACACCAGGCTTCGCTTGCCAAAGTTTTTCTCGGGATCGTTGAATCGCGAACGCCTCGACTGCGGCTTAGGGCCTGTGTAGGTGATATCCTTCTTGCCCTTTTTGATTCTAAACTCTGGCACCACCTTATCTTTGCCCTCCTTGCGGTGCGAAGCCCCTGTAGTTCGGCGAGGTTTCGCAGTCTCTAAAGACGATGGATTAAAGCCCTGAGGCTTGGATTTATGCGACTGTCGAAGGCCATTGTGGATGGCCGAAAACGAGGAGGCAGCCCGAGACGGAGAGATGACAGCTTTCTGCGTAAATGATGTCTTCAATAGTACCCTATGTCTACAAAGTAAACACGAAGCCGATGGGAATCTCATTGCACGGGTGAAAACGTTGCGGATCGTGGAGAGAAGAGACTTCGACTTTGAACATGGAAAATTTCCAGTCAAATAATTATCTACTTGCATGGTAAGTAGATAGAACTTTTTAGTGGGCCTCACAACACTTTGGTCTAGACATGGGAGATATTACAAGTATCTGGAAAGTACTTAACAATATGTTGCGATGCTATCTAGTACTTTATAAATACTTAGATGCACCCTATCGGGTTGCCCCGCTCTTAGATTTGCATGGCACTTCCGTGTAGGTAGGTCTAACACGGGCAGGCGTCGCAGCGATGGTAGGTACTTAGTATTGGTGTGCAGCAATAGCCCAAAGATAGGTACCTACCTAAAACCACTTTAAAGTTGAAGACGCGCTCGTAAAGCCATTATTTTTGTTGCGCGTTTCTTAACGACAATCTGTTATGTGTTATCTCTCGGGCTACCACCATCTCTCCCTACTGTATATGCCCAAACTTACTTCCGAATCCCCTCCACTCAGGTCGTTAATCATATGCTTGGCGCTTCTTGGTAAGTTACAAGTTTTATCCCACTGCTGCTGCTGATGCGAGCACAATTTACGTATGATGCTGTTGTCGCATGCAAGGCTACTAGTTTCTAATTCATCGTCAAACAAGATAGGTACCCCTCCACTTCTCGCGCGCCGCCACTCTCCTCTCGCCAACTCTAATTGGATATAATGCCTTTTTCATGCCGGTAGCATATGAGTACAATGATGGACTCGACAGACAAGCCCGACTACCTCTGGAGCAATGGGGATATCGGTTCCGATGCCGCCGTTGAGGACGCTGGACCGAACCACACAGACTTCGCCTCGCAACAAGAAGACAAGGAGTCTAAAAAGTCTCTGACGAATTCTATCTCGCAAACCGAGGATAGTTGGGCGGACATGGAATTGGAGCCAGCCTCTGAAACTGCGACTTCAAAAGACACCGAAGAGGACTTGGAGCTTAGTCATAGTCTCCTACACGACGCCCTCGAAGATGGGGAGATGCGCAAAGATGAGCCCCATTCTCAAAATGGCGATCTGGATGATAATGCGACTACGCCTAGCCCATCGCGACAGCTACGCGCCATTGAAGTTGTCCTCAGTCCACCCGCCGATCCCGATTCTTTCCGCCGTATTCCTCGAAGTCATACGATTTTGCGGGTTTCAGGAGAGATTGAAAACGGCGACGAGATTTACTACCAGATCGAGTTCTATGATGGTCGCATGAAATACGTAAGTGAAATTGGGTGCATTTATTTATTCTCAATGCCTATTAGGGCCTTGGTATTTAAGCCTCCCCAATACATATCACATAATGCGAAAAGGGACGGCCTTATTCACTACCTTTCCTATGGTTTTCTCTCTCTAGAGACAGATGACCAAAACACCATCCGCCAACACCTCCCAAAAACAGCACTTGCGGCTTTGATATCGCACCTTCCTATAATCTCATTAGCCTTCCTTCCTTCCTTCTACATGCACCTTTTTTATTACCTTATTTAGCAGTTTCGCAGTGATATGACCACCTACCTAGGTACCTACCTTTCACAACGGTAGTTTTCCCTCAAGCCACCATCATTTCTCTCCCTCTTCACCCCAACATAAATAACTACAACCTTCCTTAGCTTTACAAGTTTATTTTACTTTCACAATCGTATCCTTATCACCTGCTCACCTTATATCCCTCAACCGAATTGCATTTCGGCGTTCTTGATCAACGGCTGGTGAAGGCAAGATGGTATGTTGCACACTGCAGCTATTACTGAAAAACCTCACTATATTACTTCTAGGAGTTACATGTTCCCACTCCCCACTTTACCCCCTACCTCACACATCCTTATTCTCAATCACAGTATCGAAAACACATTTTGAAATGAGTAGAGGTGGCTATGAAACTACTAGAAGATAGGAGTCCAAGCGCACCCAAGGTCCAACCCAAGTAACCGAAGCCATTGGTGTGAAGGTCTCTGAAAGGCTTCAAACGAGGAGAAATTCACTTCCTACCGTCATTCTATTTCTTTCTCTTTTCCCTTACCAGCTTATTCAATTCGAATCCTACGCCGGGCGCGCCTTGTAAATGTCTGTACCCACAGCTAACCTTGCATGTTGATTTAGGCTTCTTACGATGACGTCGTTAACTACAACGGTGGACGAGGGGCCGTTGAGGCCTACGAAAGAACGTTCGGCTTTAACGTCACAGTAAAGATACCAAACAAACGCCCTCGTTCAGAAGATGAATATGAAGTTTCCGAGCCTGAAAATAGCAACTTCTTCAAGCGAGTTAAGCGTCGCGAGCCTTCCGGGTCTCGCCAGACTCGTAGAAGCACACGCCACAGATCTCGCCAGACATCCGCCGATGCTGATCCTGAAGACTCTGGGTCTAGTTATGAGGGCCCGAAACATCAGCACATCATCATAGATGACGACGACTCAGAAGGTGATGCAAAACGAATCTCGACAAGAAGCCGAGATTCGGTTACCCCATCTCATGTAGCCCGCCAAACTAGATCTCGAAACTCGACTGGAAGGAACACTAGAGCCGCTACTGACTCAGAGGATGAGTTGGCTAGGGATGATGACTCTGGCGAAGTGAGAATTGTATCTGATATTTTACCCCGTGGGCGAAGATCAAAGCGGAGGACACTTAGGCAAAAACCAAAACCTCGGATCATCCTAAAGCGCTCCAATAGCGACTCATCCATAGAATTTGAGACTACGCGTCGCTCGGGTAGGTCTACGAGAACCCAAAAGAGCATGAAGGATCCGGAAATCGACGAGTACGATGTGTTTGAAGAAAAGCAGACAAGTGCACCAAAGCATGCAGCTATTAAGGAAGTATTCCCACAGTTGGCCCCAGATTCTGGCTTCCCGAAAATGCACTCCGAGACCTGCGAATCTTGCCTTGCTGGATCCGGAGGGGTTAAGAACCCCCTTGTCCACTGTCAAGGCTGCTCTTTCTCGTACCACAAGGCATGTATTGGCGCTAGAGCAATACGGGAACACCGGGTCACCAAGGTCGGTCACGAAGACTTTGTTCTTCAATGCAAGTTCTGCATTCAAGGTTACAAGAAGAAAGATAGAAGGGCACCAGATCACGCGAAATGCCAGGTCTGTGAGATGCCAGGGCCCTCATGTGCCGAATTCTCTATCAAGAAAACTCCAAAGCAAGAGGAGAAGGCGCGGGTAGATAATGGAGGAGAGGACCCGATTACGCAAATAGACCCGCACTTAGTGAACAACGCCGACAACGTTCTATTCCGATGTACCGGCTGCAAGCGCGGCTACCATTTTAACCATCTCCCAGCTTTAACGGCAAATATGGAAGATGATCAAGTTCTATCGGATAGCCGCCTCGAGGAATATGCCATGGCCGGCTGGATTTGCAAGGATTGCCTCGACGTTAAATCCAAGATACACTCTTTAGTAGCCTGGCGGCCAGTTGACAGACATAAGTATACCGGGCAAACTATCCAGCACTGCGATGACGACGGTATCGAGTACCTTATTAGATGGGCAGAGCGGTCGCATTTCCATGATACCTGGATGCCTGGAGCGTGGGTGTTTGGAATTGCTAGCGGTCCGATGAGGCAGGCATTCAACAAACGCGAGTCTTCGACGTACCCGAAGATGGAAAAGGCGCTTGCAATAGAAGAAGAATGGCTTCTAGCGGACGTTCTACTTAATGTGAAGTATGGCACTCGCGTCAGGACTTCAAGTAAGGCTGAAGACCTAGAAAGAATCGATGACATTACGTCAATTTTCGTCAAATTCCAAGGTCTAGGCTACGATGAGGTTGTTTGGGATGAGCCTCCGGCGAAGGATTCCGGTGCACCGTATAAGGCTTTCGTCACGGCATACGACGAGTATCTCAATGGCAAGTATTTCGTCGCAGTTCCCGATTACAGGATGCGCGAGCGCATTACACTGTACAGATCTCTCGATTTTGGAAGGGATTGTGAACTCAAGAGCCAGCCGCCTCAGTTAAAAGGGGGGAAACTTATGGAATACCAAATGGAAGGCGTGAACTTTCTCCTATACAATTTCCATCAACAGCAAAACGTAATTCTTGCGGATGAGATGGGATTGGGCAAAACGGTTCAAATTGTCGCCTTTATCTCTGCCCTTACCCATTCCAAGCCATGTTGCTGGCCTTTCTTGGTTGTAGTACCTAACGCTACATGCCCCAACTGGCGGCGGGAACTCAAACAATGGGCACCCGAGCTGAGAGTTGTCACTTACCATGGTGGCAAGGTCGCCCAAGATCTTGCATACAGACACGAGCTCTATCCCGATGGTCCTAAAGGTGGCATGAAGGCTCATGTAGTCATCATGTCGTACGAAGCGGCAGCTAATGTGCATAACGCCTTCCACGGAGTAAAGTGGGTTGGCCTGATAGTCGACGAAGGACAGAGGTTGAAAAACGAAGAGACAATACTTTACAGATCGCTTCGGGATATGAGAATTCCCTGCAGAATCCTCCTCACTGGTAAGGGAACCATAATCTACTCTTTTCATGCTCCTCACTAATCCTGTACCTAGGGACGCCATTGCAGAACAACAAGCGAGAGCTTTTCAACCTCTTGCAGTTCATCGACGGAGCAAGGAATGCAGAGGAATTGGATGAAAAATATGCCGAGTTGACCAAAGACAACCTCCCTGAGTTACACAGCCTAATACGGCCGTATTTCTTGCGGCGGACGAAGGCACAGGTCCTAAAATTCCTTCCTCCTATGGCGCAGATCATCTTGCCGGTGACCATGACTGTGCTACAAGAGAAATTGTCGAAAAGTATCATGGCCCGGAATCCCGATCTCATTAGGGCTATAATGTCGAAGTCGAAGATTAAAGCTGGAGAACGGAAAGGTATGAGCAACATACTCTCGGATCTCCGCCAGTGTTTGTGTCATCCGTTTTGTTTCAACGCCGAAGTCGAAGATAAAACGGTAGATGCGGCGCAAATGCACAGGAATCTCGTCGAGGCCTCACCAAAGCTCTTGCTATTTCAAATCATGCTTCCGAAGCTAAAAGAAAGAGGCCATCGTGTTCTCATTTTCAGTCAATTCCTTCATAGCCTTACAATCCTTGAGGATTTCCTAACCGGGCTAGATATGGCCCACGCCCGAATCGACGGAAGTCTATCTGCTCTAGAGAAACAAAAACGCATCGATGCATTCAACGCCCCCGACTCTCCTCTGTTTGCTATGCTTCTCTCCACTCGCGCTGGAGGCGTAGGAATTAATCTTGCCACCGCAGATACAGTCATCATATATGACCCAGACTTTAATCCACATCAAGATATTCAGGCGCTTTCGCGTGCCCACCGTATTGGACAAAAGCGTAAGGTATTATGTTTTCAGTTGATGACAAAAGACACAGTTGAGGAGAAAATCATGCAGATTGGGCGGAAGAAGATGGCCCTTGATCACGCCTTGATCGAAAGTATGGACTCGAAGGAGGAGGCTAGTGAAGACTTGGAGTCAATCTTAAAGCACGGAGCCGCGGCCTTATTCAGCGACGAGTCCAAAAACAAGATCGTATATGATGATGCATCCGTAGAGAAGCTCCTTGACCGAAGCCAGATTGAAAACACTGACACAGGGGACGATAATTCCGCCGAAACGCAATTTTCCTTCGCACGAGTCTGGGCAAACGACAAAGGTGACTTAACCGGCGAGATGGGAAATGCATCCCAAGACGTACCTCTGGAGGCGAGCACGAGTATCTGGGAAAATATACTTAAGGAGCGAGAATTACAACATGAACGGGATCTTGCCGCGAACCAGAAAGTCTATGGTCGGGGTGCCAGACGACAAGGCACTCTAGGTATTGACTATAAGACGAACCGCGTAGGTTTCATTGAAGGCGTCGATGACTTTTTATTAACATTAGGACAGCCCCGGGGAGCTGATAGCGGAGGCTCCGATGTCGATGTCGATGATGAATTATATATCGACCAGAACGAGGTAGAAGACGAGAGTGATGACTATGGAGCTGCCGAAGCGGCACCTGCGATCCTAGGGAAAGTGAAAGCACCCAAAGGTAAAACCCAACCTACAAAAACACAGAAGACCCCCAAGAAGGCTGGAGTTAACAGCGCAAGGAACTCAAGGACCCCAAGGACCTCAGGCACCCCAGGCACCCCAGGCACCCCAGGCACCCCAGGTACCTCAAGCACCTCGAGCGCCCGTAAACGATCCGCAGCCAAATCCTCGCAAACCAAGAGGACGACCTCGACTAAACAACGCATCTCTACCCAAGCCAAGTCAACCACCAACTCCTCAGCCGCAAACACTTCAGCGTCAGGCATTCCAAACCCTCCAACCCCCCCGAGCACAAATCCCAATAGTGCCTACTCAACGCCTGGTAAACCATAGCTCTAATCCATACCGTATCCCTAGCCGGCCACACTTGCCAACTACAATTTCTAACCCAACTAACCACGTGGTTTCTTCCAATACCAAGACGCCAACCGCTCTTCCACAGCAGAGCACGGCCGCCAGCCCTTCTCCAGCATTTGTAATCCAGTCTCCAGCAGTTCTACTCCCTAATGGCGATATTACTCCTAGCGGGTGGATTGGTGGGGGAAGCCCATGTGCTCTCTGCCGCGAGCACCACTCTACAGGTAACCCCTGCGTCGATTTGAATTCAGAGCTTTCCTTGCGAATTGGCCTTGATAGACTCAGGGCTGGCGGTGACCTCCCTACAGTAGTTGCTGCTCGAGGGTTCTTCTCCATGAGGCTTCAGATTGTGGCCTCTAGACAGCCCAGATAGTAAACTGGTATTGTTTTTAGGGTTTCATGAAGAGGTAGACAAGGTACATATTAGCATTCGCAGCTTTTCTGACTAGCAAAAGAGTCAAGTGCTCTATCTTTATCGCAGACGGGCAAAACGGGATCATTGCATTCGACAGTAGATGGATAACATGAAGGCACAAAGCCAAAACGGGGAGTCAGACTAGGAATAGAATTAGGAAAACAAAACATGATTATTAAAACCCTCCAAAGAATATTCCGAGCGTTTCATGTGTATATCTTGTGTAGCTCCCAGTACAGCTGGCGGTTCATAGGCCGTTTGTCACGTGGGAAACACAAGACAAAAAAACTGCAGGTAACCGTAAAAATGCATCTAACCTTATTTGAGGATTATCTACAAACGGTCTTGATGGCTGGTCAGTACCTGCCTAGCTATGGCCCCAAAAGAGGGCAAGCCAGGAAGGATCTGCTTGGTATGCTTGGTGTGCTTGCCTTTGCTTGTCTCTCGCCCGGGTGATTGACACACACACACACGCGCGCGCGCACACACATACCGGATCGACCTAGTTGTTGCTGATGCCTACCTAAACTACCAATAGAAGTAATACATACTACATACCGACCTGCCTAGCATACATTGATACATACATACATACATACATACATACATACATACATCTAGACATCTATCGACACCATCCCCTCATTCCGCTTGTGTCTATCAGTGGGCTAAGCCTTGCCACTTTTCTCCATTTCATTTCATTTTTTTTTCTATTTGATCCTCTCTTCTTCTCCGTCTCATCTTGCCCGGATATTATCGGGTCTCCCGTCTCTCTCTCTCTCTCTCTCTCTCACGCGCCACGTTGCCTTCCCTAGCAGTAATAAACTACTATTACTAGCTAAGAGTCTACCTAAGCTCGTGTGCCTCAAGCTCTGCGCTGGTGCCCCGTCGCCCGTTTGCTGCCTCTCTCCTTCCTATACTTGGATTCAAATGATTGGAGAAGAGAGTGGAAAACAGTACCTTGCCGACTTACCTCTCGGAGACCAGAGACCTGCCTATTGCCCACCTAGCTAGTTGGCTGACTTGGTGCCTGGCCTGCCGCCGCTTCAACATGGACATTCCTCTACCCACCACCACTACCACCACCACCCTCTCGTCCTCCTCCTCATCCTCCTCTACTCCCGTCTCTACCACTATTACTACTAACCCTAAAACCACTACCTCTACCTCTGTCTCTACCTCTGGCCTAGTTGCCAACTCCCCCTCCAATCTGTCTCACTCCTCTGGGCCATCCCACACATCAACACGAAACACGTCTCCGGATCCCACATCTGCTATCGCACTCTCTTGTGATTCATCTCCTCTCATTGACTTGAGTGTGGCGACAACCGGTATAAAGTACACTCCCAATACACTTTTCGATCGTCATACCAGCATGGATAAGAATTCCTTCCAATCCGTCAACGACCGCCGCAATAAACTCACAAACGAACGACCCAGCGGAAACCAATCCCAAAATGTCCAGCAGCAACCTCAGGCGTCTCGATCCGGCATCCAAGGGCCGCCTAATAACTACCGTAGTATCGTTTCATCCAACTGGAGAACCCCAGGAGCAGGAGTCGAAGACGCAGCCCTCTCCCAATCTCGGACCATGTACAACCAGTTCGATGCTGCTACCAATAATCACCACTCGCAGCTCTCTGCTATCCGCACTACGCCGTTTCCTAATCCGCGCCTAGATCAGCATCTCCATCTCCATCATGTCACCGGTGTCGCTGCGTATCCGAATCCCGAACCGATATCAGATGCTGAGCTCGACGGTAGCTTTGCCTACTGCTACGATCGTGGTAACGGCCAATACACCCGATTGATTCCAGCTGACATGCTCCCTCCACTGCAAAATATCCCGCCCATGCAGCAAGGTTGTGCTGGCATGATCGTCATTCCTCAGCCTCGTGGTTTGCCTCCAAACGGGCATTCAAGCAACACAGAGGCTGTTCCCCTACGAGTATGTAATGCCTTTTCCTTCAGTCGAAGCCAAGTCTTGATCGATTTCCCACATCTCCACTGTATCTACTAAACGATACCGTAATAGAGCCACCCTGTGACGCCTACATTGCCGGCGGATACAATCCAGGTAAGCTACATGGACGATGACGCATCACCTCGTAGCTCTGTGGCACCTATCCCAAGTAGATTTCATGTAGGATTTGTATTATATTATTATTATCCTGTTTCGTTTGTGTACTGCATCTTTCAACGTAGAAATACGGCTAGCAGTACTAGAAAAGAAACCCCATGCTCGTTAGCCTTGGCTCGCAGTTACACGATCAAACCATCAACCAGACAATTTGAGCTTAGCTAATGGATATTTTCTTCTAGTCACGAATCGATAACATCGTCGCCGCTACTCCCCCAACGCCAAGCCACCTATCCGGCCTCAGCCATCCTGGAGGCGGACCCGGTCCGTCCAGCGGTGGACCCCCGGGCCAGCGACGACCAAAGATCTACTGTGATAAATGGGTACATGAGGGTGTTTGCGCTTTCACTCAACAGGGCTGCAAATATAAGCATGAAATGCCATCAGACAAGTTTACACAACACCAGCTTGGTCTCTTTCATGGCTATCCGCAGTGGTGGAAGAAACACCAAGCGGACCTAGCACGGCAACGTGAGGCACCGCCATCCGAGGCCCCTAATACTTCTGGACAGGGCGGGGACTCGAGGCTAAGTAACGACCGGTACCTTAATCGTCCTAATAATTCCGGAGTTGAAAACGGAGGTTCTCGCGATGGAGGCTTGAACTCTGATGCGGGAGGTCAGCTTGCGTGGCGACATAGTGGTGAATATGGTGGCGAGACTCGAGCTCTAGGGCCTCCTCCTCATATCGGACGAACAACGACATCTCGAGGTATGGTTGGCGGTATGAGGAACCACATGGGTGTGTATCCAAGTCTCGTGTTGGCGGTTCTCCCGTCTATTTCCCCATATGCCGTAGTACATACGCTGACTCTTTTGCATTACAGTTACAAGCTCGCCAGGCGGCAGCCTATCACCCTGTCCAATTTCATACGGATCACGGTCACCTTTCGGCCCTATCGCGCCCCCAGCCCGCAGCAAGGCATCAGCAACCATTCCGAATGAAAACGCCCATAGCTCATCAGCTGTGCAACCGATTGTGGAACCACATGTCACACCACAAGGCACTCCGAGAAACCCTCTACCTGAAACCAGAACCGTGGCCTCTACTATGTTACCCACGAGCAACCCATATGCATCACTAGACGCCCTTGACAATAGCGGAGATCAGAATACCAACGAGGAAGTTGCGTATGGCGAGGCACCACGCCCAGGTGGTGCACGCTTGTCATAGTGTTATCATGAACACGACACTCGTAAATTGAGGGTAAGAAAATATGCTTGCTATATTTGGATATTCCAGTAGCTGGAACACGTGTATTGGGGGAATTTGCACGTGAATACCGGGAATATCGTCGCATATAGCTTTGGATATATGCCTCGTCAAGCACCAGGCCTCTTTTTCCTCCACAAGATGTCTTTTGCATGGATGCAACTTAGAGTGTGCATGCAGCCTGTGGATGAAAATCACATCTCGCTCTTGGATCGTCAGCCGGTGCATATCACATACCACGTTGAAATCTATACAGTTCTACAAGCCGGATTTCAAACCAAGACATGCAATAGATGGACCATTTTCTTGAGCTGTCCTAGAAATAAGGAGGCCCCGGAAGCTCCGGACTGGACTATAGGCACAACGCCGAATGCGGGGAACGAGACAGATGCATGGGTGTACCTAGTTATAGAAGGAAAAACAGTTGATGATGACAGCGTATTAGCATGTTTAGCCACCCTAGCAGTAGCGAACAATTTATAAAGGTATTGCAAAGCATTTTTTTTATTTCCATATATAAGCGGTCGAATAAAGCCATTCACCTAGTATTGATTTTAATTGTTTTTAACGGTTACTTGTCTCTACTCTTGATAGCTAAGGGACGAGAATTAAGCTCAAGCTAGGCTAAGGCATCATGACATCAGGGCTCTTGGCTAGATTGCCTATTCCGGGCTAAATCGATGCTGTGGTTGGTGGAAGCTGATGTAGCTTCTTGTGGAGAATCTGTACGCCACATTGAAACCTTTTCGACCAATCCATAGAGTAGGTTTGTTCATTACTGACGGTTGAAATACTACGTATGATCTATGAGACCGGTGATTATTTTGACAAATTCGTGTTAAATTATTTTTCGATTATTTGACTAGATCACTTCACACTATCTACCTACAATATTGTTATTTTTTTATTTATTTTTTTTATTTTTTCATTCGGCTCCCTATCACATAACACGTGTCAATATGTCATCTTCACTAAGGTTTGCGCAATTGCCCCTTGTCCGAAGAGGATGGCTTTTCAGTTGTTGCTCATATGTTCAATTCATATGGTTTTATCCTAATCTCATACACACACATAATGTAAAGCTAAGTAGCCATTTTGTGTGCAATGCTGAATATTCTCGATCTACCTTCAACTGTTCGTCCCACGGTAGACAAACATAGACCGTAGGGGAATAGGAGATCCGCTCAGCCCCAAAACGCAATAGCCTGTTTCCCCAGCGACTGCTGCCCGGCGGTATTCGCATGGCAGCCGTCCTGGACCTCGGCAGTATGGAGGATGAAAGAGCCGGGGTAAATCACATTCTGCGTGCTGTCGTTCGCAGCCTGCCGCGCCAGCCTGTCCGTCAGCTCGGCGCCGCCCTGCCCCGCCAGGAAGCAGTACTGCCCCGGGTCGTACTGCGGCTGCCCGGTGATGTAGACGGTGGCGTTGGGCGCCGCGTGCGCGCGCGCGTTGGCGATCACTGTAACCGCTGGAGTCAGTAATTACCTACTCTTTTTAAGTAGTTCTACCGCTCATGAAACATGCTCGCGAAACAGGCTCTCGAGATATTTCGGGAGCGTTGGAGTTACTGGAAAGGGGAAGAAAATGACTCCAAGCCAGCGGTAAACTCACGCTGCTTCACCTCGGCGTAGGTGGCGCCGGGATTCGCGAAGATGCAGATCTGCACCCACACCGTGTCGGGCTTGCCGTAGCGCGCGACTTGGGTGTCGAATTTCTGCCATGCGGCCGAGTTGCTATCTGTCCAGGACTGCACGACGAGCGCGCCGGTGCCGTAGGGCCCCCACATCTAGAGCAACTCGGAGTTAGTTATCGCTATCTTAGGTATTATTTACGAGAACCTGAGGGGTTTCTAAGTACACCTTTTGTCCAAAGGGAGAGCTTATGCTCTAAAGATCGACAAAGGGGGAAGATAATGACCCTGAGAAATACTCACTCGCTTCCCGCCGTCGGCGACGTAGCCCTGCGCTACGTTCTCGCTCATCGAGCACCCGATGAAGCCCATTGTGTAGTCTGCCGCTGCTGGGGCCGCAGTGATGGCTAGGGTTGATGCGAGGAGGGTGGTGATTTTAGATAGCATCTTCGGTGGTGGGTTGGTTATTAGATAGGTACTGTGGCGTTTGTTGAGCGATAATAATGGAGTTGGTTTTGAGAATTGCTGATTCTGACAAGTTCCGCAGAGCGTGAGACGGTGTTGTAATGCCTCTATACATGCCAAATTCGAACATTCCTTACCTTCTTATATTCAATCATATTGAACTGCATATCTGCTTCTCAGACAGAGTCATCGACTTGTTCGACAACTCCATTTTCGCATTCCAAGACTTTTCTGGTCGGGACCCAAGGGCGGCATTTGCATAGTACCAAAAGGGGAACCTGAAAGAGCCCTATTGGCCAGGTAATATAAGCGTGCGGATAAAATGCCGGGCGTTGCGTATATTGGAACCGTGGCGGCGGACGAAGCAAATAACCTCAGCGTTGCAGCACACCAATCAGAATAACCCGGCAGCGCCGTCGGCAACCGACAAGGAACCCGGGCTGCTTTGAATAGATATCTATCTGTTAAGATAGGGGCAGGTTTCTAATTAAAGCACTTCAGCTTTGGTGTTATTAAACAACCTGTAGATAAGGGGTGAATCTGGTGCCAAGATTTCTCCAAGGAGCCATTTCCGGGACCGCTAAGAATTCGTGGGGTTTTGGTAACTTTGTCCCTGTGAGCTGATGTTTTGTCTTCACCTCTTTTCTATAGGAAACAGAGCACTGCCAATCTACAGAGAAACATTGGTAGGAAATGGCACGAGGCTCCCAATTTCTACTGTGGCCACCCATAAAATGCTAGTTGTATCCAAGACCGCGTAGTTTATTTGAATTATTAGTATATACAAGTAAAATCACTTTGCGCTCGAGAATGTCTCTTTTCCAATCAACCCGCGGCACGTCAGCTTCCGGGTGTGGCCGGTGACCTTGCCGACGACCTTGTCGATTGGGGACCCGACCTCATCCAACAGATCTTCTTGTAACACGGATACAATGTTCGGTATCTCATAGCCCTCACATGTCTTCGGTTCTGAGATAGAATTGAAAATGAGCGATTGAAACTTCTGAATCCCCCTTTAGGCTGTTTGTTGTGCGACTAAAGCATTTGGATGAGATGGAAGATTTGGTTGCCCGGAATATTGGTAAACGGGTGTAATATCATACGGCTAGGGGGATGTTGTTCGTTTTGTTTCTGAAGATGTTTTAGAAAAGCGTCGCACTGGGGATTATATTATGATTTGCCCCATTGAAGGGCGGTAAACGTCCTCCGCTCTTGAGGGACGTTGGTGAGCAACTTGAATGATCTTATGAGCGACGAGGAATGTTAACCGAGCCATTAACTTCGAGCTATCGACTACCTGTGTCATGTTATTCGGCCCATGCCAATAGATCAGATACGCTATCCCCTATTTTGCATACTTTTAGCTAGATAGAAACGCATAGACAAGAACAACGCGCAAGACGTATTGAAGTGAGCGGAGTGTGAATTAGGCGCACTTATAAGTAGAGATACGGCTGGTCCTACACTCTATCACTAATTCTAAATAACCCCTGCTACGACGGGCGTTGTGCTTATCGACGTTTGCTAGGCGATGGTCTCTAACGCTACCTACCCGCGCCGTCTAACTCTATACGGGGATAGTCTCTTTGTTTTTTTACCTTGCGATAATAGTGCCTCTATATGCCTATAGCTGCGCTGTATCATAGTTGCAAAAGGGTCTGTTAACCCCTTTTATAGTAGGGGCGCAACTGCTTGAGGTTGAATTCAACTGAACTAAACTGCAACACTATGCCATAGCACCACTAAAAGTAGACCGTTGTCAAGGTGGGACCTTGGTCGTTTGAAGTTATTTATATGGGACTATAAAATTAACATAAGCTTACTGGGAACCGAATCTTAGTCAACTAAGTCAGATACAAATTGTTGATTCAATATTAGTCATGATGGGTAATTGTGGGCTATGCATGTTTATCATGAGGGCTTACTATCAGGGCATTGAACTATTTAGAGCATGTTCATACTCATATTAATTCTTTAGGGTCAGGGACTCCTAGTTCAGTGTATCTCTACGACTTTAGAAGACGACTCGGCTCCCATTTTCATCCTCGTGCCATAGCGTCAGCGCCAGTTCAGTCTGTTGGCAGCCTGCATTATTGTTGGGTTCTCTTGCACAGTCATATGACCCTGCCCTGGCCAATCGCGTGAGCATATGAGATTTGATACGTCTGTTGGTTTCTAGCGAGCTTGGTGGCTGCATGTGGCTTGGCAGTATGACAACAATGCGGGCAACGTAGAGAACTACACATGTACAAAATTGATTTCATTATTTCTTATTAATTAGTAGTTGGAATAGGGTGTCGCATATCTAGCTCTGCCCTTTAGTATGGCGATCTCTTACTCGCGCTGCTTACACTCGATTGTAGAATTATCTTAATATTTGGCGTTTGGTCAAACAAAGCTCAAGCGGAGGAGGCGCGAAAGTGAAGTGCTCTTTCATCTTCTCGTCATACGCCGTCAACTTTTCGACGGGAGTTGAACGGATATCATAATCCGCAATGATCCGCAAAATCGTCGCTCGCATAGTGAGGTAAGCGAGAGGTTGGCCGACACAGCCATATTGACCCGTAGAGAATGGAGAAAAACACGATGCGTTTCGGATCAATTCGCGTTGTGAATACCACCTCTCTGGGATGAATTCGTCTGGAGAAGCGTAACATTCTGAGCCTAGCACTATGGATTAGCTTATTGTGAACGAGGGCCTAGCAGGGATTATAGTGTTCATACTTCGACCAACTACGAATTGTGGGCAGAACACGGTAGTGTTGCCGGGAATGAATGTGCCGCCGATGTCTAGACCTTCCGGTGGTGTGATTCGTGGAAGAATTGTTGGGACTGGCGGGAAAAGCCGTAGCGCCTCATTTATCACACCATCTATGTGCTTCAAGTTCGCTAGGTCGGTGTGAATGTAGTCTCCAAGCTCAGTCCGAGGCAAATTTTCGATTTCAGCACGCAGCAGAGCTACATGATGAGGGTACTGAGCTAGATATCTAAATACTGTTGTCAAGGCGGTAGACGTGGTATCACTAGCTCGAAAGTTAGTGAATGTTCGACCTAGTGCGCGGATGACGGACTGGTAGCTCACCTTCCAGCAACGATAATAAGCTGTGCATCGCCCTCCAGCAGGGTACGGTCAAACCCGGTAGGAGATTGGCCGTTAGAGGGCGCTAACAGGCAGCTCATGATGTCTTTTTTTTCTCCTTTTGCCTTGATACCATGTTATTCAAATTGTCAATAAGTCGATATGCGCTGTCATTCACGAACCTGTATACGACTGTCTAGTTGTGCGATGCAATACCTTATAAAACCCCACCAGTCTTTAGTCGCGCCGGGAATACTAGTCAGCAGGCGGAAGAACCACATAGGAAGTTTGAATCCAAGCGCAAATAGTCCCGAGTTAAGAAGCTTGATAGCTTCATGCTCCTCGTTGGTCTCAAGCATCTCGAATGAGCGGCCAAAAGCGAGTTCGCCCATTATGTCGAAGCTGTATGACTTGAACAACTTGGTTAAGTCAATTGGGCCACCATTTGAGTCCTCAATTGCTTTGATCAAGAGTGCGCGATACCAGACCATGCGCTCTTCGTAATCTCGGAGATTTCTGCTTCCAAACGCCGTGCTCCAAATACGACGCCGCCGACTATGTATACCATCATCGCGCGTGCTCTGCAACGATGCCATAGGGTATGTTAAATCATACCAATCGGATTTGAGACATTTGGAGTCGGACCCGTAGATAGCCTGGACGGCTTGGGGATGAGCTATAGATAAGTCATTGGAGCCAATTTGCAAAATATTCCCGTATTTTTGATGCAGTTTATGAAGCTGTCGGAAGGCATCTTGCTTTCTGATGTATGTCGCGAACCAAGCGCTCGATATTTTGCACCCAAGAGGACCCGAAAACTTGTGCAAAGGGTGGAAGAAGATGCGGAAGACGACAAGACTAGAATACAGGCCGCAGAAATAGCTGGCGGCTACGGCAAGGGTTCTCAGTGCTGCGACCCGACTGGATAATTGGAAGAAATAGGATTGAACGAGGATGCCTGTAGCAAAAGCCGTGGCAGCAGTCAAGACGTATCTCGCGCCATATAAGTGATGCTCTCCGACTCGGAAAAAGGCAAGGTGAGAAGCGACACCAGCTACTAAAGCGGATATAAGTATGGTAGCGTCCATGACGATGTTGGGTTGAAGTTGCAGAAAGGAATCGCTGAGTTAATGTACCCAGGGATCCTCTGTTATACCCCACGTCCAACTGTTATCACGGCTCGTTCGCAAGACAGGTACCCGGCGAATGTGGACTTATATGTATGTCAGCATGCGATGCACACAAAGTAGATCCAGGTACTAAATAGCGGCTGACTGCATGAAAGGCATACCTAGCTCGAGCTTCTTGGACAGTTTGAAGCTAGGCTTTGTTTATGTCCCGAGAAAACCTAACCAGATCCGGCAAATGCGTTATTTTAAACCATGTGTTATAAGGATCATTGCTATTACATACCTACTAGGCGGGTTTTGGCCTGGAGCTTAGGGTCTCAAACAAGGTGGTTTATGTAGGGCCAGTTCCCTTTCTCGGGAGCTTGTATTCAAAGAGGAAGCATACATTCCCCAATTGGCTGCTGACACGACATATGAGACATCGGCGAGCTGAGGTTGGGAGATGGGTTCATTTAATGGATAAACGTACCTCATTGGATACATAGTTGCCGCGTCGCATCTAAATTGAAGCAGATGCATATCCACGTTCTGTACGACATGCTCATCTCCAGGGATTCTAGTTTAACGTCTAAGTTGTAGTGCCTACCTACCTCGCCTACGTGGGGTAGGATACTAACAATAACACTAAACATGAACTAAACATGAAAACTGGGGAACAATTGTAGCAAATTAGCCCCGTAGCGGGTGTTGCCGTATTGGGTAAATCACATCGAGAATCCCTACGCTCAGGGAACGTGGAGAACCAAAGATTGAAGTACCTAATTAATTCTCTACACTTAGGTAGTACATACATATGCGGGCGACAAGAAAAGAAAGCCACGTGGAGGTAATATAAGCAGCCCCATAACCCATGGTCTAGGTATAGGTATAATATTAGTCCTACGCGATGCGTGATATCAAGCCAATCTGTGAAACATACCTGTGAAGTATCAGATAAAATCCACTGCCGTAATTTCCTGGGCGCTACCTAGGTAGAGACTAAAGACGGACTCGGGTCTAGTAAGAAATTTATAGAAAATGCTTGCGCAGCGATAAAGCATATCAGCCCATCATGATGCCGCAAACTGACATACGGCCGTGGTTGATCGTCGATCAGGTCCACAAACTAAGGCTATTGTGTAAAATCTCGACTTTAGTCACAATTGCATTAAGCCACTTCGTAATAGATCCGTAACAAAAGAAAACAAGTTCGGGCTAGTGTAGTCGCGGGGGTCGCACAACATTCGGTGTACGACTACCGGGGCTACGTAGAGCGATATGATAACCATACTAGGTTGTATAGTATAGTAGACATCACTGTCAATTGATGGTCATTTCTGCGGTGTGATAACGTAGGGTACGGTACGACGACGAATGGTGTGATGTTGGACTTGACCACTTCGCGCGGCGAGCCAACATTTAGATACTTCCCGGCGTCTCATTTATTACCTAGGTAGACCGGCAGCTTGCCCGACAAAAGATCCGCTGTGCGAACATAGAACTGCGCGACCTAACATTCCATGTCAGTCTACTAACCCAGGTAGCTATATAGGTAAATAGAGGCAGTTTGTGCGATTTCATTCCGAGGTGCACGAGTTGTATATCGTCGATGAGCTGAATCGCAAATCAAAATATTAGCATTTTGAGGTCTTCGGAAGTAACATTACATAGACATCAAGCCGTGTTTCGACACTCCTCGTCTTTTGTTCACACGACTCTCTCTCATATGTCTACAAAGCCCGACGCAGAGGATCACCGTCCGCAATACCAGTTTCGAAACAAAAAGAAAAAAAAGATTATGATGACACACACTTCAAATGGTTGCTCCGCTGCCTTTTCCCCTCAGTGCGGCTTGCATGCCAGGCTCATGTGTCTTCCGCCCGCTTCCCGCTTCCTCGTTGGGCTTATCCGGGAATCCAGTAACCACGACGCCTTGTGCCTAAAGAACTAGCAGCTCTACCTATAATGTATCTAACTTAGTCAGCTCCGTCAAAGTCCCTCCAAAAGTCTCCTCGTGGTCGAAACTTCAAGA
The DNA here is from genome assembly GCA_022432375.1 of Nemania sp. FL0031. NCBI lineage: Eukaryota > Fungi > Ascomycota > Sordariomycetes > Xylariales > Xylariaceae > Nemania > Nemania sp. FL0031. The sequence continues at coordinate 74,842 of JAJKKK010000070.1, read as the reverse complement.
AGGGGCCGTCATGTCTAGAAGTAAAAATGTCTTGGAGCTGGTACTCGTCTGGTCGACGTCTTCCGGGAGGACCATCGGCCTGTCCAGCGCCAACCTCTCCCAGCCCACCATGAACTCTGTCGAAGTCAAAATACCATAGGGTCTTGGCGACCACTAGACCGAGCTCCATGTACGCAAGTGGCTTTCCGGCACAAGACCGTGCCCCCGCAGAGAAGACGGAGAATGCCTGTTCTGGCGAGGCAGCGCGGTTTAGCCATCGCTCAGGCCTGAAGACGAACGGATCCGGGTAATACTCTTCGTTGTGGTGAAGCGCGTATGCGCTTACACCGAACAACGTGCCTTTGGGAACAACCTGGCCGTCTATTACTAGCGGCTCGTGATCCTCGGGATCCTGTTTTCGCCACAGCGTGCCCGGCACCGGTGGTGACATGCGCATTGCCTCATCTATACACGCCCGGAGGTAGTGGCACTCAGAAAGCTTCTGGCCAGTTTTAATGTCATGTCCGCTTGCGAAGGCGAATCTGATCTCATTGGCGAGATTTTGGTAACATGTTGGGTAGCGTGATAGGTAAAAAAAGGTTGCACTTAAAGCGGCTGCTGTAGTGTCCGACCCTATTGAAAAAGAAAGTTGATTTAGTTTAAATCAGTTTGTTTCTCGGCTAGACGTAAGGGGAAAGACTAACCTGCTATAATAAGGAAATTGGCCTCCCACCAGAGCTCACTCTTCCGGATATCGCCCTCATCCGCACCCAGCTCGGTTATGAACGAGTAAAAGTCACGATCGCCGTCTGTGCCTCGTGCGATACGGGAATTGATCATATGGTCCAAAAGACGGTGATATTTTTCCCGGGCTTCGAAAAATAGCCTATCGAATACTTTATCGAAGTAGAACTTGGAAAGATAGAAGACATGATGCCAAATGTTGCCCCGGTAGAGTCCGAATGTTAAGGCTTTTGAGACAAATCGATTATCTTCTTTCGTTTGCGTATCAAGGTGGTATCCAAAGCTCAGCTTTCCTACAATATCTAATGCAAGCCACCTTACCCTCTCAGTAATATTAATCGGTTCTGAAGCTTGGGATGACTTGAAAAGTTTCTTTAGATATATATCGATTTGATTTGTTACCGTTGGCTCGAAAGACTTAGCAGCGCGGTCCGATAGGGCTGCACCGACCATTTGCCGTTTCCCTCGATGTAGGGCTTTATCTCGCGAGGTAAAAACGTTGTCAACATTATTGGGCACTGAAGCTCCGTAGGTATGAGATTTGACCACACGGTCGTTCTGGTATATTTCTCCAAGACTTAGTTAATATTCAATCTTCGTGCTTTAGGGTACCTAAGTTAGTTAGGACGAATGCTAAGCTTACTCTGGAATGCTGTAACTGTATTAAAGACTAGACGGTTCGGCGCTATTCGTACTACAGGCCCTATTTTGGTGATGCATTGCGGTTAGACTAGATAATCGTAGTTACCCGTTTTTCTAAACATTATGTTCACACTCACCATATTTGACATGGTTCTCATAGATGGTCACATGCAAGTCCTTTTTAATGGCGTGGAAGCCACTATACCAATCGGTTAGCTTGGCAAGAAGTGGCCCTGGATAGCCATGCAGAGGATGCAGTAGCACGAGGTAGCTCGCAGAGAGGACCAGCTACAGATTCGGTGAGCACTAGCAATTCTAGCATGACTAGGTTTTCTTACCAACCCGGCTATGAAAGAGACAGCATAGGCTACAGAGATTTCAGTAGAAAACACCATCTTTATGATCTTGCCGAACTTTGTTGTAAGTTGCAAATGAAGCCGATGATGTATTTAGAAGTTGGAGGATTGGGAGATAATTCCGCGATAGACTGGTAGACTCATGGGTTGTCTTGGATTCTGAGGGATGAGTATGGGTGAGGGCAGGGTGATGGAATGAAGGAGGGGATATGGCGGCTCTTAGATATTGATGGGTGGAGGGGCCAACCTGTCATAGCATGTGTTGTCCAACTTGCCCAAGTACCTATTTTTAGCACAAGAGAATCGTGTTTTCGTATCTATAAGACTCATACTGTGTAGCAAATGAGAGCAATATTGCATAAGTACAAAGGACATTTCTCAGCAGAACGCACCGAGCTATCATTTTAGACTCTAACAGCCAATGAGATTCCAACCACGGTTACAAAGCATCATGCGGGGCTACCTAGACCGAGCAGTCGGATAGCAGGAGTTGGCGGGATCGAAAGATTGGTGGTGAGCTTTGGTCAATCGGCTCAATCTTCTACGGACGTAAAGTGAGGAAGGATTTGAATCGATGTAAATGAGATTGAGTCCGACATATGACATTCTAGGGCCCTTTTACTATCTGATTCCCTTCCACTATATTTGCCGCAATAAAATATGCACATCTTATGTCACGGAAAAACGACGCCGTTATTACCGTGCTGGCAATAACGGACTATACGTGACATCTTACTCTTTCTAGGTGCCTTCTAGGTTTAATTGTATCTTTATCACAACTAAACATCCGAATAGTACATCTGAGTACAACTGACCGGTTGAAGTTGTGGTCCGCAAAAGTGCACCACGCAGGAATTCCTTGGGCTACACCGTCATCACTGTATCGAGGTCCCATCGGTCTAATACCATTTTTTCGCCTGAGTTACGTCCACTCTAGCTAATTCAATAATAGCTACATATTTAGGAGAGGCTGCATGACCGCGGCATACATTCACAGAAGAGTAGGTTGATCAGGGTGTTTTGAAGTCTGAACGAACAAGGGATGGGCTACCATGTCGGTCTGGTAGCCTATGATGCTGAAAGAACTCTATACACTCTCTGATGATATTAACAGTTCTCATGATCCCCATTCCGATTAGTTAGTCCTGCCTGAGAACATAAAAATAATAGCAAACCCGTACCGTAGTTGGCTATGCTAATGCATGCCCCTATTATTTTTCGTCAAGATCTGTAGACATAGCAACCACTCTAGTAGCTTCCAAGTCATGCTGCAGAGATCCGATTTTCAGCTCCATTGCGGCCACACAGTCCGGCCCCAAAATCATACGAAGATAATCATAACCAGTCTCAACGGCTTTGATGATTTCGCGTCCAGCCTTATCAGGAGATCCTCGCAAAAGGTGTATAGGTATTTCCGTAATACCTTTAGATAGACTGAGCATCTTATCGAGCTCGGAGCCCTTGTATGGTTCACTGATTCCCCCGGTGCTCTCATATGCGGCTGGGGTAAGAATACGGGTAGAGAAGCGAGTACGAAAAGCACCCGGCTCTACGATCAGTACCTTGATACCCAAACCCTTGACCTCTTGGACAAGAGCTTCGTGAACTGCCTCGATAGCAAACTTACTTGCTGAATAGGCGCAACGCCCAGGGCGAGCTATGAATCTATTTCCATACATTGGTCAGTTACATCTCATCAGTGTCATGTGGGAGGGAGACATAGAAAATAAACATACCCAGCACCACTACTAATAAGAACAACGTGACCAAAGGCCTTCGTACGCATGACTGGAAGGCATGCTTGGATAGCCCGGAACGGCCCGAAGAAATTGACCTCCATCTGCGAGCGAAGCTCCTCTTCGCTGTTTTATGTTAGTAACATTGACGGGGGCCACATTCTTTAGAAATACTTGGCGCGCAAAAGGGGGCATGAGCACTGACCTAATATCCTCAACACCACCAACAAAGGCATATCCCGCGCAATTGACAAGTACATCGACATCATGTTCCTTGGCAAGCTTAGAAAACTGGTCGTAGGAGTCCTTCTGCGCAGGGTCTAGTTGTGCCCAGATCCCTCCAATCTCTGAGAAGGTAGGGTTCGTCTTCTCTGCTTGAGATACGTTACGTGTGGTCCCGACAACCTTATGCCCGGCCTGTAAGGCTGCTATAGCGATGGACTGCCCCAGACCTGACGAGGCACCCGTGACTATCCAGGAGAGTGGTTTTGTCGTCATTGTCGATTATTGTTCTGATTCTACGACTCTGGTACTGGTTGGTTGAATGTTTAGTTGAATGTTTGTTTTTCATCAGTCAAACACAGCTGAATAAGGGCTTTGCGAGACTTTTATGTTATTAGCTCTAGGTCAAGCTCATGAGTAGGCGGTATCATGATGTCAAACCTCACGTAGTCTCGGAAACAATTCGATATAATCGAACGGAGATAGTGAATTAAAGCCGTATTCTCCGGACTGTCATGCGATGCTGGATCAGTATTTCTCAATACAGCAATAGGGGTATGTTCTTTTGGAAAATAGGGACTTTTTACGATGTATGGGGAGTTTCCTAGTCCCATTATAGCAGTTCCGGATATCAAATAGGTTCCGGAGGCGCGTTGTTGGTTGTGATGTCCATGACAGTCACCACATAGTCAATGTAATTATTGTGACCAAATGCACTTGATCTCGATGTATTGTAGATCAGAGTCCCTATTCAAAGTCTCTAACTGGATATACCGAGATTCATACGACTGGTAATTCAGCAGCAATATGGACGGGCTCAAGCTGCTTGTTGTAGGAACCTAGGTAGTAGGCTCAGCCTAGATATTGGTACTTTGCTACAACTCTTGATGGTCGAATTTATTCTAGTTTATTTACCTAAAGGCGAAGGCTTTACAAAACATATACTTGGCGAATATGTTATTGAGAAGATCGCAGTATGTCTCCTTAAAATTGATCTAACGAACTCCCCCACTAACTTCAAATTTATAGATGTAGCTATCGCATTGCGGTATACAAGCAGGATCGAACCCTACTATATGAAGATCGAGTGTGAATATGTAGGACTACATGCTCTGCTATAGTTAACTACAGGTACGGGATAGTGAAGTACTTGGCCAGCCAATGGAAGACAGCATTCCGCAAGTTTCATAAAAAGTCAACCTAAACAACAGGGTAAATACTAATGTAGTGATTGAATTCACCGAAGAATTACTTTACCAAGTTGTTTAATTTCCATGACTCAAGACTAAAGCTAACCCTGACATCAGCTACTACCAGTTCGACAGGAGTACAATTAGCCTTTCAATTATGCGTGTACGTTGATGTCAATGTTATCTCGCCTTGGTCTTGTGTTTAAAAGGTCAGCCTTAAATACTTACGGTTAGTTCGTGAAGTGTGATTGAAGGAATGAGGGGGCAATACACTTGCTCATTGAAAGGGATAACAACAGGGCATATTTCTTCGCGGGCACTATTAGACGGATACTATCCAAGCCAAGTATTGCTTATCTCCTAGCCGTAGTTGTTGTTATTGGATTTATTTAACTACTCATAATATCATGCTCATTTTTGGTAACCAGCCATGTTCGATTTTCTCTATCAAGCTTTAGAAGCAATAAACGCAGCGGCCGCCGCGGCGAATGTAGGCACTTCAGCAGAGTGGACAGTAAGACTGTCTCCGAACGCGCAAACAGTGTCATGTACCATACAGTAGCTCTGAATAACACTAGCGTATGTGTTCAACAATTCGAGGCTATCACCACCTCGAGAGAAGATACCGCTCTTCGTAGCATTACCCACGTCGAAGCTCTGACCAACAGTAAAAGTCGGGTCACCGAAGACAGTAACAGCTTTAACTAAACGCAAGCTTGTGAGTAATTAGTCAATAGTAAATGAAGAGGGCCGACTTACTGTAACTTCTGTATTCGTCGCCTATCGGATCCGGCTTTAACACACCACCGGCCAATGCATCGGTCATGACATTGCCTCCTTGGCTAAATCCTAACAGCGCAATCTTGCTCGAGGATCCGCAAGCGGCAACATAGGCCTTAATCTTGCTGATGGCATCTGTGATGCCTTCGTACACTGAAACCGGGTACGTCCCGTCTTCGTAGATGGCCGCTGGATAGTCGACGGCAACGTCCGCGGAATCGGGGACTAGAGTCTTGACCAGAGCGGTGACCTGGCTAAGGGGTCCCTCGCCTGGATCTTCTTCCGAGCCGCGAGCAGCTATCATGTATAATCCAGATACACAGGTAACAGCTCGGTTCTGCACCAGCGGGTGAGCTGCTGCCATAGCAGCTAGGCCCAAGGCGACGGCCGCGGAACGCATATTGTCTGCTGGTGATTCGAAGAGCGGAGAGGGTTGACGATGGCTCGCTCAAACGATGGCTGGGGATGGGGGAGAGTCGTAAGGTTCTCTTTCGTGGGCACACAGCCCTCTTTATGTCCCAGCCTGTGTTTCATCTGGTGACCTTTCAGGTCTGGTCACAACGGCGTTATCACTGCCAGACTCCTTACCACGTTTTCGGATTGCGTGCCCGCCATTAACACCTTCCAAGGCTAGACGGCTGACCTGGACTCCAATTATTCGTGCACGAGGGCGCAGCCTCTATAACTTACAGCCAGGATTTGGAAGACCGTCTAGGGCGGAATTGCATGATTCTCCGCCCTCGGAGGGATATAGCTTTCATGACCTTCTCTTCTTTGAGTAGTTCCCTTCTCATGCTGATAGCCCATCGCCGAGAATACAACCAATATCTCACACCTATTCCCCCACATGGCATCTATGTGTAGCTAGTGTCATCCGAGGATGCCACTAACGTATCCTCAGGTGATAACTCACTTCCAAGGGACGAGCCTAAAATATGCCGATTGAAGTAGATAAATGGCGCGAGTTGCTACATTGGGGGCGCCAAGCGGGCCACAAAGCTTAATCAAGGCACCAGGGGATTTGAGTACCTTGCTTCCCATGGTAAACCCCGAGATGGGACCAGAGATGGACCCTGAAACGTGTAGAAACTAACCTGTAACCGGGCTAGGCACTGGGAGTCAAGGCTGCCCCCTGCATGCATCAGTATTCACGATGCGCGCAGAATTCGCTGACCGAGACGGTTTATACTGCGTACCTCAACAACTTACATGGTAGTCTATCTAGCAATCTACGAATAAGCTCTGATCCGGGGTTTACTTTAGCGCGCGTCAATCAACCTATAGTTAGTTTGAGGCCAAGCATGTTACAATCACTCTCGTCCAGACTCCTTAGGAGAGGAATATACCCTATTTCGCGATAGAATCCTATGTTCCTACACCACCTCACCAAGAATAGAATTGGGGGTTTCATATCTATATACTCCTCGTGATGCAAGGAGGCTTGACATTACCTGACATTGTGTACTTATGATTGAAGCTCGACAAAAGAGGTCGCATGAATGTTCTTGGCAAAGCACTAACCTGAATCTGGAAGGTGTACCGATCACTAGAATGAGCGAATGGGACGCGTGTCTAAGCTAAGACTACCGATCGGCATTGTTAAAAAGTCGACGGAGTATGCTTCCTTACTGTAAATGAGAGCGAAGGTACGGAATTAGCCCGCCATCTTGATAGTAAGTAACGCTGGTCTCCGAGGCAATAGCAGGAGGGTAGACTTGTTTGGGTGAATTCGGGCGACGATCATGAGCCACTTTCCCTTCTGGTCCTCGATATCGATAGATGCTTTTTGACTACATATCGATCGCAGGAAAAGGCAATTGAAAACGTCCATAGCCCACCATGCTTGGGTCTGAGGTAGCGGATTGCGGAGAAGCTGAACAACCGCACGAAGCTGTAGTACTTGCGACTATCAAGTGCCGAACAACCGGAATAACCATACCTCCGCCAGAAGCTAGGACGTTAAAACTCCATATACATGAAGAGTTGAAAGACGCATAAAAGACACATGACTCGTGTGTCCGAGGGCATACACAGTAGTGTCGGAGAATAAACGAGAGGCACAGAGCTGGTATAGCTAGGGCACAACGGAGTTACCAATAGGTTTAGGATTAGAAGCGTATGGAAAAACGAGTACACTAGCAGGGCCAAATAATAGAGTAACATCCCCGCTGCGGCCTGAAGGCCCTTATACATACCCGCCGCAGCGTGTCCTTTGGGTAATATCATAAACAACTGACACACAGACCCCAGCCGCTGTGACTATGACCGGTTTCGACGACCAAAAGCCACAATAAGTAATCTACCTCCTATAGGCAAAAATTAGGAAAATGGTAGTAGCGAAGTTTGACCGCCGAAGCTAGACGGACGAAGATATTGAAGTATAAAATTAAAGAGAACGCCGGGTCCGGTCTAATGTAGCTAATATTTACCCCGGATGGACTAAGACGGACGATCTTCAGTGCCATTTTACACAACGAGATACCGAGCTGACTCGTCTAGCTTTCTATACAACGGAGTAGCCTCATCCTTAGCTGGCAACTTAAACGCCTATTAGATAATAGTAGTAAAATTTCTCTTCAAAATTACTAGCCTTATATTGTTTCTTCTCTTTTCCTGGGGGCCAGGTTTCAATGTGGTAATAATAAGGAAATCGTTAAGACGACATCGGCCTTAAGAATAGAACTTTTGCCCCAAAAGTGTAAGGAGTTTGTTCACCCCCTAGCGGTGACCTGTTTACCCTCATTTGTTTTTAAAATTTGAGCCACTATTACGGCCTGACAAGCACGGTAACGTAGCCGTTAGCACCCGAACAGCAACACTTCGGTTTAGTTGTAAGCCGCTTGTGGAATTACGCGGTCAGTTTGATAAGACGCAACGAGGGCTAGGGAAGATAGGGTGTAAGGCTTTTGTAACTTTATACGAACGTATGAGTCTTCTAGACATCAATAATGTGTTTTTGTTAGAAAAGGGGTTTTTAAAGCCAAAGCTATATTTTAGACAGGCGAGTTAGCGCAACTAAGAAAGTGAGGCATCTTGCTTATAGCAGATCCATATCTACCATGCCACAAGTTGGATTATTTCGATGTAATAATATTTTAAGGATTAAAATCAGCGAGTTTACACGTTATGAGTTAGATCGAACTTTTAAAACAGTCCGTTTTATGAGATAGTACCGATGGTATAAGGTCACATCTATCGGTTCAGAACTACGGATTAGGAGAAACAGGAACTGCACCTTTGATTTCAGTGGCGTTGAGGAAGTAGGGGATCTAACTGCTATATTCAACGGGTATTCACTCTTACCTTTTTTCTCTCCCGCCTTGCCAAGGCCGATTATATATACCTTGAGGGATTTATTGATACGTAGGTCGAAGACTTCCCTCTTCCTCCATTATTAGACTCGCACTAAACGAGTTGTAGTTCGCCAGGCCCAAACATCTTCCCTGCTTTGAACCTTGTGTCTGGCAATGTCACGATCCTACCTTGTAATGATTTCAACTGCTCGAAATTGGTGTCCCAGTGGCAGGACAACATAATCCATAATCTTTTCTGCTACGGCACAGACAATGGAACTACGAACGCAGCCCTAACGAAAGGTGCACAAGCTGGCATTGGCGTTGGAGTCGGAATCTTTATTCTAGTTCTGATCGCTGCTGGGACGTGGTTGTTCCGTGCCCGACACCAAAAAAGGCTATCGAACGAGCGGGATCAGGCACAGCCTGCTCAACAAAATAACACCCAGCCATCTTTACCAGAAGTCAGCGGGAAGGGGGTTGTACGGGAGAAGCCCGATGACCATCTCAGAGCGCTACATGTAGCGCCGTCGGAGATCTTCGGCCACCAAGTCCATGAGTTGTACGTGTCGCCGGTGGAAGGGCGGGTAGAGCGATTGTGACAAGGGTTTATTTACTTCATTTTTAGGAGCTTGGAAGTAATCACGTATGGTATCAAGGATCAATCCCTTACAGCCTAGATGGAGAGTCTACAGCTTATTATATTCCTACTTTCTTTTCAACTGCCTCGTTCTCACCTACTCACTTCTTCTTATATCCTATCCTTATTATGGGAATTGGGGAGTCACAGGACGAAGTATGCCCTTTGGTAATCATTGAGAAGACGATAAATGTTATGTGGCACTAGGAATATTACTAATACGTTGTGATCGCAATTATCTACGTTCATTTCTAGAGAAATCTATTTGGGATTCCTCGGAATGTGAACATCACAACTTTCTAAATTGCTAGATGCATACATGTCAACGTCAGCCATGCATAATAAGGCGATACCATATACTATAGGGGTGCATCTTTTGACAGTAAATGATGCAGCTGCCGACTCTAAACCCAAGATTCGAAATAATAAATACGGAACTTTATTTGATTATCGTTCATATTATTGAAGAGAGATCTCCTTTTCCCCTCACGTACTAAGTGTTAATATAGTCTATTAATTGACAATCTGACGGGACGGCGCGAGCAAAAGGAGGTGAACAACAAAAGGTGAGCAACAGGAGGTCAAATTGAATTGATTATTATCTGACTTGGGAATCTTCCATGCGCGCGATAGGACAGGCAGTACGATCACTTAGGTAGCTAACGTATCGAGGCTACTGTAAATACGGGTTATAACATGGCAGATAAAGGGTCACGATTAATACGACGGACACCCTCATTCATGGGCATTTCAAAAGTCCTAGTTAGTAAAATGCGATGTTGATTATCTAGCTCACATCAAACACTTCCTTTAAACTATAGATACTAACCTATGAGAATGCTACAGGTTGGTTTTCGTAGTCTTATATATGGTGCTCACTAAAGTAGATATGCGAACTCACGTAAATACCATCGGACCAAGAGTGTGTGGAAAGGCCGAAAATGCCTGCAATATTATTTTAATCCGCCGAGCGGATGAAGAAAGACTCGCTCTTAAAGAACCATCTCGCTCTAGGATATTTACCCTAAATATAGCGAAATCAGACTCCTAGATAGCCCGGAAAGCCAAAGACCTACGGCCATTTCCCAACCCTAGCCGGTCGTAATACAAGTTTATCATACATTTCTGGATGCATTGGTGAGCATGAGATTCATTCGATGCCCGCGCCACCTCATTTTGTTGCAAATAATTTTCAACCATTAGACTCCAAACGCCGGCCGTGCCTCGCCAGATAAAGTAGATGCCAATATTTTCATCATCATCAACAGGAGTATGAAACACGGTATGCTCGTTTCAACAACTCGTCATTTTCATTTGGTGTTAATTGGAGTCTTCCCACGACATCGAGCGGGATAGCCCTGCTTGGAGCCACCACTCGTCGGGGATATCTACACGTGACGCCAGATTTTGCACAATTCGGTGCATGCCTGATAACCACTCAGGGTCGTTGGTGTCGGCGGATTCTGGTGACTGCCTCGAGTATGGTTCAGCCGCAACATCTGCATAGGAGCGGCGACGGCCATGGGGTGTAGGCTGTCGCGAGGGCTCGATTTGTTGATCTCCAATGTCGTCTTCGCCGTCGCTGGCAGAATTATCCATGACGGGATCGCAAGGAGGCTCTGTCTCTTCATTTGGAGTCGTCATTGATGTGTCCACTGAGTTGATCCCATTGGCTTGTGTGGTGACGGAGACGGTAGTCGACCCAAAAGACGAGCCAATACTTGGTGGTTGTGGATCGGGAGTCAAGGTGGATTGCAGTGTATCCCATACTCCGGCGTCACTGCCGGGACTAAGACTCCGATCTCGATCTCCGAGTCCATCAACGTATCTCACGCGCTGCGGGTGGCGAGAAGCTCCGGGCGGAATCAGAGGGGGAGCTTGACCCAAGTGCTCAAGATGACGCCGCCGTCGATGACGGGATTCTTCACTATCGCGTTCCATTTCGCGCCTCCATAATGGACGTCCCGGAAGGCCGGAGGTACTGTACCTAACAGGCCTATGATAGCGTATTATATTATATTGCGATAGGTCAACTGGTTCACGGTACATAGGCCCAAGTGCCAGCTGAGCTTCTATGGGGTTGTTGAGGTCATCGTCAAGATCGTCCGCACTCAGGTCTCGCGATAATTCACCATTCATAGCTTGGCTAAAATAGCGTCGCTCAAGCTCTAGGTGCTGGTTTAGCTCAGAGATGCGGGGGTTTTCCAAGCGTGGACTTTGGCGCCCGGTCACACGATGCGGTTCTAGAGGGCGAGAATATGATCGTGTGGTAGGTGGGATGGTATTTCGTGTATGATGGAGAGTATTCTGTTCGCGTAAAATAGCCAGCATACGGGCACGATTTTCATGGCGACGGCGTTCCATGCGACGTATTGGAGATCGCGCATGGGATGGATCGACTTTCGCGGCGGGCTTGGACGGCACGTCGGACTCGACAGGGGGGATGAAGAGCCTGTAAGAGAGCACATGTGGTGTTAGTTAGGGTTGCGGCGCAATGAGGGGTAGTGCGAGTGCTGGCTGACTGATTGCTGGTAGAAGGGATGGTTGGCGAATTGGCTGATAGCCACGGTGCGCGCGACACATTCCATGGTCTGTGTCTGTGTCTGCGCCAAGAAATGCGGCGAAGGAACTTGAATAATGCAATAGCGACAGCGATAGCAACAGCTGTGGCTACGATACCGTCGCAAAAAGGATGTTAGGTGGCACGGGCGCATGCGCATGCGCGTCGCGCGATTCGGATGACTTACGGGAGACCCATTTTATCTGGTAGGGAGTGGGTAGGTAGTTGATTGAGTTGCTTCGCGTGGGCGTAAGCGCGTGTGTAGTAACAGGCAATCGGCTACGGGACAACCACGAACAACCGACTTGCAACGGAGAACGGAGTAACAACCGACGACTGAGCGAGGGTTGGCTGGAACAAGGGGCGTGCACAACGCGTGCGAGGGTCGAGTTGAATTATAGGTAGTGCACAGAGATCGGGACGGAATAAAACAGCGCCTCCAAATGACTGTGCAAATAAGACGATGTATGATATGATAAGGTAAGGCAAGGCAAGGCAAGGTTGTAGGTAGTAGGTATAGTACGACACGATACGCTAGATAGGTCGATGCGCAGTTGGGTGCGCAGAGACCAAATAGATGGATCGTAGGATGAAAGTATGTATGTACGCGCGCAACAAAAATGGGAAATAGATGCGAAATGCTGCGATTTATGATTAATCGCCGATGGGAAAAGATGGATTCATTCGAGGGGTCAGGGTAGAACTAGATGGTCAAGGTGTCCATCCTGGTGATTAAAATGAATGGTGAGAAAAGAAGGGCGGCGGCGGGAAACAAGGAATCCAAAACAGAGAGGGAAAGCCCCAAGATGTCGAACCTCGCAGGCTCAGTACAAAGTATCCAAGTAGACTCCAAATCCGCCAATCAAATCAGCTGTAGGGCGTAAAAACTGGGGGGGTTGAACCTGACAGTGGCACAAAGGCATACAAAGTGGTGGGTGGGCCACTGTCCGTACCATCCACTAGGATATCGCTAGTGAGTACATAAAAGAGGCGCGAACCGCCTATAATGCTCTACCTAATGACGCCACTCTTTCATGTACCTTCTTAGCTTTTAACCATCTTTTGTCTCAGCCATCTACCTCTTACAATCCCATCTCTCCAATCAGATCCAGGGGTGTGCTATGTACCAAGGTTAGTAGTCTAAGATGCTCCACATAATGTTAGTTAGGTATTGCTTGGCATTGCCGCTGATGTTGATAGAAGCCCACAAATAATAGGCTGAGAGTAAGGTACTCAGGTTAGCTCAGCATATTCAACAAATTTATAGAAATAGTCTTACATGGGAAATCCAACGTCGCCGCCTCAGGCCGATGACTCACTCTCAAATATAAACAACAACAAACAATTAGACAATAGCCAACAACAACGAACCATTTTACAGGCCCACCGTTAGTAGAGGATAGATGACAAGATGAAGGATCTATGATTTAGCCAGTCATTACATAATCATCTACATAGTAAGAGACAGGGAGACAGGGCAACAGGAGTGCCAAGATGATTGAGTTGGGGCTGGCACGTGTCACCGCCCTCCTAAAGAACACCCCACAGACCTGGAAAGCTATTCATGTTGCTGGCACAAATGGCAAGGGCTCAATATGTGCATATCTCAATGCCATGTTGCGCGCCAATCGCGTGTCGTGTGGTCGATTCACCTCGCCGCACCTCGTCGACCGCTGGGATTGCATCACAATCAACGACAGCGCCGTGTCTGAAAACAAATTCCGTCACTTTGAAGCACTGGTCAAGAAGCGGAATGAAGAGCAGCGCCTCAATGCGAGCGAGTTTGAGTTGCTCACCGCCACCGCCTTTGAAATCTTTGAGGATGAGAAGGTCGAGTTTGGTGTCATCGAAGTTGGACTCGGCGGACGACTAGATGCCACCAATGCCCTGAAACAGAAGACTGTCACCATTATCTCCAAGATCGGCCTTGACCATCAGTCTTTTCTAGGCAACACCCTCGAGGAGATCGCCCTCCAGAAGGCCGGCATAATACGACCTAAGGTGCCTTGCGTGGTCGACGCGAGTAATCCCCCGTCCGTCTTAGAGGTGATCCGATCGCAAGCTGAATCATTAGGTGCCAGCATCAAGTATGCAGAACTGCCATCCTCCGGCTCTGGAGGTATAGTCAGTGGACAACTTGAAACACACCAGCAGCAGAATCTACTTTGTGCATACGAGGCTTTCCACCTTGCCTATCCTAGACATACTATGTCGATGCAGGAGCTCCTTGGCATAGGTGCAAGTTCCATCTGGCCAGGTCGGTTGCAATCCATCAACATCAAGAAAATTACTGGGCGGACAGAGCCCGTCCTCCTAGATGGTGCTCATAACCCCCAAAGCGCAGATGTTCTCTCGGCTTATGTTGAGAAGCGAGTCCGAGTCCGTGGTAAGCCTGTTACATGGGTTCTTGCTGCATCGGCGGGCAAGGATATCTCCGAGATTTTGAAAGTACTACTGCGCGATGGTGATAATATCACTGCAGTGGAGTTCGGGCCCGTCGACGGTATGCCCTGGGTCAAACCAACAAAGTCAACTACCATTCTTCAAACTATTAGCGAGCTTGGAATCTCGATCTCGGCACAACAAGATGCAGAAGCCGATGTAATGATGGGACTTGAGTCCGCTTGCAAAATATCCCAAGATGGCCCCCTTGTAGTTGCGGGGAGCCTTTATTTAGTATCCGATATACTCAAGCTCCTCCGCTCATAGAGGAGCAAGCGGTGTGGTTACTTACCAGCTAATGTACCAAGACTGTAGTCTAAGAACACCGTTGTTAGAATGTCCGTAAATCGATATTCCTAGCCAAATCGTCTCACATTACAATACGACCTTATCTAACTGCGTCCCTTGTGGGATATTATGTTCACCAATGCTTTAGAGGAACCAAGCTGTCATTCAGTACTGAGCCAACTATACTTGTCCGGTAACTTGCAGATCCTCACAATTGGACTGGTTTCTTGCCCCATACTCTGTTCAGCGTCCAAAAGCACAACGTGCCTTGTTCGAATTCCCCACGCATTTCATCTACAGCGGCTTTTGCTTGCGCTTCTGTCTTCATCTCGTCCATTCTGCCACTAGCGACCATTCCTAAGAAAGTTTGATATGCTAATCGCAGCATAGACTCTTTGGTGCCACGCTCTAGCTTTTCGTATGGTGATGTATGATAGTCTTTCTCCGTTAGATCGACGAATCCGGCATCTTCCAAGTGCGTCGTCAAGGTTGCTGGCATCCTAAAAAACCAAGTCAGCACACCCTGCTATGGTATTGTCTGTAGCTGAAGCGGGGGTAGTACCTGAGGTCCATGCCATTCATGTTACAAAAGCTCCAGTTCAACTTGGCGTACTTCAGCCACCCTGGAGTAATAGGAAGGACTCTAAACTCGAACGGTCCCGAATCTTCCCAGAGAATCCAACCCCCTGGCCGTAATAAGGTCATGAAATTGCGGGCTACGGGAACCCAGTCTTCTCTTTTTAGTAACGATACTAGAAAACGAGCATGTACGAGATCGAACGTTCCCAGAAGCTCAGACGGGAATGGTTCGAACACGTTCCCATACTGCAGCTGAATATTTGAAGGCAGGTTTGTCGTGAACTTGGACGCGTCAATATCGAACCCTCGGATTTGAGCGGTGGGAAGCTCGTGGGCAACTGACACTGCCCAGATACCTGTTCCCGTACAGACATCGGCAATTACAGGTGATGATTTCGATGCTAGGTCTTCCTTGATCTCCCGTGGCAAGAGGGTATTTCCTACCAACGGCATCACCATTTTATGGTGACTCCAATCGAGGCGTTCTGCCTCCCATCCTTCTTCGCCGTTGTTGAGATAGTAGATGGCCATAATGTAAGATAGTTGGAGAATGAGGTTGGATGCTGCTCAGCGTGGAGAGGGGCAGAACGTGCTTATTATATTGTATGGCACCATCTGAGCAATGTCGCCCTCTCTCCGCATGTTCGCTCTTCCCTTCATATAGTTCGCCGTCATGCCTTCCATGGTCGTACGGTTTTACTGCCAGCTCTTCAATACACTCTAGACGAGAGCTGCATATAGTTCATGTGTCAGTACCATGCTACCATGGTCGAATAATAGTGAGGGACACCACCCTCCCTCCGCACAAAGCGTTCCGCCATTCGCACTCGGGTCATTGGTTTCTAATATTATCACACCTATTGCATGAGGGAATTGTCGCGAGGTGGGATCTTCCGACGATCTGTGCAGAAGCTTCTAGCTCTGGCCGGCTGGACCTTCGCGATTCCGAGTAGTAGGTATCACGATTGACTATATCCGGGTGTTTGCAATTATCGGGCCGACCAGCCAATCCGCTCTTTAAATCATACCCCAACTTACCAACTCCAGCCTACAGCTGACCTGGTGTGTGACCTAATACACCCTCGACCGCACCGACGACAGCAACCATGCCAGTAGAGCCGCCTAGCCACCTTATTATCGTCTGCTGCCACGCGATCTGGCTCGGTGGACCTACGCGGGGTTCTAGCGAGTGCGAGTGGCTAATCGCCGACTTTCAAGCTGGCGAAACACCAACATTCATTGAACACGTCAAGGCCGGATTGCGCGTGCTGAGGGACGACGCCAATTCACTGTTAATGTTTTCCGGGTTAGTAGGTGTATTTTTCTTCATTCGACGATTTTACGTACATATCCAGGCTCAGAAATGCTGGAAACCGGCCAAATATCAAAACAAAAGTACATACAACATTCGATCTCAACTATTTGTCATTCTCCTCTGCCGCGTCCACCCACCCCCCAAAGCCTTGTTCGTCCCACTGACGTATGTATATCACACCGAATTAGTGGCCCTACACGTAAAGAGACGCGGATATCGGAAGCAAGCAGCTACGCGAATCTTGCCGCTGCTAATGACTATTTTCAAATACTGCCAGACAGTAGTGCATCTACGCGAATAGTTAGGGAAGAGCGAGCGCTAGACTCGTATGCGAACGTGCTCTTCTCTATTACCCAATTCTGGTCTATCTATGGCAATTGGCCAATCAAATTGACTATTGTAAGCCACGGCTTCAAGCGCGAACGTCTGGTTGACTGCCATTGCGGAGCTATCCGCTTCCCCTTGCACCGTGTCAACTTTGTTGGGGTCGACCCACCAGGCATGAAGGATGGTTCCAACAAGGCTGCAATACCCGGGGTCATAGAAGCCGTTCATCAGTGGAAATGCGACCCTCACGGAAAAGGAGACGCTCTGTCCTCCAAGCGAAGACGGCGAAACCCGTTGGGGATTGCGCAAACGCTCTTCTTGACCCAAGCGGATCGCGATCGTAGTGCCGTCCAATCCCAAATAATCCAAGATGGGGAGGAATATCTGGTAGATGGCGTCCCTCAACCATGGTCGGATGAGCCCATTACTCCCCCGATTACGCGCTCTGGTCTTCAGAAAGCAGCGCCTTAGATCTTCGAAGACGCGACCTGTCCCGAAGCATCAAATGAACCTACTGTATCTAAGACAAATCGAACAGCAGCCTGGTGCATCTCAGGGTTGAATCTATGGCCAACGTCTGGATAAATATGATTCTCAAAATAGACATTTCCATCTTTATACCAGCCATCGGTAGCGTTTTTAAAGAACTCCAAGAACTGCCGGCCTGCCCTATACGGCACCAGCTTGTCAGCACCGCCAGAAAGTACCTGAAATCTCTTGCCGCGAATGCGCAAGTCTAATATCGGGCGTAACCTGTCCTGCTCGGTGGTAGAAGGTTGTGTTGAGACCTCTCCCGTGCCAAAAAGAATAGCTTTCGGATCATGCTTCTTACATGCTCCTATAAGAGCTTTAGGGAAGTCTTTACTACCCATGAACGAGACTCCTTCGTCAACAGTGTACGTTTGTAGCTTAGAAAGTCGCGCGCGGTCTTGTATCATATCTAATGGCAAGGAATCATTATCAGTAAACACGCCGCGAAACCATTCAGTATTCATCACGCCCTTGGCATTTGACCTTGAAGGTAGTAGGCACTCACTCATATAATCAGGACATCCGATGACAATAACACCAGCAGTCACCCTCGGTTCCGCGAAAAGCAACTGCCACGCGCTATGACCGCCTAAGCTCACCCCAAGCACCAGGTTCGAATCAATATGTCTACTCTCCCCCCTAGGCGAAACCCCCGGCCCGCCCCCGGCCCCAAAGAGATACCCCTCGAGCACGTCAAGCAGGTGTATCGTATCCATGACCGTACCGGACACCGTGCCAAACATATCCTGTGCGTGCGTGGCATTCCCCTGCCGCCATGCCTCGTTGGCGGTCTTGTCAACGAGTCGCGAGCCGTGGTTGCGCTGGTCGAAGGCTACGACGATGAACCCCCGCGTGGACGTCGGGGACGCATTGAACGCCGACACCATCTCGTGGGCGACGGGCGCCATGTCGTCCTTGGTGCGCAAGCGCGGGTGGTGCAGCCACAGACAACTAACTGCCGTGGCTGTCGGCGGCAGCTCCGCGAGCCCGTAGACGTCGACCAGCAACCCCGCGATCGGTAGTGTTGTCTTCGAGACGGTGGGGTCGTTCTCGCTCGTGGTAGGGGCCCCCGCCGTCATGGGGTTGTTCGTTTCCGCCATGGTGGATTGGGCTACCTTGGTCAAAGTCAATCAATCAGCTGAGCTGAGCTAGCCCTGTCCTACCTATCCTTTATGCAGTGTTCGTTTGGCGTTTTGGCTGACACGCGATTGATTGACGTTTTGCTCCGGGGTGATGTTTGGTGGCGCAAGGGTTAGGTAGAGCTATTAGGTAGGTACCTGTTATTTGGTTTGACCTCGGCACTTGCGGTATACCTAGACTGGACAACGACGTCGCAAAGTGGGGTAAAAAGTATGACGTTGATGCAGCTTCCTCCCAACTACCTCCCAACTATCTACCAACTAGACTAGCCAACCAGCAAACCGAATTCTTGGGTACGGTTAGACTAGCGGCTCATGATCACGCTACTGAT
This sequence comes from Nemania sp. FL0031, assembly GCA_022432375.1. NCBI lineage: Eukaryota > Fungi > Ascomycota > Sordariomycetes > Xylariales > Xylariaceae > Nemania > Nemania sp. FL0031. The sequence goes on along the minus strand of JAJKKK010000070.1, from coordinate 55,747 downwards.
TTCAACCAGGTTTGAAACATGCAAGGCAAATTCGCAATATTTCAAATCATAGTCGATTTTCTTCAACAACCTCGCTATAGCTCCTGTCAACCCCGTATACGCCGTACCCCAACTTAACAAAAGTACAAAACCTTCAACGGAGAGAGCCGAGGCTCCACAATACTTAGATGAGGTCAAATTGAATATAGAAGTACAGTTAATATGGAAATACGGTCCGACCACCTGGTTGGTCACTTAGGATAATGAAGCTGCGTGTTTGTCAGCCATTACACAGGTAGTAGTACTCTGGTTGGGAATTGATACAGGCGAGAGGTTAGCCGTCAGTCGATCCACAAGTCACTTAAATCAAATTCACACGAACTATTGAACAAGCTAAACAGCTAACGAGCGATACGTAAGCTACACGGTGAGGGGCCAATTACACCTGGAAACTATGAGGTCTGTCAGTGTATCAATCTAGAACGTCTGGATCCAGCCTGTGCAATCTACTGGAGAAGAAACAAGTATTCCAAACCAAATGCGGGTGTATTTGAAATGATCAGTCATGGTGGTCTCAATCGTAAGCTATGTATTAAAATTATAAGTCACCGTAGACTTGCCAAGTGCCTCAACTTAACTAACAACGGTCTAACTCCACAGCGGTTTTGCGGTCATGAAGTTCTATAACTGAGGACCTAATTTATACGGCACCTACAGCATACTAAACCTTGGACGCCATATATCAAAGTGGCCAAATATCTAGCGCAATGCAACCCTAACAGCATCTGGGCCCTAGGGTCATGTCCACAAACTATGCCCTGACTATGTGTCTCCTAAGACGATATAATAATCCAGGAAGCCTAGTTTCTGTTAAAATACCTCGCTGTATTTTAATCAAATTTTAACGCCCTATTCTATAGTTCTTAAGTGAAAAATAAATAATCCCTTCATACAAGAACAGCGATGGCGGTTGTCGTAATGACAACCATAGAAGAGGTCATAGCCACAACAAAGGTGGCGAATTCAGGTCCTAGGCCTTAAGGAAGAGTATGTCTGCCTCGATTTCGTCATTCTATGAGGTTCCTCTTCCTGTCACATTATCCGCGTTGCATGGGTCATATCTGATGATTCTGATGGTTGGTACTCCCGATTTTCCCTTCGTTATGCGGACTTGGTGATTCCTGGTAGCCGCCTGGTGCCTGGCTTACCTTCGTCCGACTTTTCTTGGTACAGGCGGGTTTCGATGATAATGAGGGCAATGCGTTCTCTATCCCTCTGTCGATCTTCCTCCCATAGCTCTGGAGGCGTTGGGGTGGTGACAAGTAAGGGAGCTGCCGTGCGAGGCGTGACAGGGGGAGCTGGCGTTGCCATACTGGGCGTAAATATGCCACTGATGAAGGGCGTATATGTATCTGATGTGCGGGGGGGTTGCCGACCAGGCAGATGATGACGTCGAGGTAGTCAAGGAAGACGGGCGAGAGCCGATATGATAGCCGCAATAAGTGTTAACGACGAAATTCTTTTTCGGAGTCTTCCCGCGACGATAGACGTGAGGACAATACTTACAAAAAACATGGATCCGACCGAGATGGATCAAGCCGAGGCTAGAGCGACAACGCCAATTGAGTCGATGAGAACAGACTCAGATCCTACAGAACACGGGCCTGCCTGTAAACACAACGGCTCGGGCTAAGGCTACCTTAGAAAGGGCTGATCTAGGTGACTAATGGGTGCTTGGTAGGATCCCAGTGAGTGTTTTCGATAGACCCAAGAATATCCAGAATATCCTTAACTTGAGAGCTACTAATTAGTATGTGATATACGGGACAGAGGAGAAGAGAGTCTAATTTGCATAGCCTGATTCTAGAATATGCGTATCGAATATGTTGATTTTGCCCACTACCATGCTCTGCATGTTAAAGATTTTTAAGCGTGGTTTTTACAACCGAGTCGTTTAATGGCGAAGAAACACTACCGGAGTCTAGAAATCATGGAACAAAGTCAAGAAAAATGGAAATTGGCAGTAATAATGTACATCCAAGAGACCGCTTAGGTCTGCCATGTCTTGACAATGCTGGATATCACTCCGAATAGACTAGCACAACTCCTAACTCTACGAAGAATCCAAAAGCAAAACGCAATAGACTCACTGAGTCTCGTTACATCACCTGTTATTCTCCGGACTACGTTCGAACACCGGGAACAGAGGCAGCCCTAAAATATTGAACTACTCTCGAAGTTAATAACGCTAAGTACGGCTATTGATATTTTCGTATTTGACATGAATAACATGTCTATCGTATACACATCCGTGGCGGCTACCAGCTTGTGATATGAAGCACTCGTATTACCAAGGATGCTATTTGATAACATTTTCTGTAGCATAAGCTAGGTAGGGGTAGATGCGTGTGTCCAATAAAAGCGCTCGTATAAGTGTGAGGCTTGAGTTCGTTAATTTCATGCTACTTAAAGGTTACATCCGCGGTACATCAGCCCTCAGTTATTCCACTCTTTACGAATATAATATTCTTTGTTTCTTCGATTTGTTAGATAAATGGTCTCTAATAACTTGATTTGAATTATAACCCAAGTAGGTTAGCGTATAAGGGTACAAGGATGTTGCCCAATGAGGAGCTGCGCATTAGGGGCGAGCCCGTCTTAGTTTAGTGTTTCTGTTGATTATAGCCAATCAGAGCGCCCCGATTCAACGTCTAACTCCAAACTCCGTGTGTTACTTCTTCTTTGACTTATCCGTCAATCCCGCAGAGCCGGCCAACGTGATGTCTCCCGGCTGCAATGGCGCAATGACTATTCGGCCCCCTAAACCGGGCACCGGCAAGAGGAAAAAGGTCAAGACGGGTTGCCGTACCTGCAAGGCGCGACGTGTAAAGTGTGACGAAGGCCGCCCATCTTGTCATCGCTGTGTCTCGACTGGCCGTACTTGTGACGGCTATGGAATATGGGGCGACGGCGGAACGAAACATGTTGAAAGAGCCGTCGCTCTTACAACTCATGACGATCCTCTCATGTACGCCATATCAAGCCTTTATGGTGAATTGAACCCTGAGCAGGACGCCTGCTTCCAATGGTTCAGGCACCGGACTTACACGAAACTGCCGCTTCCGTTCATCACCCCCTTTTGGCAAACACTCGTACTTCAAGCCTGCGCCGCGGAGTCTGCTATCTTCCATGCCGTACTTGCTCTCAGCTCGGCTCATCAGAAGGAAAGCCTTCAAGAAGAAGGTGAACCGAAAGAGACCTACGATGCTCTAGACTCTCAGCAGAAATTCATGCTACAGGAATACGGCAGGGCTATGCGCGACTTGCAGCCGCATTTCTCGTGTCAAGACAGGAGGTCTGTTCATGTAGCTCTCGTTGTCTGTACATTGTTTACTTTCTTTGAGAACTTACTCGGACGGTACGCCACTGCGAACGCCCATCTCCATTCGGGCCTGAGACTCCTAGCGGAGACATATGCCCCTGTTGATCATTCGGAAAGCCGGGCCTTCACTACCAAGCGACACGGATACGTCGATGACTGGATCATTGAGAGCTTTGCGAGGTTACATGTTCAAGCAGCTCTGTTAGGTCAAGGGCTGCCTAGCCTATACCCAAGGTTACCTAAATTTCCACTCACACCAATACCAGCAGTCTTTGAATCCACAAACCAAGCCGCCCGCTACATGGACCGATTGCTCCTCGAGATAGTTCATTTAGCAGAGCAATGTTCCTCTTTGGACTGCAGTGTTGTAGATGCTACCTTTCTTGCCAGGGTGCATGACACTCAGCAGCACTTGCAAGCAGAACTCAAGCAATGGATAGCAGCATACAACGCGACAAATCCAGACGCTCGAGAAGGATTCTCTCATATAGACGGATTCTATATCCGGGTGCTACGTGGCTATCATACCTTGGCAGCTATTGTAGTAAACACTTGTGTCTGGCCAATGTGCGAAACCATATACGACTTATACACCACGGAGTTCATTTTCATGATAGAGCAACTAGTCGTGATCTGGAAGGCCCACATCGCCCGGCCCGCATGGCACCCCGCCCCATGGACGACCGATATGCCACGAAAGATATCCCATTCGGTCGGCGACAAGGGTTGGATTCCCCTACTTTACTTCATCGCCATAAAGTGCAGAGTCCATCGCATCAGGCTACAGGCAATCAAGCTGCTCTCGCAGACTAAGCATAAGGAGGGGATATGGGATTCCCGGCTCGTGCTCATAATTGCGAAGGAAGTCATGCGCATCGAGGAAGACGATTACTATCGGGACTTCGAGAAAGATGACAAGTTTACTATTGTTAGCATACCTACTGAAGAAGACTTCACGCTGCCGCCATTGCCCGATCATTGTCGGCTGTATAACATCCGCATAGGACTTCCCGAGCATTCTATGGGAGTTCTGACATTAGAATACGAACAGAAGCAGGAGGGTGGGATTAGTGCGTGCAGGAAAAAGAGATGCTATGACCTTCAGGTAAGGCACTGGGTTGATGCTACGGCCGAACCCCTTACGTATTGTTATATCTTCAATCCATGATAGAAATTGAATAAATGAGTGTAAGATATAACAACCCCATCATGGCTAGTTCGACGAAACCCGCCATATCTCACTTGCTGCTACATGTCAGAGGTATAGCCTACCCATTCTCTACACTGCTCTCCTTTAGCTGCACTATTCTAACTCCCCGGTATTTCATATAAGTAATTATTAAGTTGGGTGTAAGTTGGTGTCCGGTTATAAAAGAATTTCCAGTAGGCACTGGGTCCCTTTATACTGTTTTCAGGCGAAGCCACATGCCCAGTAGGGACCATCTCTATATTTGCGTCCCCCATTCCAGCACTTATCTGGGGAAGTGGTAATTGAGGAGGAGCAATTTCTGTTGAAAACCTGAACATAAGAACATCTCCCGATACACGCCCCAGTGCGACTGTATGACCGCGGACGCATGATAGCGCAAATAGAAGCTCCTGCGGGATGAAGATGACCTTCCTATTTTTCCACGTAATCCAATATCGATGCACTTTTTTATCGGGCAACACACGGTACGGGGCCCATTCTGGCGGCTCTAAGAGGTCCGAGGACGGAATGTTAAGGGACTGAGCTCCACAGTCCGTCATAACGTACTCGGTAGACCGAGGGTCGAACCAGAGGCCCTCGGGAGTCCAGTCTAGTTCAATCTGCACTGGACTTTGATTCCTATTCTGGATATCAAGTACCTCGATCGTCATGTATCGCCCCACCAGAATCCGCTTCGAGTCAGGGGAAAACACTACACTACCGATGCGATTAACGTAGCCACCTACGCTGATCTCGCCATTGAATTCCCAGCCCGGAGGCGAGGGTGAACGTACCCATAGATACACATCGTTGAATCCCGCCAAAGCGAGGTAAAGCCCATCATTGGAAAAAGCGACGAAAAAGAGTTCTTCTTGGACTTTAAACACGAGATGACTTCCATTTCCCTCGCTTTCTAGGTCCCACAACCGGGCTGTTTTGTCATTCGATACTGACGCGACGAACTTGTTGTCGGGTGAAAACACGGCGGCATTGACCCGAGATTCATGGCCTAAAAAGCGGCGGAGTGGTTTGCTTCCGGATGGATAGAAAACACAAACTGTGTTCTGCGAACCAAATACCAGGCTCTGTTTATCGGGCGAGAACATTGGTAATTTCATGGTGCATTTATGATCTTGATCTAGGGCAGTGGGTGTTTGTAGTGGCCGCCCTGTCTCCCCATCCCATAGACGAACGGTTTCTTTTGCGAACAATGCTACGCAGCTCCCATCATTGGTCATAGCAAGTCCAGGGCTTTCTTCATGATGCTGAAGTTCTCGTTTCTCTGTGTCGATATGTCTAGATTCATCAGGCTCGTACCAGAAATGGATAGTACCATTCTCCGATGAGGACGCGAGGAACCTGCCGTTAGGTGAGAATGATACGGAATTGATGGCTAACTCGTCCCCTTGAAGTCCGTCCCTGGATTCTAAAGAGCTGATGTCAAAGACTCTGGTATGTCTAATAGTTGAGCTACAAATCGCCAGAGCAAGACGGGAGCCGCAGGGCGAAAATGCGAGCGAAAGGACGTCACCCCTAGTGGTGTGTGATTTATCTAGTTCCCCAGTGTCCGCATTCCATATCTTCATTGTCAAGTTAGAACCCGAGGCTATTTGGCGTGCGACAGGGGAGAAAATAACGCAATTGATTGGGCTATCATGGCCCATAATCTTTTGGCGTATAGTCCGGCTCTCTGTGTCCCAGATATGTATAACCCCCTTATCACCAGCTGATACTATGAGAGATCCATCGTGTGAGAACGCTACACTCTTAATGTCGCCTTCATGACCTCTTAGTATCTGGGCCTCGTCCGCCTCCGTACCAAAACCCCACATATGCAAGTTGTGGCCGGATGCCGCAATAAGGTATTTACCGTCTGGGGAGAACCTGACGGCGTTGACCGGCCCAGGGAGTCTTGAAAATTCTCTCTGATCAAAGCGGCCAATGGCATACCGGTACTCCCAGACCCTAACTGACTTGTCGCGTGAACCTGAGGCAAGTAGACCTGTAGTAGAAACGGCCAAACAATTCACATCGTCGTTGTGTCCGTGAAGCGTATGCTGCAGATTGCCTGTCTGTGTATCCCAGATTCTCACTATAGAGTCTTTCGAGCCTGAAGCTATAAGTCGACCGTCGGGGAAAAACTCAATACACCGAACAGAGTTTAAATCGGGCCTACCTAGAGTGAGGAAAACATCGGCGTATTCGTCTTCTATGGTTGGAAAAGCGAGGATCCATGGGAAATTCTTCGATATTACTGCCTGTCTTATGGCACTGTTACCAGGACAGTAGAGCATGGTGCTGAGGCGCTGGTAATAAGCGTTTGGGCAATCGCTGTCACTCAGTGATTGATGGAAACAAAGCAGTCGATGTGCGTCGCGAATAACTGGAAGGATGTGAGACCGATTAGTGCCTGTCAGTTGTACCTACATCTCTAATTAGTTCATAAATTATGTAGGTGGTATGAGGGCCCATTTTGCATAAGACTTACTCTTAGAAACCATTCTAGCTGTAACAGGAGAGTCGTCACTCTGGTAACCCTCTGCCCAACGTCTAATACATACAGCCATTGGAGGAAAAGAGTACTAAGAAACGAGGTAGCAGATTCGATAATTTCGGGTCTGTCATTGATATCTTCGATCTTATTCATGTGCCATATCCAGTATATAGACGCATATCTCGTCGATGCCAAGATTTTGTCTTGATCAGCACTCAAGGCCAGAGGTTCCGTATTAGCTTCGATCAAAGTTCTAGACAGAGCATCAAGCAAGCGCTTCGCCATATTCGCATGCGCATCCGAAGGAAGGGTTGAGTGTAAGTAGTCCTTTGCCGATGCGTGAATGAAGCTTACGATGCCATCCCTCGCCTCCAAGAAGGCCCAGCACCTTAGAATCATCGTATCCACAGGGATCTGACCAACTCGCAAGTCAAGTATGGCTGCAAGCTCTGATACATGTAGGGGCTGAAGCGCGATGGCCATGGTATTAAGAACCTCACGACAGAAAAATGGGTCCCCACGAGACAGTTTTCCGATTCTCTCGTTCAGAAAAGCGTAAAGTTGCTCTATATTGTCTGGTATCTCGTTGGGGACGTCTAGTGCATCCCAGCTAACCTCTGCTTGCAAAGCCCTGCAAACGATTTCCGCCCACAAGAAGCCGCAGCAGGGCCGGGCTTGCATTTCATTAACAATGTCTTTTTTAAGATTCTCCCTATAGCCTTTCTCTATGACCAATTTGGAGATGTTGGAGATAAAATGTCTCTCCAACGCTGCTGAAAGAGGGTGATAATTCAAATCAAGATCAAGATGAAAACAACCACCATCCTGCATTAAAGAAGGTTCGATTTCTGATGTAGTGCAAGTCGAGATAAGCCACTTAATCTTTGGCGATGCCATTGATGTCGCCACCAAGCGCATAAGATCCTTGAAACCAGGGTTATCACCATCAGTGAAGCACTCGTCGATGGCATCCACTAGCAAGTATGTTTCTACTAGCTTTTTATCTTGTATGATGTCGTGGAATATCCCTGATAGGGCTGCAAAGTCATTCGGATCGTCAAAAAATGCTCGGTTTGTTAACCAACGCGATCTTTCCAAGTGAGATGCTAGCCCCGGTTGTTGGCGTAGAATCATCCAGATCAAAGATTTTAGGATAGCTGCCGGAGTATCCAATTCAGGTCCCTCTTGCGAACAAAAGTGGTAGGATAAAAACCATTTGCCAGGGTTTTCGGATGCATTGATTGAGAGCTGGCGAGCGATTCCCGTCAGTAGCATCGTTTTGCCTCGGCCTGGACCGGCGCTCACCCATAGGGTGTTTGGTGACTTTTCCCAGTCTAATAAGTCTTTGCATTCTACAAGTGAGATGAACTGTTGATACAGCATGTGGCTAGTATGACCATCTATGCTAGGAAAGCCAGCCACACGACCCGTGACATGTAGGTCGCGCAACATCTGCTCGGTGCTGAGCTCGAATAACTCTTGAGTATCGATGAGAGCGACCCCTGATGGGGCTGTTACCGAGGAGGTATCCTTGGGCGTCCAAGGGCCGGACGACATCTCGCTTGGTGAGACATTTTGGTTGGTAGGTTGCCTGTTAGACATCTGCTTCGTTTTTACGATATCGAAATGTCCAGGCTAGAAAGGGTTCTTCCAACTGTTCTAGCTAGAATTCTGGAATATAGGCTATAAATTCTGCGAGAAAGTTGTAGCAGCTGAAGATTGGGGGGCTCACAGAGCAGGCTATGTTTTTATTTACCCCTTACCTATGCCTTGTCTAGGCCGCGATCAATGCGGAGGTGTCACAGGGTAGGCATTGTTGTACTCGTGATGTGTAATAAGGATGCATCACAAGTCACTTGTGATTTCTCACAAGCAAAAAGGTATCAGGCTCTTCATTAAGTAAGGTCGTATGAGAACCTTGCCTGATCGTCGCGTTTCTGCGAAACATCTCCTATTAAGTTATTTATAATAGTCCAACACTATACATAGGTATACAGCCTTCATATGACGCCGCTAGGTATTACCAGTCGTGTAAGCCTCACACGTCACGCGTGCTCAGTACGTGTTCTCATGTAAACAAACATGAGACCTTTAAGCCGGAATCGGATTGATTGCATGCGCACCGAGGCTGTGAATATTCTCCTACCACCTTCAGAACGTACTTCACAATGGGGCCCGACGTAATTGAGGCTTGGGTTGACGACGTCGCTCGATCCGAGCCAAGTGTCTCCGGTCTGGAGACAGGTCGCAAGCGCACACTGAGTCCGTTACGCGTCATGAAGGCCAACATCCCTCGGGGGAGCCACTCAATATGGGGTAAAGGCGATAGTGAAAAGATAATAAGTCAGAGTAATGCTCCCCGGGAAAGTATTGGCGAAAGAACTGCTGCAAATTATCAAGAACCAGAAGATAGATTCAACGAAGACCACGGCTCGATCTCTAGTCCTCATGCTACCTCTCCGACTACTAAGATTATACCAGCGCTGACATATCACAATGTCGTTCAGCGCAACGACACGAGCCCGACCCTGTTAAGTCGGGATTCTACTTCTACCCCTAGCCAAAGTAGCCAGTCCATACGACTGAAAAGCTCAGTCAATCAAGCCCAAGGCCTGCGTAAATTGCCGAAGCCTGTTAACTACAGACGTCTGCACGAGCGCGATCTTTCCAATACTATGGCCACGGTTAGCAAGGGGTCATGGGCTCTCTTTAAGCGCATTAGGGTCGCAACTAATTCGCGAAGAGGTATCCTGCCCCTTCAACTTCGAGATTATATGTTGCTGGACCTTGGGTACAAAAAAGGGGACGACGGGAGCTGGGGAGACGAGGATATTGCTTTTATGTTTTCAGAACGCAAGCCAACCGTCACCCCTCTTTCTGCCTATGATGCTACGGGTGACGGTACAAAGGGACAACTACATCAACGACGCCAAGAGCTAGTTGCGGAAGCCTGCGGTAGGGTAAAAATGCAAGAAGATCCAGCCGCGGCGGCTAAAAATGATAAGTTTATTTGTATTTCCTCTAGGCCTAGACTACAACCAATACGGAGGCAGCAAGGGGTAGGTATGGTTGCACTTGAGGCGTAATGAGAATGACAAGTAACTTGTGATTTCTCGGATGCAGGAAACTGTGAGCGGTTTAAGGAGGCTGTAGTTGTCTTCTATAACCGTTGTGACGCCGTCGTGTTACTGTTGTGTAGCATTAAGTAATAATGACGTATGGCACCCTATAAATACATAAATACGCAGAAACGCGATTTTATGTTAGTATCGAGTATACTGAACTTGCACTATGCAGATTACGTGGTCACTCATTTTGACAGCATGCAGTTCCATTACCTACGAACCGACCTACCCAGGTATCCTAGGAGCATCGCCCTTCACGCCGTCTGTAACAATAGAGCCAATTTTCATTACATTCATTGTCGGCGTCAACTACTTCGTCCCAGAGAATGAATGACCTAGGTATTCATTGGTCTTGCTGTCTCCACATTAGAAGTGACACGAATCCTTAGAAAGACATGGAAGAGCGTGGCAAATTAAGTTAATGATAGCTTCACCAATAGCTCTATTCGGGGAAGCGGCTTACGGGAAGGGCTCACTCGGTGCCTAGATGTCAATAGGTATGTCTTACGAAGGGCGCAATTGAGGAGAGAGTCATTCCCTATCCATCCTCGTCGCCTATCCAGCACACTACATACATGATCACCGAACTCTACGCGAACACGGTCGATATCATCGCGATCCGTCATGATTCAACGCATGGCTCTCATAAGCCATTGAACCCATATCACTGACACGGAACATGATTCTCTTCGACTCTTTCTTTATTTAGCCTTGCCAGATTCTACCCGGAGCCTTTATTAAGACATATATAACACTAGTTAGGCTGCTAACATACTCTTTAGACCTTACACGCGTCAGTCGCTCATCAGCCTGAGAGGATATCTTTAAAGTGTTATGGACTCTACCGATGACTCGACACGATCAAAAGCTTCTACCGAAGATGATGTGCAGAGTATCAGTAGATCCTCCCGAGAGCAATCACAGGATCAGGCAACGACCCTGCCTAGCTCTGAAGATGCAGTCGGCATGGAAAGGCATCGTAATATGATGCTTGCCAGCTTACTTGAGGACTACTATCGCAGCCGCGCTCTAGAATTTCTCAATGCAACGAACCCTGGTCAACGCTACTCGAGACAGTCGCAAGAAGTCGAAGCCGTTACTAGTCGATTATTCGGTCGAGCCACTCATGTTCTATCGTCAAGTGGTTTGCTCTCTTCGAGATCAACCTCTGATGAGTCGAGGGGTATACGTCTCCAATACCTCTCGGGCCTGGATACCCTCGTTGCTGGGGCACAGAGGTCGAATATACTTGACTCAATGAGTGACCTTGTGTCCCAAGTATCGCAGCTTAATCTCGCAGCTCATCCTACAAACGATCTCCAATTGGCTTTGCACCAACCGCCACCACCCACTTCTCATAGTCATTATAAATCCTCTTTTAGAGAGGACCGCCTTCTGGGCAAGGGTGGGTTCGGAAAGGTTTATCAATGCTATAACCTTCTGGACCAGAAGACATATGCCGTAAAGAAGATTGTTTTGCCGCCTAAGCTCGTAAAGAGCGTTTCAGATGGAAACCATGATGATCTACAGCATATTTTACGGGAAGTGAAAGCTATGGCTGTCCTTGATCATCCTAACATTGTTCGCTACCATGCTACATGGTTCGAGAAACCACAGCAGCTGCCGGAACTCTTGGGTGGGCTTGGTAAGCTGGCATCTTCTACGTTACGGTGTTCTGATCCTACCTAAGAGTATTCCGATCTTGTTACTAACTTGTGCTAGAGGATACTATGAGCCAGATTCGAAGGCGGCCCCAACAGCTGTTGCTGGATAGCTATTCATTTACTCAAGATGGCGAAGAATCGTCTATCAGCGACGGCATCATATTTGGAGAAGATACTCCGTCTCATGCGAGCGCGATAGTGAACCGCCATGACCCGGATACCATTAATAGAGGATGGTCGGAAGACGCTTTGGACTTTGGTGATGTCGACACCACTTCAGCTTCCGAGAGCGATATCTTCACCGGTGGTGAGACCGATGAGCGTAATTTATCCCACGCCGAATCTTCTCTAGGGACGAGCGCCTGTGCATTATACATTCAAATGTCTATGTACCCAATGACGCTAGCTCAGTTTATATCTCCGCCCTCACCGTCCAAGCCAGGCATGAGACATTGCTTCCATCTAGCTCCGACATTGCGCATAATCTGCTCCATACATGAAGGCCTTCAATACGTACATTCTAAAGGTTTGATCCATAGGGATATTAAACCCGGGAACATTTTTCTCTCTTCCCCAGTGGCAACCTTCGAGGGTGGCTGTTGCGACTTTTCCTGCAAGGTATGTGCGGAATCTAACACAGACACACCTCCTCGTTCGAGGTGGCTGAACCCAAGGATTGGCGACTTCGGTCTTGTCCACCAACTTGCGCAGGGTGAGGTGCCATCGTCGGCGGAAAACTCTCCGGATTCTAAGAACGATGCGGGGACGACGTATTATCAACCACCTCGAAAGGGTGAAAGAAAGGATGAGAAGATAGATATATTCGCGCTTGGTGTAGTGCTCGTCGAGATGCTATGTTGCTGCAACACCGCAATGGAACGGGTAGATATGCTCAAGGGATTGCAGCGCGGTGAAGTACCTCGGGCACTTCGGGCAAAGTTGCAAGATGAGGGCCATGATTCAAAAACTACAGAGATGGTCATACGCCTTGTGTCTTCTATGATTGACGGGGATCCTGAGACAAGATGGTCTGGGCAAAGAGTACGCGAAGCGCTTTACGACTTACTGGAAAGATGCCACGGTTAGTAAACGTTGCACTTTCCTAGGACGACTTCATAGGTGCATAGTAGCCGGCGATGATTTGAACTTGTCTTTGTTGCTTGAGGGAAGATCCTAGCCATCAATGGATTCTCATTCTTTGTCTTTCTCTATTGTTCATGTATAGGCTCGAGTCTTCCAGAGCCATTGTGCGATATGAGAACCATACCACTGTTATAAAACAATAAATACATTATGTTCCTGCCTGGCCTTTGTTTAGCTGAAAGAGCATAAAGCTAAGTGATGTCTGTGCAAATCCTTACTCTAATCTTTATTCGTGAAACTATTTAAGCATGCAATACTAGCAATTTAATTCATTTCCCTCGTCAGCAAGTTCACCAATAACTACCACTACAATCATCACTACGATACATTACTTACGATACTATAACCGACGCCACAAAGTCTAAACTCAACCCGATATCACCATGTCTACAAACTCGAACAGTCCGACACCCTTCCTCTCAACACCCGAGGAAATGCGCGCTTGGCTCAGACAAGTCACCACGGGTGGTTTCGAGGACAAGACGGCCTTAGATTATGCAGAAACATACTGCTACTATCTTTTGATGGACTTTTCCATGGCCCCGGTGAGAGTTGACGAGTTTGTCGAGACTACGGATAATTGGATTCGAGAGCTCCTTCAGCACATCGAAGGGTCTACAAGAGTCGAGATCGTGTTCGTGATTATTGCTGCTTGTTTCTCGGACGAGTGGGTTCGTGCTCGGCTTGGAGGGGTCTTTGCGGCCTTGGGGATGGTTCATCGAGGCAGCCCTACTGCTCGCTACGACTTTGTGTTGTTCGACTTTCTGGCCGAGCGATACCGGATCGTCACTGGTGAGCCTCGTGCTATTCAAAGCATGACGACCGTTTTGGAGAATCTTCGGTTGTAAGTATCTACGGTAAGTAGTTGATGGCCGTTGACTCCTAGCGTTTGATCCCGTGTAGTAAGTAGAATACTTTAACACTAAATTAAATATACTTCTTTCTGGCTATAATCATGACATGTTTAAATCGTGAGGCAATACCTAGTGCTGGTTGCATGCCGGTGACCGCGGTAGTAGAATAGTAGTAAGATGCGCCGTTATCAGTCTTATCAGGCGTGCCTCGGCTTGACTAACTCAGCATCATGGCGAGATGGGTCTCAACATTTCAAAAATCACCAGTCGGATTCATTCCGCATTCCTCTTTCCCGATACATACCAAGGCATTCTTACTGTAAGACTTCTTATATAATTCACATTTTGAGCCATTCGTTAGATAATCTCTCATTTTACTCGCCTACTTATTATTATTTAGCGTGCGAGCGATTGGCTCCTTACCGTCTTTCTCCCCCCCCACCTCTTCCCTTTAGACCCCCCGACATACATGCCTTTGACCCCGAGCAACGCCCTCCTAGCAAAGTGCACGAGTACAATCCTGTGCTATTCGAGGGCCGTCCCGCTCTGGGCAATTGCTCTGTTGATACTAGCACTGGGAGCGATCCGGTCTCGAATCGGTGCCACGGTATCCCCTCGTCAAGTCTCCCCGCGGACCGGCAAATCTAGCCCGAGCAAGGCGACGTCATAGCCATGGCGTCGTCCGCCGGTAATATGACCCGACTCACACGCATCGCCGGCCCAGCCCTCCTCCCCGCGATAGCATACGGCGCATACAAGAGCAATATCGCAGGGGCCGTCGAGGCCTTCTTCACAGGGCCCGGCCGGACGAGCCGCATAATCGCGCTCGCCGTGGTCCTATTCAACTGGAAGAGCTTCCCGCTCGTCTGGACCGTATGCTACATCATTTCTACATCCTACATCCCCCCCCCCCCCCCCCCCCCCCCTCCGCAGTCCCTCGCTAACAGCCTCAACCCCCTTGTCTAGTTCCGCATCTACAACGCCATGATCTCGCACTTCCTCGTGCGCCCCGACCACGCGCACACGCCGGACAAGCTCTTCCACCCGGTCAAGACGGAGACGCACGTCACGCTCCTCGAGGTGGACTACAACGTCCACAAGTCGAACTCGACGTACTTCGCCGACCTGGACGTGAGCCGGACGCATCTCGTCGGCCACCTGTTCTCGCGGGGGTGCCACGCTCTAAACCAGAACGGCACCACAGGTCTCGTCCTGGACCCGTCCGACCCGACCCGGACCCGCCCCGCGCCGGGCAAGTTCGGCGTCGTGCTCGGCGGCGTGCAGTGCAGCTTCAAGAAGGAGCTGCGCCCGTACCAGCGCTACGAGATGTGGTCGCGCATCCTCAGCTGGGACCGCAAGTGGATGTACGTGGTCACGCATTTTGTGGAGAGGGGCGCTGTGACGCCTGGCTCCAAGCCCGAGGACTGGGCGAGGAAGATCCATGCCTCGGCTGTGAGTAAGTATGTCTTCAAGCTTGGCCGTCTGACCGTGCACCCTGCTGTCCTTATCGGCGCGAGTAATATGCTTCCCGAGCGGCCCGGCGGCTGGGTTACGGAGGGGAAGGGCGCTGATAAGCTGTCTGAGGCTACGAATGGGCATGCTGCGCCCGACACTACGGAATCATCCGAGTGGGATTGGAAGCGGACGGAAGAGGAGCGGAGGAAGGGTCTTGAGTACGCAGAGCATTTCGCAGCTCTCGATGGCCTACTTAATGAATTCGAGCCCGGCGAGAATGGACCCTTAGGAGAATTCGGCCTAGGCTGATCTCTTGAGTCACTTGCCGAAATATTATACAGGTATACACAGCGGGGCGTTAGACACATAGATACTAGACAGATACTTTGGATAGAATCCCAGGCTTTAGCGCAAACTACAATTGATATAATTACCCTTTTCTAGTGGGGTCTAAGTCTATGCCTGGGTGTTATACAGCTTTCGAAAAAAAAAAATATGCATCACCAGTGAACCGGATTATGGTACCAAGGTATTTTCAACGCCATAATTGCAACCTTTTCCTCCGCGCTTTTCACCAAACCCTCCACCCATTCCGATTGGACTGAATCGAATCGCTCGTTTACAGAGCCATGGCAAATAGGGCAGCAGCACCAACCATACCCATACCAGCGACGGCCTGGTTGGCGGCGGCTGGGGTCGCTGTTGGGGAGGTGGATCCGGTAGCGGCGGCATCGGTGGCGGTGCTCAGGGCACTGCCAGCAGCAGCGGTTGCGCTAGTGAAGGCTGAGCCGGCGGCGCCAGTGGCACTGGTGAACGCCGAGCCTGCAGCGCCAGTGGCCTCCGTGGCCAGCGATCCGAGGGCAGCGGTCGCGCTCGTGAAAGCGGAGCCGGCGGCGCCTGTGAGGGAGTCGAAGGCCGAGCTGAAGGTGTCGCCGCCGACTTGTTGGGCAACCTCTAGGCAGAGCTCAGAAGTGACCTTGGAGGTCTCTGTAGCCACGTCTCACGTTAGCACATGCACGTAGTGATATCCGGCTTTTCTATTTCCATGCTGATTTACACCGAGCCCGCCCCCGACACGATTGGATATAACGCAGGTGCAGAGGTAGGGACGGATTCTACTCTGTGGGAAACGCACCCGTGAGATCATCGCTGCTGCAGCTGGTCGAGACACACAGGGCCGAGTTTGATGTGATGCTGGCGATGTTGGAGCATTGGCACGTGTAATCGGTAGTGCTGCATCCGGCCTTTTTGGCTCCGTCACTTAGACACGACTGAGCGCACGACGGGATCTGGGCGGCGAGGTCGCTGATGCTGTCGGCGGTGGCGATGGCCACGAAGAGAGAAAGGGCGACGTTCTTGAACTGCATTTTGGCGGTGAGTGATAGTTTTCTTCTGCTTAGTTGGGTAGAGAATGAAGGTGGTACTAGAAATTAAAATGCGACGACGAAAGAAGTACTGAGTAGGGAATAATAGAGAGAGCACGCGAATTAGACAACAACAACACGAAACAGAGAGAACACGAGTGATACATCAACAGGATGCCCGTTCTTATTATGATGATTTCATAGCCTTATTATTATTATTTCCTCCTGCCTAATTTGCGTGGGCCTCCCATCCTGGTCCGAACTCTTCGCAGAGTGACACCTCGAATCCATTAGCTCGGCCTTCTTTTTTCGGGGTCAGCCAAAGTTGGCAATGATGGATGTAGGTCAAGGAGGCAGTGCAAAGCGACCCCAGTACCCAGTATGGATGTCTCACTACTACTCCACCATTGCGGGAATAATACCTGGGATGCAAGTAGCATAAGCAAAAGGCGATGATCGTAAAGACGAGAGGAGGATTCTTGACTTTGTTTCACAGCCTCGATGCAGGTCTGTATTGATGTTAGATGTCATGTGGCGTTCCCGTGGTTTCGAACCCCCTTCAAGGCCTCGCTGTAGTGCAGAGTTAGAGATGTTACAGGGAAACCCCAACTTTTTTTAAGTTGCACGAACTAAAGCATACGTCTGAAACTTCAGATTGCTAACTCGGGATCCTAAACGCAGGGTCGCTGCATTAGCCCAGGGGAAGTGGATACTAATATCGAGATTGACACCTGGCAAATGGGCAGATGTCGGGTTTTGTCGAGTCGGGTTTAGACGAAATGAGGCTAGCGCATTCGATGTTAGCTCGGATAGAACCTCGGAATCAGCTTACCTCTTGTTGTTTAATTAGTAACTAGTTGCCTCTAACTGCAAAAATGATATTACGCTTACTGAGTAGCTATCAAGAATCTGCCAGAAACTTATACGATCATGTAGGTCAATTAGGTTTGTACAGCCTCGAGTTTGTTGTTGGCTTTGCGCCTTTGGTACTACCTACCGTTCATCCTCGAATGCTAAGCCCGTCTATGATGCTAAATAACGAGCTGATATAAAGCCTCGTCTCGGCGAGAAACAATGAAACCAAATG
Source organism: Nemania sp. FL0031 (assembly GCA_022432375.1). Lineage (NCBI taxonomy): Eukaryota > Fungi > Ascomycota > Sordariomycetes > Xylariales > Xylariaceae > Nemania > Nemania sp. FL0031. Next base: position 38,011 of record JAJKKK010000070.1, on the reverse strand, counting down.
GCTGAATAAATCTACGAACGGCTGAAACAAAGTCGTATTATCTAGATTGATACTAAAGATAGTTACTCTCCTATCGATTTTTCTGTGTTGGCTTCTCGGCGTCCTCGAGAGAAACTAAGGCCTAGGTAGATAGTTAACTATTTGTTGGAATTGGTCACGGATGGGCTGAACAGAGTGTACTTTATTATAGGCTATTGCTCTCGGTGATAGTGGATACGTACCCGAGGCGTTGAGAGGATACCTAGAGCAGGTTGTCAGATCAAGGACGTAAACTTAGAAAGCTTCTTCTAATAATAAACATCGAACAAGGAAGAGAAGTTCTTGATCTACATCTCCGGAAGAATAGCCTACTACCCGCCTCGATAAAGTTCGTGTTGTGACACCCTACTTCGACCTTAGCACCTAAGATCATTGCTGGGGAAATTATGGGGTACTTGTGGTCTGTGCAGGCCGATAGGCTCAATCGCTCTGGTCGAGCGGCAACAGCCGGCAGGCTTGGTTATCGGCTGCTTAAGATTTTCCAGCCTTTTAGTCAAGCGGATATAGATGTTTAACTTCAAATACTAGATATGATACCCGCGCAATGGATATGTCGGCGCTGTATTACGGCCTTGGCTCGGCCTTTGAACCGGTCTTTCATTCGCTTCGCTAGCACAAGTAAGTATCTCTAGTATTCATCGTTTAATATGTAGCCCATAGGCTGATTCACCGTTTAGCTGCCACAAATAGCCTTCCTCCTGCTCTACTCGATCGTGCCCGGAGCATCGCCCGAGAACATGATCAGCTCGCAGCCGTACTCGAATCCAACTTTGACACGAAGACAGCGAAACGAGTCGGCGAATTGTCGCGTGTTGCGGCGGCCCTGAAAGAATGGGACGCCGCCCAGTCGTCCATCGCTGAGCTTACAGCTCTCCTGGAGTCGAAAGATGCAAAAGACGAGGAATTGGAGCAATTGGCCCGCGAGGAGCTCTCATCTACATATTTAAGCCTCGAACCCCTCGCAACCGCCCTCTCTGTGTCTCTAACGCCGCGCGACCCCTTCGCCGATATGCCCTGTATGCTTGAAATACGACCTGGTCCTGGTGGCGCAGAGGGCCGCCTCTTTGCCGATGCCGTATTTCGCATGTATCGCCTCTACTGTACCCGCGTAGGGTTACGAACCCAAGTAGTAAAGTACGAAGTGGCAGAGGGCAGCGACTCAGGGGGCGCAAATGAATCGCCATTACAAGAAGCTGTTCTAGAAATCCAAGATGTCGGAGCGTATGATAGATTCCGCGGTGAGGCGGGCATGCACAGGGTTCAGCGCATCCCTTCGACGGAAAAGAACGGGCGAACACACACAAGTGCTGTCGCCGTATGGGTTTTACCCTCTTTCCCCGAGGAGAGCACATCCGAAATAGACACCAATGATCCTGAAAGCATATTCTACGTCAACCCATCGGAGGTGCGCGAAGATAGATTGCGCGCAAGTGGCGCAGGCGGGCAGCATGTCAACAAGACAGAAAGTGCCATCCGTCTCACCCACGAGCCAACAGGCATTACCGTTTCCATGCAAGATTCCCGGTCGCAGCATACGAATCGGAAAAACGCATGGTCGCTGCTTCAGTCGCGTATCGCCCAGAAAAGGAGGGAGGAGAGAGACGAGGCCGCCTGGGCGCTGAGAAACTCGGTCCTCAGCAAAGACAAAATTACCCGAGGTGATAAAATCCGGACCTATAACTACAGCCAGGACCGGTGCTCGGACCATAGGACCGGACTGGACGTCCACAACCTCCCCGATGTCCTCGCTGGCGGGGAGACACTGGACAAGATAATGACTAGCACAAAGGAATGGCTGATTCAGCGAGACATTCAAGCACTAGCCGCCGAAGAAGAAGCCAAAGCCACTGCAGCTACTGCCTCGTCTAAAGATGCAAAAAAGGCGAAGCGGTAAAATTGATCGTGTATGCTTACTTGGGTACTGTTTGTCGACTACATTTATTGTGTTCTTACTAGCCATAATACCCAATGAAACAAGATAGAACACTATACACTCCCAGGGCGCTCCTAGACTACCTAGTATACTCCTACTCAAACTTTCGAAGTGCAAGAATGGGGTACCTAGGTAAGCCACACGACATTAACCTACCCACTACAGTATGTAGATACGGCGGATAGATTAGATTGTTGATAAGCTGAGCATGCATGACCCGCCTTCAGCCCTTCGATGGACCCAGCGAATAAATGCCTCGGTACCTTGGCGTACGTATTTCACGTATTTCACATCATCGGGTTCCTCCGATCATTCTTCAGCATACACAGTATTAACAATTGCTCATGATCCACCAGCCTTCAAGTCTGTACAATTGTACACTAATAAATGGCCCACCATAAAGAAAAGTTCTCGTGGTAAGAGATCATTTCCTAGCTAGAGAATCGCCTTACGCGAAGGCTCGGAAACCCACAGTAGGAGCGGAGCGTTATGTACCTGGCTAGGTACCTAGGTACCTAGGTGCTGTCAGGCTTGGTGCAGCATACATGCACTAGATACCGCTTTACAGCGTAGTATATCATTAGCTCGGACCCAGTGCCAAGCATCTCTCACCTCGAAACCTCGAATCACAAGCTGCAGGCCAAGGGCTTGGAGTCTGGGGTAAAGTGGTCAAGCTTCACCACCCAAGCGTCAATGCCAATACCTCTTTACACCACCTCCCTCGACATCACCTCCAAGATAACCCCAATTCCGCATCTATCTGGCGTATTTTTCCACAAAGCTCTCGCGATCCATTCTGCCGGGTTCTAAGCGAAAGAGGCGAGCACAACAAGCGAGAGCACATGCAATTACGCTCTTATCTGCCAAGGATCCCGAACTAACCTTAGCTCTATCATTGCAGCTCCCTGTCTTGGTAAGTGTCCGGGTAGGCCGTGCTTTCCGCTGATCCACTTGTCGAGCTAGAAGCATCGAATCGCGCGAGCTCGAGCCGGGATACGATGTCGCACCGTGGCAAAATAGGGCAACTGGGAGATAGCACGGGAGCAACCAGGACATCGCATTGGCCCAGATAATGAAGAAATGCAGCTATCAGCCCCTCCCGCAGGCTACACGGTCCTACTGTATGTAGGTATGTACTGTAGTGTGCTGTACAGCATATATCTACTTAGGATTCTAGTGTGAGGTAACTAGGTAGGTACCTAGGTAGGTATGCGCAGATTGGCGGATTGTTTGTCTGCAAGTCGGTCGCATGGCGCGCGCATGGTCGTTGAGCAGACGAATAAGTATACCTATATAACGGCCGGGGTAGCACCCAGAGGTCGCATGCGTTCTGCGTTCTGCCAGCTCTCTTTGTTTCCACTGGTAGCTCACCTCACCTCGCCGTCGTGCCTGCATTTGCCCAGATCCGCCCAGAGTCTAGGCGCATAGCTTGGTTGTAGCTTGTCCCATGGTCCTGGGTCGCTCCGAGCAATAGGAAACGAGTAATTGAGCAGAAGGGGTCTAGATCCGTTGTCATCCGGCGTCAAGTTCACGATGCGTGGCTCCGCGATTGTTGCCGGACTCTTGTCCGTGGCCGCCGTAGCGGAGGCGCGAAGCTGGCAGCATGTAGGCAAGAAACAGCATAATAAGGCTGCACGCAGCGACAGCAACGCTTTGAACCATTACCTGGCCACGCGAGCGGTAGCTGAGCCCAAGTTCTTGAATTCCAATACTACCAGTAAGAGCCGCCAATTGTCGTTGCTACTTGTACTCGAGGCTAACGCGTGTCTCAGAATTCGCTGTCAACGGAACTAGCATCCCCGAAGTAGACTTCGACGTCGGTGAGTCGTACTCGGGTTACCTTCCGATTAGCGACGACCCGGACGACACGAACGAGCTATTCTTCTGGTTCTTTGCCAACAGCGAAGGCTCAGACGCCAAAGAGATTCTGCTCTGGTTGAACGGAGGTGTAGGTAGCTCCTCTTTAACCCTCCTAATACGGGTGCTGGGCGAACAATTTAGCTGACATCCATCCCAGCCTGGTTGCTCCTCGTTCGAAGGTCTGCTTCAGGAAAACGGCCCGTTCCAATGGCAGTACGGTACTCTAAAGCCCGTGCCAAACCCCTGGGCGTGGAATCGGCTAGTCAACACGGTCTGGGTCGAGCAGCCTATCGGCACCGGTTTCTCGCGCGGTAAGGTGACCGCGACAAGCGAGGAGGATGTGGCCGCGCAAATGCTCGGCTTCTGGAAGAACTTCATCGAGACCTTCTCCCTGCAAGGGTACAAGGTTTACATTGCCGGTGAATCGTACGCCGGTGCCTACTGCCCCTATATCGCGTCAGCTATGCTTGACAAGAACGACACGACATACTACGATCTCTCGGGTCTGCTGATCTACGATCCCGTCATCGGTAATGACATCGTGCAGGATGCCACAACAACTGTGCCCTTTGTCGACTACCACAGCAACTTGATGCCGTTCAACGAGAGCTTCAGCAAGCAAATCCACGACATGCACGACTCCTGCGGCTTCGCTGCTTACCAGGACACCTACCTCCAGTACCCTCCCCCGGGCCCGCAGCCATCCAACTACTCCGATACCGTGAGCGAAGAGTGCGCCGGTCTCTGGGAGCTCGTCCTCGACAACGCGCTCAGCGTCAACCCATGCTTCGACGTGTACCAAGTCGCCACGACCTGCCCCCTTCTCTGGGATGTGCTCGCCTTCCCGGGCAGCTTCGGCTACCAGCCCGACGGCGCGGGGCCAGTGTACTTCGACCGCGAGGACGTCAAGCGGGCCATCCACGCTGACGTGAACTACACCTGGACCGAGTGCTCTAATATCGACGTCTTCGTCAACAACACGGACACCTCCGACCCGTCGTCGTGGTACGCTCTCCCCCACGTCATCGACACAACGCAGAACGTCATCATTGCACACGGTACCCTCGACATGATCCTGCTCCCGAACGGTACACTGCTCTCAATCCAGAACATGACCTGGGGCGGCAAGCTCGGTTTCCAGAGCACGCCCGTCGAGCCGTTCTTCGTGCCGTACCACAAGGACTCCACCGCCAGCGACATCTACGACGAGACCGACATGTTGACGCTTTCGTCCATCGCCGGCGCCGGCATCATGGGCACCGCGCACACCGAGCGCGGGCTGACGTACAGCAGCATCGACCTCTCCGGTCACATGGTGCCGCAGTACGCCCCCAGCGCCGCCTTCCGCCACCTCGAGTTCCTGCTCGGCCGCGTCGACTCCCTGTCCTCCACCGAGGCCTTCTCCACCGAGGCCAACATCACCCAGCCTGCTGCCGACACGCTCGGCAACGGCACCGGCCCGGCTACCTTCGCGGCCACCTCGAGCAATACCACTAGCTCTACCGGCGGGGGTGGCGGCACGAGCGCTGCTACGTCGGTTGGCGTTGCTAGATCGCTAGTTGTGCTGGTAGTCACTATTGCTACTATACTAAACTTGGAACCAGTTTAATTGAGGTTTGGTTTGGTTTGGGTAGTGTAATTGTGTAGCGAGCACTTTGGATAGCTAGCTAGCTTAAAATAAACTCTGGTCGTTTGGTTTATGAACTTGCGGTGCGGCTAATGAGTAAGCCGGGTCGGGTCGACCCTTTTTTAGAACTTTATGTGATTGCTCGTATCTGCACTTCATAAGTACTTACCAAGGTAGCAATAGTTGTAAAGATCGCATTAGACAGGTGCAGATAGAGTGCTTTAAAAAATCATTTACATCAACAAGATTCCAACAATGTTAGTCTCGATAAAGATAGAGTCGATAAAGCTGCAGTAGTTATATAACGGCTGCTCTAAAAAGGCGTCGGTGCAGCTTTGCTTTTCCCACGTCTGTCGATAGTATTACAATGCCCAATATTTCAAACATATGTTTTACCGAGTAGAATAGCAAGCCCGCCAATGTCCACATCTATTCATTCTTCTTGTCTATGTGTTAAACTTCGTCGCCGACTATTCTCCGTAGGCTCCTGGCTACTCCCTTAACCTTATGCTTCTAGACTATACCTACCTAGACGCCTAATTTTCGACTCTGGATAGTCACCGTCACTGTTGTTTCTTGTTCTCTTGCCTGGGGAATTGAAAACATCTTCAGTGCCGTCGTTCCTTTTTACTACCTCAGGCCCTAGCCCATATATTTCCCCCGCAATATCTAGGTCTTCGGCCGTTCTCGGTGAATATCGGGCACCAATCCCCTCGCTAGATTTTAGGCGCTTGATTAGGTGCTTGAGTTCGATTTCGTAGTACTCCCGGCTCCCATAGGAGAACCGAATGTCGAGTAATTCCTCCTGGGACATGCCCGTTTCTAGGAGCTCATTCCTAAGCGAAAGGGCAAGGTCCTTCCAAACTTCGGCTATTGATGGGGTCTGTGATCTAGGGGGGTTTGAGGTATTATTCAATGTAGATTTCCCGTTCAGTTGGTGTCTGTGATCTCTCAGGTGTTTCCAAAGCGTCTTCGTTTCTAAATGCCAGTATTCCTCATCATTAATCGTATCGCGCGCTTCTCGTAGCTCCTCTTTGTCAAGGCAGTCCCAAATCCACACCAAAAGCTCCATGTGAAGCTCATGGAGATCTAGCGGTAGAGTAGTACTGCCATACTCGTCGCCAGAAGCCTGTTCGTTTTGATTTAGTGCATCGAATCGCTGGCAGATAGCCTCAGCGATGACTCTCCCTTTTTCGAGCCCCCCAAAGAATGCCCGATCCGAGAGTCGGGGCTCTGCAAGAGACACATTGTCCTCGGGTGAAGCCATCATATTGTTGTTTTCTCGGATAGCAAAGAAGGCACTGGAGGTGACTAACGCTCGCAAGTTATTAGAGGATAATCATGTATGGGGTGACGAGCCATTTTATGCTCATAAAGAAGTGTACGCGACGCGTAATATGCGTAAACAGAACGTGCTCCGTGCCCCTCAGCTATTCGTCAGCGAGTGTTGATGCCAGAGAGCCTCGCCTGCCCCTCAAAATGATTAACGACATGTAATATTTTGGGGGCTGGGGGAGGGCAATATTAGTCACTAGGTGTGTTGGTGAGTAAGTAACCGCGAGGCTCTAGAGCCATTTATAGTGTCTTCCTTCCATGGCGGAATGATGGAATATCTCACGTCGTACAGCTTAGCGATTCGACCGGTCATTTTTATTTACCGAAATCAACCCTTGTCGAGTACTTTTAAGGTATCTCCCTTGAGGTAGTTACACCAAAAGTCTAAAGTGCACTTTTGACCTGTTCAGTCCTGCCCCCATCTAGCACAAGCAAAAATAACTAGCGAAGAATCGCTCATAGAGTAGGTAAGCACCCTGAAACCAAGATCAGTGTGTATCTAGAGTCCATCTAGATAGGTACCGCAGCGTCCAAGCGATCTTATAGATGCCAACTGGTGAGGATGTTGGGCCAAAATGGTACTTGAACTAAAAAAAGCTGGACGGCAAAAGCGAAGAGACAGCGAAGCTGAAGGGGAATAGGTAGGGTATGCAAGGAAGGGGGTTTAGAGCGTGGCCATGAGAGGAGAAAATGACTTGCGGTCTTGCCCTTGTCCGTTCGCGTAGACGCAACGAGATACCACTCATCACGACATATAATAATGGCGGTGAAAACACCAGGCGGATGATCAGTCATAGAATCGATCTTCTTCCACTGTGATGCGAACCACGCCATCATCCTAACCTCAGCCTTTGTGAACTTGCGTGCAGTGCAGACCGAGATGGCGATAGGGCGCTTAAGTAAGGGTATATCATTGGTATGGTTGATGATACTCCGGTATAGACTTGCGCAGGGCGTCAATACTCTCTGCCGCTGTCCGGCTAGACTGAATGGCGATACCAAAATCCACCTTATACCCCAGGGCTTCGTTTATCTCAAAGCCAGCGATCAGACTTTCTGTAGAGCATGGCACGATGGTTACCAAGGGGTTGCCGCTGTCGCTCTCATCAAGCCAACTTGAGGTACCCGTTATAACTCTGCGCATCAACGGGTAGTTTACCATCATGTTCCATGATATGTCGGAATGCCGATTCAAGCTGCATTCCCACGCCTGATCAAGTATAATGCTCACAAATCCGGGGTCGAGGCGCTGTTTGTACTCGCGCCGAATGACGGGGTCGGACTTATTATCAGCAGGCTGCGTGAAAAGGCAATCCATCTCATAGCAAAATTTGAAGATCTACCCGTGCCTTGGGTTGGCTAGCGCATAATCACATATTTCCTGGCGCTGCGACTCGAAGAAGAGGCCTTCTGTCCCTTTCTTGATGGGATCGATAAAGTTCCTGAGGGCATCGGGGAGATTGTCGGCTTCGTCGACATTTATCGCACGGCGTATTATACCACCATAGGACTCTAGCCAGGTCTCTTGCTCTGTCGGAGAGCTGCCGGGTCCATGTAGCTGAATAGCACCATCATCAGCGGTGGCGTCAACGCCATTAAGCCAGTCGTCGACGGATGCCCAATTCCTCGGGTTATGAGGCTCTACCATGGCATTCGAAATGAGTTTTTATTTAGCGGTGCTTCATGTTTGGAGTATGATTCCATAGCCCTCGAAAACTTGCCAGCGCGTTGTACAAGGACGTGTATTTATTAACTAAGTATGGAGGAGAGTCTGGTAGCCACGGTGCGGTGACGTTGTGATACACTGTTCTTTCCGCCCCCCTGGCGAGCCTAGCTTTTTTTTGAGACTACTGTTGACATTCTGCTACTCGTTTAACGTCGGACAGGAGTCGGGGAAGGAAAGTGAATAGAGCATGAGGACGCGTTTCGCCGTTATGTCTTATTGTAAGTTTGGGTGCAAATATGATAGATCATTCAACCCAAACTCCATGCAGAATCTAAGCTCTTCCATGGATTGTTTCCTATCGTGCGGGGTTAGTTCCCGACGTATGACAGCCACGTACGTCTATCCATCTCTCTTCCAACTTCTATTTCGTTGCTATGACCCAAATTCGAGTCCAGGAAGCCGCGAAAAGGGGGGACAATCCAGAGGATCAGGGTATGTTTCGTCAGGCGCCGACTAACTATAACTCACAATGAATAGACCAAGACCCTCCTCCGCTCAAACGCCAACGTCGGAAAATATATCATAAGTCATCGAAAGAGCCCCCTATCAAAGGTAAGGGCTGGAAACAAGCTATCGAAGATACACACGATCTTGTTCCTACATCATCCTCGAGACCATCTGCCGCTCACGACACTTCCGGCAACGCTGCGCCAGACACCGTTGACCCTAATAACCCAATCGATTTTTGGAGAAAAGAAGGGCGCTGGCCGAGTCAACTCTTCGAGCCCGGCGTGGAGCACATACTAGCACAAAAGCGGTTGTCGTCCAACCTCGGATGTAAGCAATCCAACTCTGCCTCATCCACAACGCCGAGCGATCAGAAGCCGCGCGAGCAGAAGTATGCGCCATACCGAAACCCGCGCTATAAAACACTGCTTGCGACTAAGGGCAGTTTCATGGGTGAATACGATCAGGGGATTACAGAAGAGAGCTACGTCACCTGTTCTACCATGCTCAATATCTTCCAGACGATTCCGGCCGAATCCCTATTTCGGGATAACCTATTCAAGCAAACATGCCGAATGGTAGAGGATAGGGATGAAGCAAGAATTATACGAGACATAACACCGTTGATCGTTCCTTCGGCGGAAGTTCTTGCTACCTACGGCGCCACTGGCCTCAAGTGCCTAATCGAAAGTGTCAACGAAGGCTGGAATAACTCGATCCCCCTGACTGGGATTTGTCCGCAGCCAGACTACTCCGTCGGGTTCCGGCGAGAGGCATTTACCGAGGACCAGCTCGAGAAGCTGTCGCCATTCATCGGTGACTTTATTACCGGTGACCAATCGTTCTTTATGGCCACGTACTATATGTACTTTCCATTCCTAGCTTGTGAGGTAACGTGTGGAGCGCTTGACGTTGCGGACCGCCAGAACGCCCACAGTATGACGATGGCCACACGAGCCATCGTCGAGCTCTTTCGTCTTGTTAAGCGCGAGAATGAGGTCCACAAGCAGGTCCTTTCTTTCTCTGTCTCGCATGATAGCCGATCGGTCCGGATCTATGGCTACTACCCCGTGGTCAATGGGAAGGAAACTAAGTACTACCGCCATCCAATCCGTAAGTTCGATTTTACCGAACTAGATGGCAAAGAGAAGTGGACTGCACATCAATTTACCAAGAATGTTTACAACACTTGGATGCCAGATCATTTCAAGAGAATCTGCTCGGCCATCGACCAGTTGCCATCAAAGCTGGATTTCGACGTCCAAGCGCTTTCTGAAGCGACCAGCCTCTCCCAGGGTCTAGATCTTGTAGCGCCGGAGGCTGACTCCGCATCGCTACTTGTGGATGAGGATGACTAGTCTAACAAGCCAGGTCCTGCTCAACGAAGGAAGAGCCCAGTAAAGAAAGCCTAGGATTTGTCCGGGCAGGCCACTCGTCACGTCCCGTGTTTAATCCGTAATAGCGCAAGTCACTATAGGGGAACAACGGTTGTCTCGTTGCCACACGGCCAATAATGCCAAGGAGTGCCAACACTGTTGAAGTATACGGTATATGAGGTATGCAGTGTAATATATTAGGTTAAAAAATAAGTCTAGGTAGAATACAGTAAAGTGGTACTTTTACGTTATATAGCAGATATATGTAGGGCAAAGTACCTAACTACCGGCTTTTACTAGTTTTTATAATTTTAACACTTTTATTTAAACTATATATATTTGTTTGTTTAAAGCTATTGCTTTCGTTTTTAACAAATAAGTTTACAAAATAAATAAAACAAAGGTTACTTATAGTTTTTAATTTTTTACTACTATTATTATAACCTAATTAAAAAACGCCTCCTTTTTATTTAAAACGTTAGCATAAATTTTTTTTTTTTATTATGCTTTATTAAATTAAAACAAGCCCGTTTTATTTAAGAATAGTGCGCTTATTTACTTGCTTTTATACTTTTATACCTATTTTTATACCTTTATACCTTTATACCTACCCACTTATTTTTATATCTACCTATTTACTTTTATACCTACTTACCTACCTTTATACTTACCTTTATACCTACCTTTATACCTACCTACCTACCTTTATACCTACCTTTATACCTACCTACCTACCTTTATACCTACCTTTATACCTACCTACCTACTTTTATACCTACCTTTATACCTACCTACCTACCTTTATACTTACTTACCTACCTTTATACTTATTTTTATATTTATTTATTTACCTTTATATTTACCTACCTACCTTTATACCTATTTTTATACTTGTTTATTTATTTTTATACTTATTTACTTTTTTTTTTTTTTATATACTTTTTTTTTTTTTTTTTATATATATATTTTTTTTTTTTTTTTATATATTATTTTTTTTTTATATATATATTTTTTTTTTTTTATATATTTATTTTTTAATATTTATTTATTATTTTTTATTTATAAAATAATATATATATATAAATTAACGCTTTAGTACTTTAGCATAAATATAAATGTTTTATTATTAAAGCGTTAAAAATATTTACTTTAGTAAATAATAACAACTTTAGCTATATAGCTTATATAAATAAATAATTTGCTAGCTTGCTTATTTATGCAAGTTATATAAAAGTTTTATAAGTTTTAAAAAGTATAAATATATATTTTATATTTAACTATTTAGTAGTTTTTACTAAATATGTTTATAGTTATTAATTTAAATATTTTAATTTATAAGCTTTATTAAACATATTTATAGTTTTTAAACTAAATATTTTAATTTATAGCTTTTATTAAATATATTTATAGCTATTAAACTAAATATTTTAGTTTATAAGCTTTACTAAATATATTTATAGCTATTAAACTAAATATTTTAATTTATAAAGCTTGCTAAATATATTTATAATTTTTAAACTAAGTATTTTAGTTTATAAGCTTTATTAAATATATTTATAGCTATTAAACTAAATATTTTAATTTATAAATATATTAATTATATTAACTTTAAATATATAAATTATATAATAAATAATTTAATAAATTAATAACTAAATTAAAAAAGTATATATATATATAATATTTTTATAAAACTTTTTTATTTTTATATAGCTATTAATTTTAATAAAAAACAATTTAGCAAAGTAAAAAAACTTTAAAAATAATTAAGCAAAATAAAAAAACTTTAAAAATAACTAAACAAAATAAAAAAACTTTAAAAATAACTAAATAAAATAAAAAAACCTTAAAAATAACTAAGCAAAGTAAAAAAACTTAAAAAATAATCTAATAAAATAAAAAAACCTAAAAAATAAATTAATAGTTTATTTTTTTAAAGCTTTAAGTATATATAATTAAAGTTAAAAAAAAAAATATATATTTTAAGTTTATTTTAATATTTATTTTAGTGTTTATTTTAGCTTTATTTTAATGTTTATTTTAGCTTTATTTTAGTATATTTTAATGTTTAATTAATAAGTTATTTATATAGCATTTATTTTAATTATAATTTTAAGCTATTAAAATATTTTAACTATTTATAATAAAAGCTAAATAAAGTATTAAATTGTTTATATACTTTTTATTTAAAACTTAATTTAATATAATATAATTTATTATTAAAACTATATAAAGCTATATTTATTTTAATAACTTTAATTAAAAAAAGTTAAAAAATAATAATAAAATAAAAACAAAAGCTTTTTTGCTTTTAGTTATAAAGGCTTTTAATATAAGCTTATATTTTTAACTATTTTTTTTATGCTTAAAGTTATATATAGTTTATAAACTATATATTATTTTTTTTTTAATAAAATAAGTTTTTTAGCTTAGTTTATTTTGTAACTTTTAATAATAACTTTAATAAATATTTTTTTTTGCTTTTTTTACTAACGTTTATATTATATTATATATAAGCTAAAGTTATTTTTTTTTTACTTTAAAATATTTAATAAAAATATGCTATTTTTTAAATAAAACTTTTTTAAATTAAATTAATTTTAATATTTTTACTAAATTATAATTTTAAATAAATATATATTTTGCTTTTTATTTTTTTAGCTTTAATAATAGCAATAAAAAAAATATATTATTTTTTTGTTTTTTATTAATTTTTTATTATTAAACTATTAAATATACTAAAAACTTTTATTTTAAAATAACTAATATTTATATTTAAAAAATTAGCAAAATAATTAAAATAGTTTTATAATTAAACATTAAATATATATATAATTTAATTTATTTAGTTTTATTTGTTATAAAAAAATATTATTTAAAAATAAATATAAAAAACTTTTTTTTAGTTTTATTTTAATTATAAATAATTTAATATAATTAAACTTTTGTTTTAGTTTTAAAATTATTATAAAAATAGCTTAATTTTAGCTTTTAAAATTTTAAAATTAAAAAAAAAACTATTTAGGTTTTTTAGTAATTTATTTATATTATTATTATAAAAAAGTTTATAATTTTAATAATATTAGTATAACTTTTAGTTTTATATATTTTAAAGTAATATTTTTTTGCTCTATTTAAGCAAATAAATAAACTACAACCAAATAGCTAAGCTAAAGCTTAGCAAGCAAACAAAAAAATAAACAACAACTTTCCTTATACAAAAGCAAAAAAGCAAACTATATATAAGCTATATATAGCTAAGCCTTTTGTTTATATAACCAATTTTTTACAACTATATACTAGTAGCTGCATATAGCTGCCAGCAAACAATTAGTATAGCTGCCTAGCAGTATATATAGCTACCAACAACCAACTTATTATATATTAGCTATTTTACTGCTTTACTAATTGCTTTGCCAAGTATAATACTGCTATAAACAAACCGCTAATACAAAAATACAAGCTACTAATAGCTAGTATAAATTAATATATTATTTAATATATAGAGCGCAAAAAAAACCCTTTTAACTATTTATTTTTTATATATAAAGCACTATAATAAAGCAATTAAACTTTACTACTTTTTTTAAAAAACTTAAAAAAGGCCTAATTTAAATAGTTTTTACTATATATAGCTTATAAATATACTATTAAAGCTTTTTATAATATAATTTCTTTTTTATATACTGCTTTAAACAGCAATAAACCTAAAGTTTAACTATTATTAAAGTAATATTTTTTGCTAATAAAGTTTTTTATATAATAATATATTTAAATAAAATTTATAATTAATAATAATAGTTAATATAAATATAATTAATATAATATAAATTAATATAAAATAAAAAGTTTAAAAGTATAATAATATTTAATATTTTTTTTATAATTAAAATATTTTAATATATAATAAAAAAATATAGCTTAATAAAACATTTAAACTTAGCTATTTTTTTTATTTGTTTTAAAAATATAGTTTTAATATATTATAAAATATATTAAACTTGTTTTTTAACAAAAGTTTTATTAATTTATTAACAATTTATTTAAATATAAATATTTATTAAAAATTTATATTTTTATATTAAATAGTTTTTTTATAAAACATTTGCTAAATTAAAACATGTTTTATTTTATTATAAAACTATAAGTTTTTAATTATTACTATAATGCTTTAGTTGTTTTTATAAATAATAATAATAGTTATTTTTTAATAGCTTAAGTTTAATTTATTAGTTTTAACTTATAAAAAAATAAAATAATATTTTGCTATTATTTAAAGCTTTAGCTAATAATATTACTTTTTATATTAAATATATATTTTATAGTTAATTGTTTAATTTATATATAATTTGTTTAGTTTATATTAGTTTAATTTATAAAGTTTTATAAATTATTTAAATAGTAAAGTTTTAAGTTTATAATATTATATAAATAATATATAATTTATTTAATTGTTTTTAAATAACTTAAAGTAAAATTTTTTATATATTTATTAAAGTATAAAACTATATATGTAATATTTAGTTTAGTTTTAAACATAATATATATTAAACATTTAATTACTTTAGTATATTACTATACTACTATGTTTAATTTCGAGCCTAGCTTTTACTTTTTATAGTTATTAGCATATTAAGAACTTTTAGCCTACTATTTTTTTATTATATGTATAATATATACTTTGTTAACCTACTTTTATAGTACTTTTTATTATTTTGCTTTTATTACTTTAATTTACTTTTATTATAACATTACTTTTAATTTTTATAGCAATATATTTTTACAATTAATATAACTATTATTATATTTACTATTATTAAAATATTTGCGCTTAAATAAAATTTTAATGCTTTAGCTTTTTTTAAGCTAATTTAACTAAAGCAAAAACATTAATATATATAAAATAATAAAAAAAATAATATTACTATTTAATATAAATTTAGCTATTTAATTTAATATTTTTAATAAAAAGCAAAAATTAATATTAATTAAGCTACTATTTATATAAAGTAATAATATTAAAATAAAGCAAAAAATTTTATTAAAAATAATATTTTTAATATTTTAAGCTTACTAAAGTTAAGCTATTAAAAAATATATTTAAACTAACTAAGTAAAATATAGTATATTAGTTATAGTATTAATACTAAAAATAATGTTTTATACTATTGCTATAGTTATAACTTTTTTATTTATTTTTGCTATTATTATTTTATTAATGCTAATATTGTTTATTTTTAATATAGCTTTAAATATTTTTTAACTAATTATAATTATATATACTAGCAAAATATAAGCTTATATAATAAAGCTTTTAAAGTTTTTAATAAAACTAACAATAAAGTTTTTAATAAAACTAATAATAAAATCTTTAGCAAAACTAATTAAAATATGCTTAATATAATATATTGCTTTTATTGTTAAAACAAGCTAATAAGCATATACTATAAATGTTTAAATTGTTTAAATTAAATTATTATTTGTTTAAATTGTTTTATATTATATTTAAACTTTTATTTATTAAACAATAACAATTTTAACTTTAATATTAACTAAAATAGCTTTAATTATAGTATGTTTTATAATAATATTTTTAATAATAATAACTTAAAAATATATTTAAATAATAATTTAAAAAATATTAAGCTTAATACTATTATTAATAATAATATTTTTAGCAACTATAGCAATAAAAACTATTTAAATAACTTTAAAACTAATACTAATAATATTAGCAATTTTAATAATAGCTATTATTTTAATAAATGTTTTAATAATAATAATAATATTAAAAACAAAAGCTTAAATAATAACAATTTAAACTAATTTATATAGTTAGTTACTAATAGTATAATTAAATTATTAATAAAAGTTATTTTTTAAACAATAGCTAACTTAGCTAGTTAGCTTTATAAAATATAAAATAAAGCAAATTTAAATATTTAAAGCTAGCAAGCTTTTATAAAACTAAAAGCTAAAATAATATATAAATAAATAAAAATATAGTTATTATTAAACTTTTATTTTAATATAGCAGGCTACTTATTTGGTATAAAAAGCTATATATATAAAAAAACATATTAGCTATAGTTTTTTAAAAATTAATAATATATTAAAAATTTAAAAAGCAAAAACTTATTTAATAAAACAATCGGTTTAATAATTAGCAAAAATGCTAAAGCTATAATACAGTAATAAAATAAGCAAAAAAAGCTTAAAAGTTAAAAAAAATAAAAAAAACAATAAACAAAACATAACTAAAGTTTATTTTAAAACAAATAAAATTAAATTAATTTAAAAATTTAGTTTTTATATTAAATTTTAATATTTTTTTTATTTTTTTATAAGCTTAATAAAAAAATTAATTGATTTTTAGCCCTTTAGGTCCTATTATAAAGCTAAAAGCTTAAAAATACAACCACTTTAGCTACCTAGTTATTTATTTTTTAACACTTATTTAAATATATACTTTTTTTTTGTTTTAAAACTATAAACTAATTTTGCATAGTTTTAAAAATGCATTTTGTTATATAAAATTGTTTTATATAATAAGTACTTAGTTTGGTTGTTTTTATTTAATAGTTATAAATATATATTAATAAAATGCTTTTTTAAAATATTTTTATTATAAAAGTTATTATATAACCTATTAAAAAATAAGTTAGTTAATATTATTATAAATGCTTTAATAATATAAATAAAACATTTGTAAATTGTTTTAATGGTGTTTATATTATTAATAAATATAGCTTTTTTTAAGTTATTTGTTTAATTTTAGCTAAAGCAAAAGCTTATATTAAAATTTTAAACTTTATTTATTTTTATTTTTAATAATAATTAATAATAAAACTTTATTAACTTGTTTATTAGCAGCTTTTAAACTTTGCAATAAACAACTAAAATATTAATAGTATTTGTTTTTTTTATAGCTTAAGCTTTTAAATTGCTTTTTAATAATATAATAATTATATTAAACATTTGCTAATATAATAAACTTATTAAAAAAGTATTATAAAATTAGCTTGCTAGTACTATAAAAAAGTTTTTTTTATAAATTTGCTATTTAATATTATTAACAAACTATATATTTTTTTATTTAAACTAAATATATTTAAGTTTTTTAATTTATAATTTAATTTAAAAATTAATATATATAAAAATAATAACTTTATATTTTATAATATATTAATAACTTATTAAAAAACTTTTTAGCTTTTTTAATAAACATTAATATTTTAAGTTATTATATATAACCGCTTTTTATTATATAAAAATAAAATTAATAAACTGTTATATTTTTTTAAAATATTTATAATTTATAGCCTACTAAAACAAAGCATATTAAAGCTATTAATTTTTATAAATAGCTTAAAAATTAACTATTATATTTTAGTTTAAATAATACTTTTAAAATATATTTAAGTTTAAAGCATAGTTTATAATTAAATTATAAAGTATATTGTTAATATTTATTATTAAAAATTAATATTTAAAAATTTTTTAAAATAATTTAAATAAACAATAAAAAAGTTTAAAAAAAAAAAGTAACCTAATATACTATTTTAATTTAAGTTATTATTTGCTATATAATATAAACTATAAAAAATTATATTATATTTAAATTTTATTAATATTTTAATTTTTTTAATTTATTAAGCTATTATATTAAACAAAAACAGCTTTTAAAAAAGTTTATACTTTATAAACTTTTTTTTAAGTTTTTAAAAAATATATTTATTTTTAAACTTTAGTTTTAAAGCTAAAAAAAGCTTGTTATTTTTTAAGTAAATTTTAAGTTTATAAAAAGCATAAAAGTTATTATTTAAGCTATTAAACAAAAACATACAATATTAAAATAAAATTGCAAAAAAAAAAAATATATAAGCTAAACAGCAAACTAAAATTATAAATAATTTTAAAAATTAAAAAATATTTTTTATTTAAAATATTAAATATAATAATATATATTTTATTAAATTAAATATTATATTAATAAAACAAAAATGCTTATATAGCTTTAAAACTTAAATATTCTTTTATATAAGCTATATTAAGCTTAATAATAAGCTTAAGCATATTTTTTAAATTAGTTAAATTATATATAAAAAATAAATTAATATTGCTAAACTATAACTTAAAAATTAAAGCTAGTTAAAAGCTTTATAATATTAATAAAAAAAAAAAAAAAAACAGCTAAAATTTAAAGCTTTTTAAGTTTAAACGCTTTTTTTATAGTTTTTAAAATTATTTTAATTTAGTTTTTAAAATTTTAAAAAGTTATAAAATAGTTTTTATACATTTAATAATTAAGCTTATACTTTTTATTTAATTTAATAATAGCTTATATATATTATTAAGTTTTATTAAATATAACAAAATATAAATTAATAACGTTATAAATTAATTAACAATTAATTAATTTATTAATTTTAAAAAATTTTTTTTTTTTAAACGTTAAATAAAATATATACTAAAAAATTATTAGAAAATTTTTTTTTAACGTTTGTTGCTTTAGTTTGCTATTTTTGCTAGTTGTTTAATTTAAATACTAAACTAAAAAGTTATAAATAACTTAAAAGTTAATAAAATAATAATATTTTTTTTTAATTTTTTTAAAATATTTTAGTATAAAATTTAATAATTAACAATATATTATATACTAATATTAAAAACGTTTATTTGCACTATTAATTTTTAGCATTATTAATTAGTTTAACTATTTTATTAACATATTTTTTATGCTAATATTTTTTTAAATTTAGCTTTTTTATACTTTAGCAGTAAAATTTTAATAGCTTTAGGTTTTTATTATATAGTATAATGTTTATTATACTAACTTTAATATAGCAAATTTACTATTTTATTTTATTAAAACCAAGCTTTTTTAAAACTTTATTGTTTTTATTTTTATTTTTGCTTTTGTTTTTATTTTTATTTTTATTTTAATTTTTATTAGCTTTTATATTTTTATTATAGCTATTAAACTTTTTACTATTAAGCTAATTATTTTTAAACTTTTTAGCTTTAATATTATTAAAGTTACTAAACTTATTATTATTAAACTTATTAATAAAGCTATTACTAAACTTAAAAATTTTTTTATTAATTAAACTTTTTATATATTTTAATTTTAATATATAGCTTTTAAAACGTTTAAATATTATAGCTAACTAAAACTTTAATAATATAGCTATATATAGTTATAAATATATTTAACAAACAAATAATAATATATATAGTTAACTATATACAAATAAGCTTTTATTTAAGTTTTTATTAAAAATACAGTTAAATATAAACAGCAAAAACTATAATAATACTTAAGTACTATTATAGCAAAAGCTATTTTAGTTTTATATAAATAAATAAACTTTAATAATAGCTTTAATACTAAACTTACTTTATTTTTGCTATTATTTATATAAATATATATATGCTATAATATATATTATATAAAAGGCATACTTTATATAGTCTAGTTTAAATACTATACTATAGCTACTATTACTTTTTTTAATTTTACTTTTTAAATGTTTCTACTATAGTACTTTTTTTTTTGCCTAGTATAACTTATAAAACAAAGGCTTATATTCTTTAGTTATAGTTGTTAAACTTAATCTTTTATATTAAATTAGGTTTATTAAAAACTAATTATAATTTTTTTTTATATTTACTTTTTTCTGCTGTTTAAAAAGCAAAACTTTTATATAATATATTTTTTTTTATTTTTAATACTTAAGTTTTAATTTTAGTTTTTATATATTTATTAGTTTTATTTTTAGTTTAGTAGCTTTAGTATAGCTTAATTATATAATAGCTTATATATTTAGCTTTACTAAAGCTATAATATTATATGCTTTTTTAATAACAACAGTTTTATTTTTTTGTTTGTTTTTAAAATTTAGATTTAATTTAAGCTTAAAACAGCTATAATATTTTTTTTAAACTATAGCCCTTAATATTACTAAGCATATTTTATAGCTATAATAGTTATAGAACTATTAATTTATAAAAAGTTTTAAACATTAAATAGCAAAATAAGTTAAGACCTATAGCATAATAAATACTTTAATGCAGGTGTTAAAGACCTTATACTTAAGGTAGGTAAAAGACTTTTATTGTTGCGCAAGGCTTTTCTAACTACTCTAAGTGCTAACCACTGCCTATATACAAAAATGGCTTCTTTGTCTATATAGGCGTTTATACAGGTGTTTATATAGGTCTACATAGTCTCTTAATAATCCATATAAACGTTTAATATAAACGCCTAGCAGTTTATAATAGCAAGCATCCAATTATATCCTAATTTTACGCATAGTATACAATATTTATATATATGCCTGATTTAAGTAAATATGCAATATTAATATACTTTGCAATATATATACTACTGCAATATATTAGCACTTTTTTTTAAAGGTTTTAATTGCTTAAACTATATATATAATTTTAGCTTTTTATATAAAAAGCGCTATTTTATATTTATTGTTATTAAAATATTTTAAAAAACTTATTTAAAAATTTAAAGCATAGCTAGGTAATATATTTGCTTTGTTATTTTCTTGCTAGTAAACTATTTAGTTTTATTATTTAATATTTATTTTAAACATTTAAAAGTTTATTTAGTTATAAGCATTGCTAGTATATTGTTTATTATTTTAATATGTTAATAGCTTTTTTATTAAAACTTTAAGCATAAACTAAAATATTAGTTGTTTAATTTAAAAATTAAGCTATATTAATAATATAGCTTTTTATTATAGCTTATATTTATATATTTAAGCTTAAAAAAACATAAGTTTATATTTACCGTTATAATATATTATTTTTATTTTAGCGTTTAATATATAAAATTAAAACTTTAGCTTATAATTTTAAAAATATAAGCTTAAAGCAAATATTAGCTTATATAAAAACAAAAGTAAACTAAGTAATATTAGCTTACGTTTTAGTAAACATTAAAATTAATAATTTTAATAAAACTAAATTTTTATTTAAGTTTATAAAAACTATAGTTTTAAATAATAATAGCATATTTATTGTTAAAAAATAATTGCTAACTATAAATTATAATATATTTTTAAAAACGTTTTTTATATATTTATTTAGTATTAATAATAAAAAAATTATAAAATGCTTACTAAAAAAAAAAAATTTAATATAAATATTAAAAAATATAAATGTTATTTTTGCTAATATTAATATTATTTTATATAAACATTTTATTATATTTTATAAATTAACGTTTAAATAAGCTTGCTTATATTAAATAATAATTTAAATATTTATATTAATATATTTAAACTATTTATATATTTAAAAAAATAATACTTACTTTAATAAATATATAAAAAAATATTTAAATTTATTATAGTTAATATAAAAAAATATAGTTTAATATTAAATAGCTAACAAAAGCTAAATTATAGCAGCTTATATTTATAAGCTATTTAATAACTTTATTAATATTAGCTATAAATAATATTATATAAAGCTTTTTAAAAGTTTTAATTATAAAACTAACTTTAATTTGCTTATTATTAATACTAAAGCTAGCATATTAGTATAATATTTTTATTATTTTTTTTATTTTTTAGTTTATAATAAGTAAAACTTTTAAGCTTTAAATATATATTTTGTTTAAAACAAGCAGCTTTTAAACAGCATATTAAATGTTTTGCATAATATAATAACTAGTATATATTTAATATAAATATATTTTTATTTACTAATATATTAAAAAAATACAAAAAAATAACAATATTTTTAATTATATTATAAAATTTATTATTAAGCAAAAGTATTTAAAACTATTAACCGAAAAATATATAGTTTTAAAAAATAAATTAACTAAATTTATAGCTAATTTTAAAAATAAAAAAAAATAGTTTAACTATTTAAATAATAAGTTAATTTTAAGCTTTTAAAGTAGCAATTTTATATATATTATATTTTTAATATTAAAGCAAATTTATAAAGCTTTTAAATATACTTATACTGCTAAAATACAGCTTTTAAAAAAACAATTGCAATATATAATTAGTTTTAGCTATAATTTTATAGTTTTATTTTATAGTAATAGTTATTATAACTTAAAATTATATAATATAGTTATTAATATTATAAAAAATACTTAAAAAGCTAAAAAAACAGCTAGCATTAATATATAATATTTATTTTTAAAAAATAAAATATATTTATAAGTTTTATTAAAATATTATATTGTTTATATTTTGCTTATAAACAATAAAACTTTAGCTATTTTAGTAAGTGCTATAGTAAAAATAATATAGCTTTTTTACTTAATTAATATTTTTTAAAGCTTAATTATTAGCTTACAAAAAATTTTAAAACTAAAAAGCTGCTAAAATATATAAAAAAGTTTAAAAATAGCAAATATTTTATATAATATAAATTGTTTGCTATTTTATTATATTAATATAAATATACTAAAAAATATAAAACAGTAGCTAAAGCTTTTTTTTGTTTATAATTTAAACTAAAATTTAAAGTTTAAATTATTAATAAGCTGCTAAATTTTTATTAGTTTATTAAAAATAATTTTAAGTAGTTTTATTTTAATATATAATTTTAAGTTTATTATTTAATTTATAAATTTTTTATAAAATAATATTTATATTTTTTTAAAATAGCTATATTATAATTATAGTTTAATTTTTATTAAAACGTTAAATATATAACGCTTACTTTCTTTTTGCACCCAGTTATTTTTATACAATAAAATCAGTTGTAAATATACAGTTATTACTATATAGTTATTTATATAAATAACGTAAATATAATATAAATCTCTAACAACTTTAAATACCAAGCCTACTATAAAAAAAATGCTACTTATAACTCTACTAAAACTATCCTATATAGCTATCTATACAACAAGCGTAGCTTTAAACTTAAAAATAGACCTAGCGTACGCACCAAGCCAAACTTTCCTTTATTACACGCTTAATCGCCAAACCTTAGCTAAAAAAATAGCAAAAAAATAGCTGTTTTAAGCTTACCGACCAAACTTTATCCAATATACTATATATACCTAAATTACAGCCTACAGTTAAGCATATACGCAAATAAAAATGCTATAAAAATAAAAAGTAAGCAAAAAGCTCTACTTATAAAGCAGTTATTTTTTTTACTTTCTATTGCTGCTGTTATAATACTTTTATTACTACTATACGCTTTACAATAACACTATTACTACTACTAACAATATACTATAGCAAGCCCTTAAAGTAAAGCTTTAGCTAAAACCATTTTTAAATTACTAAAAGCAATTAAAAATTTTAACACTTAAAACATTAACAGGTTTAACAATATTTATAAACGCTATTTTATAGTTATTTATTTTTTTGCATATTTAAACGATTATTAATATTTAAAATTTTATAAAGCTATAACAAAAACTAGAATAAACTAAAGCAAAATAAACTAACATAAAACTAAAAATATTAAAAAAAAAATTTTTATTAAAGCATTTTAAAAAATCAACAAGTATATAAATCTAAAGCGTAGTTAAACGCTAACGCTGCGGTCGACTTATCGTACAGCAGCAAGCTAAATAGCTTAATAGCTACAGCTTGGAATAAAAGCACAACAAAGGCATCTTTACAGCTGCTGTTAACTATCTAAAGCTTAATTAAAAAGCATTATTGCTATGCAAAAAAAAAAGCTATTTTTAGCGTTTTGGCTTTTTGTATAAAAAAAAAGGCATTAAGGACATTATTAGTTTAACTAACAAATTGCAGCTCAACGGAAAGCCTAGCTTGGGGTTCTAATTTAGCGGTTAGTTTTAAGTTGGTTAGTTAACAATAAACATCCAATTATACTATAGTACATAAAACACAAATCACCAAATAACTATAAATAAGCCAAAGCTTTTAAAATAGCTATATAAAAATTTAAACAAATAAAATAAGCTAGTTTATATTATTTTACGCTATATAAAAATAAATATAGCAGGCTAAAAAATACTAAATATATAAAATATAAAATAGTTTTTAATATTATATATAAACTTATAAAGCAAACTTTTGCAAATTAAATATAAAAATATTATTAAGCTTTATATTTATTTTTGTAATATTTATAGCTAAAAAATTAAAAAAATAATTTAAAAATATTATAACTGTTTAAATTTTTTAGTTTATAAAAATTACTACTTAATAATTTTTTAAAACTTTAACTTATATTTATATAGCATTATTTAATACTTTAAATAAAAATAAAATAAACAAATATAATTTTTTGCAAAATATAATCGCTTATATATTAATATTAAATATATAAAACATAAATATTTTAAAACTATATATATTTAATAAAATTTTAAAACAAACTTTTAAAAATATTATACTTATATAAATTTAGCTTATATAGCTATTATTTTTTAGTTAATATTTATATTTAGTATTTAATATAATACTAAAAAAAAACTTTTTTTAATATTATTGTTTTATTTAGCCGATTTATTTACTAAGCTTTTATATATTGCTATTAAAAATAATTAATACTATAAATATATTATAAATAAATAAAGTTTTTTAATTATTTAGTAATATAAAATTAGTTTATAAAATAAAACAGCATTAATTATATAAAAATAAAGCTAAAAAAAACAACGCTAATTTATTATTGCTATTATTATTAAGCATTAATAATAGTATACTAGCAAATATATTAATATTAAAAATCTGCTTATTAAATATAACTAAATTACTAAACTTATAATAAAAGCTATAATTTTTATTAGTATTTAGCATTTTATAACTATTTAATTATATTTATAAAACTTTTTAAATAGTTTTAAGCTTTTAATTTAGCAAACAATTTAAATAAATCGTATAATAGTATATTATAAATAGCAAAGCTAGCTTAAATATAAAAAAGTTATTTTAAAGCATAAAAGTTTGCTAAAAATATAAAAAAAGCTAAAACACTTAAAAAATATTTAAATACTAATTATTTAAAATGCTTTAATTAACGTTTTAGCTATTAAAATTTTAATAGTTTTAACTGCTTTAAGCGATTTTTATATACTAGCAATATAAGTTGTTTTAAAAAAAGTTGCTTATATTTTTATTATTTATTGCAAAATTAAAGCTATTTTTTTTTATTTTAATTATAGCCTAAAAGTTTTAAAAGTTTTAATAATAAATAAAAAATATATTATTTTTTAATAGTATTAATAAATTAAAATAAAACAAACAAACAAAGTAAAAAACTAATAATTTTTTTAAAATAAAGCAGAAAATTTTTGCTTAGCTTTATTATAAAAACTTAATACTTATTTTTTTTATAATAATAAAGTAAAAAAAAAGCTTTAGTTTTATATTTAAAATATAGCTTATATAATTTTTTAAATATAGTTTTTTTTTAGCAATAATATTATATTATAAGATTTTTATAAGCAAAATAAGCATTTTTACTAGTATTAAACATTTTAATAGCTATTTGCTTTAAAATATTTATATGCTATAATAAAAAAATAACTAAATAAAAAAAAAAAAAAACATTTATTTTATATAAAAACTAAATTAAAGGTTACATACTTATTTTATATATAATATTTTGTTTAAAAACTTAAGTATTAATATAAACTATTTATTAATAATATTATTATTATAATATAATTAATTAGCAGTATTTTATAGCTAAATAAGCTAAATTTATATTTTATTTAGCATTAATTTAATAAAACAAAAAAACAAAAAATATATAACAAGCTTATTATTAAATTAAAATTTATTTTTTTTTTACAAAAAACATTTGTAATTATATAAAATTTAGCAGCAAAAAATAAAATTTATTATAGTATAATATATAAAATTTTATAATATAGTAAAAATAAAAGCTATAAATAAAACTTTTTTTATATATAGCTAAAGCTATTAATATTACTAATATTTTTTATAGTATTAAATATTAAATAATAATGCTGCTAGGCTAAATTATTTTTATTAAGCTTAATTAAAACATTATACTAACTATATAATTAAATAAATTATATTTAAATTATTAATTTAATAGCTAATTAATAATAATTTTACATTTAATTTATAATAATTATTTTTAAGCTAAAATAATATACTAAAGCACTTTAAAATTTAGCTATATATTATTATAAGCTAAAATGTTTACTAACTAATTATTTTATTAAAAACTTTTAATGCTATTAACAAAAGCAGTTAATTTATACTATATTAAATTTTAAAAAAACTGCAACTAGTTTGTTTAACTAGCTTATATTATAAATAATACTATAAAAAATACTATATAAAACAAAATATTTTTAAAGTTTTATATTTTTTTATATAATTTTATACTATAAAGCTTAACAAATAATTTAGCTTATATTAAAAAGCAAAACATAATAAACTATTTGCTATATTATACTAAATATATTTTTTTTTACTATAAAATATTAAAAGCTGCAAATATAATATTTATAAACTTAAAAAAATAAATAAGCAATTATTTTAATTGGTATATAAGCTTATAATATACTAAATTAAACGCTAAACTTTTTTTTAAAGCTAAAAAAAAAAAAAAAACAAAAAAAATAAAAAGCTTTTAAACTTTATTTACTTGCTAAAATATTAGCATTTTTTATTATTATATATTTAAATTTTAACTTATAGTTTAAAAATTAAATTAATTAACTATAAATTAACTAAATAATAATATAGTTTTATAATATGCTAAAAGTATAAAAAAGCTTTTAAAAAAAAATTAACGCTAATAACGTTTATAATATATTTATTTTTAAAAAAATATAGCAAGCAAAAATTTTTCTGCTTATTAATTATATAGCTTTTTTTAAAAATTTTATGCTTACTAAAAAAAATATTAAATTTTATATTAAAAAATAAAAATATTGCATTTTATTAAAAAAATACTTTTTTAATAGCAAAAATAAAAACTAAAGCTATAATATAACTAATAAAATTATATGCTATATTATTATTTTTATATATAAAACAGTAAAATTTGCTGTTTTATAAAGCTATTTATATTTATTTACAATAAAAAAAACAGCTAAGCTTAAAACTTAGCTTTTAAGCAAGCTAGCTAATAGTTAAGCTGCTAATAATATTTACTAATAATATTAATATTAAAAAAAAAAATTAATATTATTAAAAATTTTTAAAAGTAAATTATTATTTAATTTTTATTTATATAAAGCTTTTGTTAGCTTAAAAGTTTTAAAATAGCTATAATAAAAATTTAATTGCTAATTTATATATGCTGCTTAATATTAACAAAACAAAACTACAACTAAAAAAATTACTAACTAAAAAAATAAAAAGTTTTATACGTTTATTTAAAAAGTTGTTTTATTATTAACTAATATAAAGCTATTAATATTAAGCTTATTATTGCTATAAATAGTTTAAAGCTAAACAATAAAAAATATTATATAAAAAGCTTTAAGTATAGCAAGCTAAATTTTTTTTTTAAATTTATAAAATATTATTAACTTATATTATTTAGCAAATTATAATAACGTTTAAAATATAGCATATTTATATTATTTTTAACAGCTTTTTAAATTTACTAAAAAACAAAAAAAATTAGCTTTATAAAAAGCATATTATATAAAATAAAAATATAATTAAAGCATTTTATTTTATTTGTTAGCAGCTATAAGCATTAATTTGCTTTAATGCTTTTTATATTTTTATAAGCTAGCAAACTAAAGTTTTTTGTTAAAAGTTCTATTTAAAGCTTAAATATTATAATAATAAAAATAAAGCTAACTATATTAACTTATTATACTATAAGCTTATAAATATACTTTTTAATTATATTAAAACGGTTAAAAGCTATAAAAATATATATAAATTATTTAGCAAATTAAATATGCTATAGTTTTTAAATGCTATATAGCTATATATACTAACAAAAAGCCTAATAAAAAAAGCTAATTTTAACTTAACGCTAGCATTAAATATAAGCTTAAAATTAGCTTTTATTATATAATTTATTTTAATAAGTATAGTTTTTTTATTTATTATAACTAGTTTAAAAAGCTTTAGTTTAATTTTAAACTAAGCTAATATATTGTATAATAAAAATATTAACTAAAAAAGTTTGCTTTTGTTTTTAAAAAAAAATATATTTTTAAAAAAAGTTTTAAAAAAACAAACTTTTAGTTTAAATAACCGGCATATAAAATTATTTAAAGTAAATTTTATGCTTAAAAATTTTATTAACGTAAAATAACTATATTAAAATAAAATAAAAGCTAAACTACAAACAAACTAAAAGCTATTATATATAAAGCTAACGTTAAATATAAAGTAGCTATAAAATAATATATAGCTATTATTTTAAAATAGTATTAAAAGTTTTAATATTTAGCTTTAAAAAATAGCAAAAGCTATTAAAAATAAAACTTATACTATATAAAAAAAAAATAACAGCTTAAATAAAAACTTTTGCTTAAAATATTAAAAATATAAATAAAATATAGCACAAAAAGCTAATAGCCTATTTATAAAGCTTTTTAAAAATTTAAAAAAAGCTAAAAGTTTAAATTAAAGCTATTTAAAATACACTTATTTTATAATAGCATAAAAAACTGCTATTATAAGTATAAAATAAGCTTAAAACATAAATAACTAATTTTTAACAAATATTTAAAACATAGGCAACAAACTACTAAATTTAAATTTAAATAGTATAAAAAAACGTTAAAGTTGTTAAAAAACTTATTAAAAAAAAACTATAGCTAAATATTATTAGCCTATATTGTTTAGTATTATTTAGTTATAATTAATAGGTTTATAAATCTATATTTATTAATGCTGTTTAATTTTATATTTTTTATTTTAAAAACAAAAAAAAAAATATAAAGCTAAATAAAAATGCTTTAAATATAATAATTATTTAATTTTTTAAGCTTAATTTATTTTATATAATTGCTATATTTAACTATATATATATATAAGCATATAAAAAACTATTAATTTTTAAGTAAACAAAAGTTATAAACTAGGTTATTTTAGCTTATAATATATATATTGCTTTTTTTAACTAATTAAGCTTTAATATATAATATAAATTAAATTTAAAAATAAATAAATATAATATGTTAGTTTAAATTTGCGCTATAGCTATATAAATAGTTATAAAATTTAAATAAAAAAGTATATAATAAAGTATAAAAAGCAAACAAAATATGCTAAAAACAATTAGTTATATAGGTAGGTTAAGCGACCGATAATAATTACTAAATATAGTAATGCTAAAAATAAAAATATATATTTTTTTAAAAAGTTTTATTTTTATTAAAAGGTTTTAAAATTTTAGTTATATTAATAAATATACTTATTATATATACTTTTTATTAACCTAGCTTTTTAATTATTTTTTTAAAATAAGCTTTTTAACCAAAATAAATTATTTTGTTTTTTTAGTTTTTAATAATAGTTATATTAAAGTAAAAAAAATATAGCTTTAAATTTTATATTTTAAATTATTTTAATAAAGCTTTTTTAATTTTATTAAGTTTTTTTTTAAAAAAGCTAGCTATTAATAAATTATTAATATATACTATAATATAAATATATTTTTTTGCAAATATTTTTATATTTAAGTTTAATAGTTTAAAGCTTAGTGTTTTTAAAAAAATAGCTAACGTTTAATATTATATTTTAAAAGCTTACTTTAGTTTATATAAAGCTTTATTTAGCTTATAAACTTTTTTAATTTTATTATTAAATTTAAAAAGCTATTAAATATAAATGTTTTTATTTATTAGTTTATATAAAAAAATAGTTTTAATATTTATTTGCTTAATTTTTAAATTTAAAGCAGCAGTAATAGCAAAAATAGCTTTATAGCTTATTAGCTTAACTACTAAAACAAAAGTTTTATTATAGTTTTTACTAAAAATATATTTAAATTTTTTAACGATTTATTATACTTTATAATAAATAATTTTGCTATTAAGTTTTTATTTAATTTTATAAACTTATTTTTTAATTATTAAATTTTTGCTTATAAATAGTTTAATTAATTTTTAAATACAATTGTTTACTAGCAATTAATATTTAATATTTATAGCTTTATATTATTATAACTATTTAACGTTTTTTTTTTGCTTGCTTATAGTTTTTAAGCTTTATTTTAGCTGCAATTAGCATAAAAAATAAAGCTATAATAGCAAGCTTAAATTTAAACATAACTTTTATTATATAGTAAAAATTTTTAAATTATTAAACTTTTAGTTATAAGTTATAATAATGCTTTAGTATATTTAGTTTAAAGCTTTTTAGCTAAATTAAAAAAAGTTGTTAATATTTTTATAGTGCTAGATTTATTAGTAGTAATACTAATAGTAATACTAGTAATAACTTTAATAATAGTATTAATAATAGCAAATTTTTATTAAAACTTTATAAAATAAAAATTTTCTTTTAATAGCTAGTTAATATATATAGCTTTTAAATATTAGCAAATATAAAATTAACTATTAATTTGTTTTTTTGGTTAGTTTTTAGTATTTTCTTATTTATTTATTTATATTTTTGTTTGCTTATAATAAATAATAGCAATTTTTATTTTTTTTAAAAATCTTTTTTTATATTTTTTATTAAAAAATAAAAGTGTT
Source organism: Nemania sp. FL0031 (assembly GCA_022432375.1). Lineage (NCBI taxonomy): Eukaryota > Fungi > Ascomycota > Sordariomycetes > Xylariales > Xylariaceae > Nemania > Nemania sp. FL0031. Next base: position 7,036 of record JAJKKK010000070.1, on the reverse strand, counting down.
TTTTTATAAAAATAACGTTATAAACATTAATAACAATATAATTGTTAAGTTTATAAATTAAATAATTATAGCTTTTGTTTTTTTTATATTTAAATATTTAATAAAATATAGTTTTAAATATTAAAATATTTAGTTTAATTAAAAGTATATATTTGCTTAAAAATTTAATAGTTATTATATTATTATAGTTTAGCTATTTGTTATACTAGTTTTTATAAAATATTAATTTTATTTTTTTAAACTGTTTTTAGTTTTTAATATAAGCAGCTATTTAAATTAAAATAGGCTAAAAATTTTAAAAAATTTTAGCTTTTATAGCAATAGCTAAAAACGTTTAAACTAAATTTTTTAGTGTTTAAATAGTTTTTTTAATTTTTTGGTTTTATTAATATTTATTTATAGCTAAATATTTAATAATAATGTTTTTTTAAATATAAAATTTTATAAATTTTTTATTTATATATAATAGCTTTAAGTATTTTTATATATAGTAATTAAACTTATAGCTTGCTTTTATTTAATTATTTAACCGCTATAAAATTTATTTACCGTAATATACTGCTATTATATACACAGTACTTTTATAACACAAACAAGCTTAACGCCCCGCGCGTTTAACTATAACATATTACTATTATTAGTTATATAGCACAAAAAATTATTTAAATGTTTAACAAAATAAAAAATAATAGTTACATATTTAAATTTTTACAGTTTACTTTTTTTATTAAATTATATACATTTATTTTATTATTTACTAAAATAAAGCTTTACAACAAAAAAGCTATTTATATATTTATATATAAACATACTAAAAAGTTATAGCAATATATTTGTTTCTAAAACTTAAAAATTTTAATTTTGTTATTTTTAACGTTTAAACATTTACGCTAGTTCTTTTATTTAGCATTTTAAAATAGTTAAAATAAAATTAAGCTGCTTAAAAAAGCTTTAAGTTATACTGCTTTTAGTTTTTTTCGGTTAACGCTAAATACTTACAGCTTAAATAATTACTTTTTTTACCGGCAGAAAAAATTTTAACTAGCTGGTTTTAAACCTTGCGTAAAACTTATACTGCTTTTTTTTAGCAGCTTTAAAAACCGTTTAATATGTTTTTTAAGCAGGCATTATTTTTTAATATATAGCCTAATATACTTTTTAAATTTGCAGTTTTATTTTAAAATAGCTAAAGCTTAATATTTAGCGCATTTTATAAACTAATGTTTTTATCGACAAATAGCTATATTTTAGCATCTAAAATACTGTTTAATTATAAATAATTTTTTAAAAGTAGCTAAAACTTAGCTAATATATTTTTTAATCGTTTGTTTTTATTTAATAAAAGTTAAATTTTAAACTTTAGTTATATAACCTGCTAATTTTATTTAAGTTAAACTAACTTAAAGTGCTTTTATAGCTTTATAAAAAAATTATATTATAATTTATTTAATTTTTAACCGATTTTTGTTATTATATTGTTTTAAATATGCTAAACTAAATTATTTTTAAGTTTAAGCAAATTATTGTTTAAACTATTTTAAAATATAAGCATATTTTTTTTTAGATTAATTTTTATTGCTAGCTTAAGTAACTTATAATGCTAGCTATTTAAACTATAGTTTTGTTTAGCTAGCACTAACTTTTCTGTAAATAAATTGTTATTTGCTTTAAAGTTATTTTTTTGCTTTAAATTATTACTAAAAATAAAAAAGCCTTAAATAATTATAGAAAACTTAGTTTAAAATATATATAAAAGCAAAAATAATATTAATTAAGTTTTAACCGGTTTAGCTTTTATTATAAACATTAAAAAGCAGCAAGTTTAAAAAAGCTTTATACTGTCGAAAAGCTTATAAAAGCTTTTATATTTATTGCTTATATTTATAAAAAGTTCTTTAAAAAATACTAGCTTAAGCTGCTAGCTACAAAAGTTTATTTTGTACTTTTGGTTTAAAAATTTTCCGCAATATATATATAATTATATATTAATTAAAAAGTTATAAATATTAGCAATAAGCATTAATAGCTATTAATTTATTAAGTAAAATTTTGCAATAATTTGCTTATTAAATAACAAGCTGCTTTAGCTATACATTTAATTGCTATAGTAAGCATATTTAAAATTTTAAGTTATAAAACATAAGCGCTAGGCTTCAAAAGCAACAACTGTAAACTAATGCTTATATATAAAAGTACTAACTAATTATACAAAAAAGCAAGTTTAGTATACTATAATTTTTTAAAACAGCGCTTTTACTAGCTTACTATAAACATGCTTAATATAATAAGCTAAAAAGGTTTGCATGTTAATATATACTTAATAAGCTAAAATATATTAAAACTCGCTTAAAAATATACTTAAATTATTATCGACCTTTAAGTTTACGTTCGTTTGGTTTAGTAATATATAGATATTTATATTTTTAAGGTTTAATAAATAAAAATTTTTAAGTTTACTTAAGCTTTGCTTAAAAAACAAACGGATAATAAGCTAATTTTGCAAAATATTTATACTGTTAATTTAATTTTGCTAGTATTAATACTATACTAAAAAAATTAGGTTAATATTTTTATTTAAAAGTTTAAAAACTAGCTAAAGCTGCAAAAACGCTAAGCTTTTTTCTTTAGGTATTATATAGTTCTAAAGTATAGTTTATGCTAATGTTTTTTTAATATTATCGGTATTATTTTTTAGTGTATAAAAATTAATACTTGCTTTAGCATTTTTAATAGTATTACTATTTATATAAATTAATATATTAGCTAAGTTAAAAAAGTTAGCGCCCGTTTTGTTTACTTTAAACTTATATAAGCCGTTATATTTATAGTTTTAAGTTAGCTAAAGCTTTTTTACTAGATTTTTTTTTATATAAAGTTAAATATTTATTCTGCAGTAAACAAAATAGTAAAAAATTTTAGTATAATTAATAAACAAAAAAATATCAATAGAAAGCATTTTTTTTAAAAAAAAAACTATATATAAATTTCTAAAATTAAAGCTGCGCTAAAAGCTTTTTTAAATATTTAAGCTTTTTTAAAGCCAAAGCATTTAGTTAATTTATAAGCGATTAATCCAGTTTTTAAACTTAGCGTTATTTAAATAAGCAAATGCTAAAATCGCAAAAATAGCAGCAGAAATCTAAAGTTTAAAAGCTATTTAAACAGTTTTTTTTTTTTTTTTGCTTTTTGTTTTTAATTTTTGCTGCTATTAATGCTTTTTTTTAAAAGGCTCCGCGCTTTTTCTACTTTTTTAATTTAGCAAAGCTTATATTAGCGCTTTTTATAAGCTTATGCTATAAAATAATATGCTTAAAAAAAAATAAAAAGTAGCTTATAATATTATTGTTTTAAATATAGCTATACTAGTCGATAAAGCTTTAAAAAAAAAAATCGCAGAAAAAAAAGTAATACTATATAAAAAATTTATTTTAGAGCGTTTTGCTTTGTTTTTTTATAGCTATAGTAAATACTAAAAACTAATCAAAGTTTTGGTAATTGTTTATATACTACGCTTAAAGCAAACATATTAATATAATAAATTAGCTATTAATATAAAATAGCCAGTTGTATATAAAAGTTAAGCATATTTTTAAAATATAACATATTATATTATCGGTTATTGCTTTTAAGTTTAAAAGTTATAGCATATAAAGTTTTAATATTTTTTAAATATAAGCTTTTTAATAATATTACTATTAGCGTTAAAAGCTGCTAACATATTATTTTTTAAATTTTTTAATTGCTTAAAAAATAATAATATAAGTAGCTATTTAAATACTAAGTACCTAAGTATAAATTTTACATAACTAGCTTTTTTAAGCTATATATACTATAAGCATAAACTTTTTTTAATTTACAACTAGCATTATATAAAGCTATAAGCTATAAGTATAGTTATTTTAAATAAAGCTAAACTTATATAAATAAATATGTTTATTAAATAGTATTTTTTATTAGTTAAAAGTTATTTTGCTATACTTATAAATAATAGTAGCATATTATAAAAAGTATATTATTTTAATTTATAAGCTAAAATATTATTAAATTTAGCGATCTATAATTTTACTAGCTTAAAAAAATTATAGCGTTTGCAAATTTTATATATATAAAAAATTATAACTAGTATATATAAATAATAATTTTATAGCAGGCAAGAATTTTATACTCTAAATATTTTTACTTTTTTATTTATTATTTTTTAACTATTTTTTTTTTTTAAATTTATTTTGTTTAATATATTTATTTTTTTACCTTTATTAATAATAACCAAAAAAGTACGTTTTTTTATATTAAAGCAGCATGCTTATATATACAATTTGCAGTTTGCTTGCTATAGTAAAAAGTTTATTTTTAAAAAAGCTAAATAAATAGCTAAAAAAGTTAGCTTATATATTTATATTGCTATATTTTATTATAGTAAGCAAAAACTATATATGTTTTTTATTATGGTTTAATTTTTATTAAAACATTAAATATACAACGTTTGCTTTTTTTTTACACCTAGTTATTTTTATACAATAAAGTCGGTTGTAAATATATAGTTATTACTATATAGTTATTTATATAAGTAACGTAAATATAATACAGATTTTTAATAACCTTAAACACTAAGCCTACTGCAGAAAAAATGCTATTTATAACTTTATTAAAACTATTCTATATAGCTGTTTATATAATAAACATAGCTTTAAACTTCTAGCTGTAGCATAAATAAGTCTGTTATATTAGAGCAAAGCACTAAAGTTAATATAAAAACAAACCTAGCATATACGCTAAGCTAAACTTTTTTTTATTATGCGCTTAATCGCTAAACTTTAGCAAAAAAAGTAGCAAAAAAGTAGCCATTTTAAGCTTGCTAACCAAACTTTATTTAATATGCTATATATACCTAAATTTAAATAAAAATGCTACAAAAATAAAAAGTAAGCAGAAAGCTTTACTTATAAAGCAGTTATTTTTTTTATTTTTTATTGCTACTATTATAATTGCACTTTTATTACTACTATATGCTTTATAATAATATTATTATTACTACTAATAATTATAGCAAGCTTTTAAAGTAAAGCTTTAGCTAAAACTATTTTTAAATCGCTAAAAGCAATTAAAAATTTTAATATTTAAAATATTAATAAGTTTAATAATACTTATAAACGCTATTTTATAATTATTTATTTTTTTGCATATTTAAATAATTGCTAATATTTAAAATTTTATAAAGCTATAACAAAAACTAAAATAAACTAAAGCAAAATAAACTAATATAAAACTAAAAATATTAAAAAAAAAGTTTTTATTAAAGCATTTTAAAAAATCAATAAATATATAAATCTAAAGCATAGTTAAACGCTAATGCTACAGTCGACTTATTGTATAGCAGCAAGCTAAATAGCTTAATAAATTTTGGTAACTTGCCTGCAGCTTGGAATAAAAGCGCAACAAAAGCGTTTCTGCAGCTGCTATCTAAGGCTTAATTAAAAGGCGTTATCGCAAACGAAAAAATGCAGGTTTAGTATTAAAAAGAAAGCTATTTCTAGCATTTCGGCTTCTATTGTAGAATTGCAGCTCAACAGAAAGCCTAGCTTGAGGTTTAAGTTGGTTAGTTAGCAATAAACATCCAATTATACCGTAGTACGTAAAATACAAATTACCAAATAACTATGAATAGGCCGAAGCCCAAAAACTATATATGTTTACTATAAAGCTTTAAGCCACAATTAATAAACCTAACTATATTTAGCTTTTAGCCTTCTGCAAAAAACATATAAGTTATTATACAAACTTATAATATAAAAATAACAATTAACTTTTATAAGTAAAAATACTTTATTTTTTATTAAACATTACTATTTTAGCTAGCTTATAAAAACTACTGCTGCTTAAAAAAGTTGCCACTTTAATATAGCAATAAACGCTTTATGCTCTAATAAAGCCAAACTTTTCTAACATTAAATATAATTTATATATATGTTTTTTTACCTTTAGCTAACTTTTTAAACAAGCTTTAGCCGCTTTTATTTAAAAAGTTAATACTTTAGCAACAAGTGTTTTTTTTAGGTTAGTTTTTAGTAACTTAAGTATTAATATTTTTTACGCTAAAAATTTTTCCTTTTATAAAGCTATAAATAGCAATAGCACTTTTTTAGCTGCCTAGCTTACAATTTTAAATAGCTAATGCTTATTTTTTAAAATATTTCGGCCAAAAAATGCTTTTATAAGCTAAACTGCTAATATTTTTACCGATAAAAACAAAAGTAAAAAAACTAAAAGCTTAAGCAGCAATAAATATCGATTTATAATTTTTATATATATATACCAGTCGGTAAACAGCAGTAATATAAATTTAGCTTAGTAGCTTAAAATAAACATGTTTTTATTAAAGGTCCTAACTTTTTTTATAGCTTTTATAATAAATCAAAAATAATATAGCTTGTTTATAGCATTTTTACTCTAATAGCACCATATTATTATCGAGCTTTTTTAACGCTATATTTATTATTTATATATAGCAAAAATTAAAAGCTTGTTTTTTTGCTTTATACTTATTTAAACATACTGCTAGCTTTATAGTAAATTTAAAAACAAACAAAAAACTCAAGCAAAAATAAAAAACAAGCAGGCTTATTAAAAATAAAATAATTTAAATAGTTTTTAAAAATAAAAAAAAGCTATTTAAATTATTGTTTAATATATAATAATTAGTTATATATTATATATATATACTATAAATAGTACTGCTTAAAATATTACTATATATATAATACTATACCTTTAAATAATTACTGCTTTATTATTAGTTTTTTTTTAGTTTTAATTTTATAAATTAGCTTAGTATAGCTTTAAAGCTACATTTTGCCCGAAAAAAAAATATAATATAAAAAACAACTTTAATTATTGTTTATAAGCACTAAATATTGCTTTTTATAGTAACGCTTTAAAACTATTTTAAAAGTAAAATTTTAAAGCAGATTAGCTAACTATAAATTTAATAAATTAAATAGCAAAGCTTTAGCTATATATATAAAACATTATTAAATAG